>BGZK01000372.1:0-451252 GCA_005406025.1 Eumeta japonica
GATAAGGAATCAGATTAGTAAAAAATGATAATTTCAAATTCTCGAGCGCGTCAGATTAGGTAGGGCGAGTTAATTACATGCTAAAAAGTGTATATTCCACTAATCTGACAATTTTCGATTTACGTAAAGAAGTGGGAGGGTTACAAACTTGTAAAAAAAAAAGTCATCTCGACATTCGCGAACGTGGCAAATTTTTTTTTTTATTTTGTAGGAAATAATTCAAGGATGACGAATAACATGTAATCTGACGATTTTCACAAGCCGAAGTAACAAAAATTCATCGATAAAGTTTAATGCGTGCAGCTGCGTATTTGCGTATTGCGTGTATTGCTCTTTGCACGCCTTTATTCTCCTCTGAGGATAAAATAAATAAAAGTATTCTACTTAAAAAACTTACACTTTTTTATTTGCATGCTATTTCTTGAGCTTTTCAATTAATTAAGTTCAATAATTAAAAAAATATTTATTTATTGTCAGATTGACGAATCCCACCAGATAATCGTCAGATTATGAGACAGCACCTCTAGGACATAAATATGAACCATATATATCTTAATCTGACGCGCTTGAGTAGTTATTTCAAAATGGCGAATTTTTTTGCACATTCTAATAATGGCCGCAAGGTTGCGTCACATCCAAATCGTCAGATTAGTACATAAGAACTTTTTTTAGGTTCACTTAACATCCCATAGAAATGACGCGCTTGATGTTTTATTTTCAACCATACGTACGTACGACCACCCCCATCATGGAAACAGTCAGATTAATATATTTACATTTTTATAAATACGTAGGACTTGGATGCTATCAATATCTGACGCGCTCGAGTATGTACATGCAACAGTTTTTTTTTTACATTTTTGAAAATCTATAGCCGCTTCGCCCACCGATGAAAAAATATATACTATATGACATTTTTTTCTTTTTATCTTCGAAACCCAATAGGTCTCTATGACGCTCGAGTAAATCTTGATTTAGCATCGTAGGCTCCCCTTCTAAGATAACAGTATTATAAATTTATGAGAACAATGTCTGACATCGTAGTCCTGATGCTATTAACATTAATTAATCATTTTTTTTATGTAGGCTGCAAATAATTTCACGGTAACTGCCATTTATAAATATATTTAAAACTTTGTAAACTTTAAATACGTGTTAATTTTTTTTAATTAACACATGAGGGAAATAAATTAGTATATCTACCTGTTTACACCCTGGCTATAGGTAGCTGCAGCAGTCATAAAGGTCGCTGTCTATTGTAACAAGGTGTAAAACATAATATTCGATGGTTTTGTACTTGTGATGTGCAATTAACATAAGAAGCAAAAAAACATTATTAATTAAGTAATTGATGTTAATAGCAGCAGAACTACGGTGGCAGACTTTGTTCTCGTAAATTTATAATACTGTTATGAGCCTTTAAAACATGATTTTGTTAAATTAACCGATGAGAGTACATTTATCTAATGCCGAATCTTAGACAATTACGACGAAGTGACAAAAATGACTAATATCAAAAAAATTAGCAGGTCTATTCTATTGAAACTCGTTCTATATGCGTATTTCAACACTATCTTTTTCTTTTATGTACAAAAGCTATTCGATGAATAAAATGATTAATATAAAATTAGTAATTTATTTAAAGCATGATTCAATATTATAAAAGAGGAACAATTCTTTCTTGGTAGAAAATTATTACTAAAATATTTTTTATGAAAGAATACCCTAAATATTTTTTTTGCTTTTCAGGGAATTATAACTTCATTGCTAAATAAACGCGTAGGCTTTCGTGTAAAGTATGGATTAGGAAGGACATGTTTTAATTGATATTTAATTACATGACGGACAAACACTTTTCTGTTTTAATATACATGTTCTTTCTACCGAACAGGATCCATACTAATAATGTTATATCTCTATAGTTACAAATCAGCTAACGCTATTTCTTGCTATGAGCGGGGACGCGCCCGGCGGCCGTTGATACGCCGTAAAGTACATTACTTCTGATATTAAACTGATAAAAGATATTTTTAATTTACGCATTACCACTACTGTTATAAACGAATTTGAATGAAACACATTAGATAATTTTATCCCGGAATTTACGTTAAAAGTGTAATATAGATTAAAGGTTCTGAACATACAATATCGCCATTTTCATTTTCCATAAGTATACATAACAATGTATAAAATAAGGATTGACCTCTGATTTTAAAATTTAAAAACGAATACTTTTTTAAATTATTAATACGTTTTAACAATATCTACGGAGAGGTGCGACTGATTGTTGATTGTTGTATGGGAAAATGTTTAGAAAAGAAATTTGAGAACGCAATCAGGTTTAGGCTCTCAGGGCAAGGAAGTACTTAATTTCGTAAACAGCTCACGCGCAGAGTTTGATGTAAACAACTAGGTTCTTATTCTCTTATTTATTGGCAAGGGGCCTATTCTTGTAGAGTTTTTATTTACGTATTAAATTCGAATTTTCTAATTATTGTCATTGTTTTTATATCAGTGAAACAAGATATGTATCTAAGAAACGTACCTAATAGAGATCTGTTCTTTCTTTTATGGCTATATATGATATATATATATACGTTATTTTTCTTCTTTATGAAGTTCATAGGAAAAGTTAATTTTGTATACAAAAATTTGTAAACGTCCCATGATTGAAGAGTGCAATAATTCTCGATTCTCATTTGAAAAAACATGATGCATCGAACTATGTGTTTTTAAAACAACACAAAACAAGTCTAATGTAGCAATCTAAGCAACATGAAGCTTGTCTAATATCTAAAACCAACAAACAAATTGACTACTTCATACAAACTGGTCTAATTCGAATGCAACAACCAATCGATAAAGCGTTGTGTTGTATTTCTTTACTTAATGTAAATGTTTTAAGTAAATTTCAGAAATAGACTATTTTTACAATATAGATTTAATAAGTTTACTCAATAACTATATAATGTATTGCTTTCTACACTAAATTATAGTAATTAATGTTAGGTATGGAATAATAAGCATAAGAGCGAAATAAATGCAGTAAAAATAAGATCGTCGAATAATATACGTGGCTAAGTCTGCCAACCCAGTGACGCATGAGTGCAGAATAAAAGTGGAGGCAGTAATAAGAGTTGAGATGTTGTAGTCATTTATAGAGGATGAACGTAGAAAAAATAATGTAAGAAACATACACTGCGAAAGTGAACGAAAAGGTTTCAAAAGGTTTTCATTGAAGAAATTACGCTGAAAGATCGTACATAATCTAAAAAAGGCTGGGTTCCGAAGTGGTGAGAATAACAAAATGCCTGAAGACGATAATGGAAGTTGAAGAAGCGAGGGAGGCGTGTCAGGGCAGAGCAAAATGGCAGGCCATAGCTTCTACCTATCCCTCCTACGAGAATGAGTTGTGAGTTGTACATATGTATGTAATAACTATTTACACTTTATCAAACTTTTAAATAGATAGTTTACAAGTCACAAAAGGAGAGATATTAAAAATGAATTTAAGAACTTAACTAACCTGAAAAGCCTTGTAACTATAAAATTTTGAATTATTTTTGTCGACACCGAAAAGCACTATCTATATCGACGGAAGTATGCGGTAAATATATTACATTATTACATATAATATTTATCTGATAGTTTTAAATCGCCTCAAGACGAGAATGCAATGAAAAAACCCTTTTCCAAAAATACCTTAATTTGTATTAGAGAATTATCAATTTACGTATGTGTTCATTAATATGTGTCAATCATCATTTACTGTAACGGCGAAGGTGAGATACCTGAAATTTGTAAAATGTCTATTAGCACCTTCAAAGACATGAAAAATCCACGACGCATTGAGCTACCGGTGGGACCAGGAGCTAGAACTGTTCGAAATATTTAATAACGATAATATTATCAATAAATTATTTTTTACCACCCCGTTCAGGATTGTTACAATAATTAATCTTGAGCCGAAAAAAATTAAAATATGCACAACGTCTGCATATTATCCTCATTTAACGGTCAGATTAGCCTTAGATTTATAATATCCCGAGACATAATTTTTTAACTCACCCGGAAAATTAACCAGAACTCCTTTTATGTAATTAGCCCAGGAGGGCTCGCCGGGCCGCAAGGGGGTGTTAGGGGTGATTTCGGAGAAATTCGCCTCCAACACCCCACCATCCGTGAAAGACAATACGCTGCAATTCGATGTACCGTTGTAACCTCCCACCACGACGGTCGAAAACTGCAGTGCCTGTTGGTAGAAAACATTCGATCATGTCACATACAATAAAATAGACATTTCTTATTTCTTAAAAACCAATTTCTACTTCACTATATTCGTGATGTTGCAATAATTTACAAATGCAATACAAAAGTACTTAATAATTTTAATGACAATTTCGTCTATTATGATTTATTTTCAATAGGTTTATAGTCAATAAAATAAACAATGTAAAATTATATAAAATTATAGTACATATTATTATTGTACCGATCAATTACGTATTATTGTGATGTAAATACATTAATATTTCTTTTATTTATAAATCTCATCAGTCTAAGTTTAAACTATTACAATAAAATGGACGTGAAACCTAAGAATTGACGATTATATAATATATGTTATGTCAGGCTTCTATGACCCTACTCCTGCGGCTACCCTCTTACAACCAACGCCCTCTTTATTTCACACTAGGCACCTTCAACGTTATTGAATTACGGCAGAAAAGACAATAAACGCCTCTTTTCTCCGAGAAACCGCGATCGCGCGGCCGACCGGATGACGGACGACGTCGAAGGGATGAAGTACGTCCGCCGGCCACTTCGAAGTCACCCTCGTTAAGGGCGTGTCGATGACGCTAGACTTAACGCCAGAAATGTCACGAAGCCGCCGAAAATGGCTAAAGAATATCAAAAAATATATCTCAGATAGAGAACGAACCAGGAGATACGGTTTTTTATTTAATAGTAAAATTTATATCGAAAATTAAAAAAAAACCCCTAACGCAAACAATCCCTTTAAAGAGTCAAAACATAATAAGTATTGACCCTTTAAGTTTAATATAAGTAGTTACATGTAGATCCAAGAGTCATCGTGACGGGAGACCGCTGCTCGAAACTAATGTTTTGATATATACTTACGATGCTTGGATGGCTCACTTTTAATTTAAATTCATACTTGATCAGTTGTATTTACTTATTTTATTTACATACTCAACTTTTTTTTAATTTTTAGAACAATTATTTATGTCGGGGGTTTCTTAAATTGTTTAACTACGTTTTATATCCTGCTTTTTAAACTTCATATATTACTAGTAGACACGCTATGATCGACAACTGACCATAAATTGTGAGGGAACATAATAAGGAAAAGCCGACTTAAGGCCGAGCTTACGTGCTTTTAAATTGCATAAAAAGCTGGCAGGGTTTGCTGTTTGTAAGCTTAACCAAAGAAAATTGTTTGATAGCTCTCACGACAGATCGACTTAGCAAAATCGTAAAGAATGAGAAACAGAAAACTTTATTAAATTAATTAGTGCTAAGTGTTGGACTTTATTATTTTAAAATATAGTAGTAATTACGAATTATCGTATAATTATTATTAAAAAACTGACTTTAAGGTGCTGTCGATAATTAAGATTCATTGAACACTATCATCTTATTTTACCACTGTTTTGTTCTTGTAGTCTGTAGCATACTGCACTAAGAATAGTGCAGTATAGTGATGAATACACTCTACTATAATGTATTCATCACTCTATCTTACCAAATAACAATCATTAATTAACTTGTATTTCTTTAAATCACCTCCCACGTTCGCAGTCCGTCATCCATTCCGTACACCACCGTGCATTATGGCACCAGAAACGAAATCTACTAAAATCAAGACTCGAAAATGAACAAATTGGTGCGAAGAGCAGAATCGGGATCAGAATCGAGAACAGGATAGCTATCGGGGCCGTGATTGAGACCGTGAACGGTCAATACGCAGAATGAAAAAGTGCGTTCTGTGTCCACGGGCAGAGCCGCAGGTGGAAGCTAGTCTGTTTATCTATAAATAATCTATTCATCGAGGCCGTTCGAATGAGCTAAAATACAATACTTCTGCTGTGGAGGAATTGGGTATCCCGAAAATTCCAGATGATGCTACAGTATTAATTCAGAGTTACTATATGTCATTGAAGTACAATACCACATCCAGACACACACATACACACGTCGAACTCATAACATCCCTCCGTTTACGTCAGAGGTTAAAAATATACCAACCCTGCCCTTACTTGAAAACCTTCAAGTCTATCCGAGCGTTAATCTTCATCGAGAAATTGTTTAATTAATCAACATCTGTTTTCAACCGCCGTGACTTCATAAAAGTTAAGCGAACGCTCGTTTCTAACTTCAATTACGTAATGACGTCGGTCGCCGTAATTAAAGCAGCTACCGTGGGGATACCGCTTACGCTCGAAATTGAAGCAATTATGAGACAAAATTGACATTAGAATTTCTAATGGATATAATAATACCGTTCATTATATTATATATTTGTATGTGTTCGCGGCAAATTTTGTCATTCACGTTGACGGCCATATTATTTGTTTCTCATTCGGTCCCTTCCTTCAACTTAATTTTGTCCATTCAAGGAAATTTATTTCTTCCTTTTTGCTTCAATTTAACCATACAAGAAAACATTTCTGTCTCTCAGCATATATCTCGAAGTTCCTCATATCTAAAATTACCGACTTATCGCATTCTTCGTGTTGCCATATTCATTTGGGGGTCGTTGTTTTATTTTTCAGGTGAGTTGAGGAGTTGTGACTCAAGCCGACTTAAACGATATCCTGGAGACGTCTCGAGACCGCAGAGGCTTGGTAAAAGCAAACCACGTATCCACCAAGTAACTAATCGGTCATGGTCCACTAGCAGCAGAGCGTAAGTGCAGTAAATCGAAAATCTGATATGGATTTTATTGTGTAATTATCGGTTAGAAAAAGAGATTAACGGATGAGTTTTTTGCCGCTTCTTATCATCAATAGTTCGCTTCATAATTGCTATCAGTTTTCAGATCGTCAGACTTAACTTTTAAATCTTGTTTGAGCCTTTCTATGAAATTAAAATTCAAGTTTTATTTAATTTTCATAGGACATCCCTGAAAACTTCTAAGTCCAAAACTTTTATACGGAAACGATGTGTTCACAAACGTGATTTATACAATCACAACGTATACGATGTGTTTTCAGTTTTGCATATAATTTCTGCCCATGCAGAAAAACTTTTAAATGATAAAATAAGACTAAATTTATCGACACATCAAAACGGAAAATGTTTTTTTTTATAATTTATCTTAATTTTCTATTTGACTGCTACCAAGCGACATTCACAGCATTGAAGGCAATTATTGGGCACTGAGAAACCTGTAGGAAAATCGGGAACTACTTGCTACTTGAAACTACATATGGAATATAGTTTCGTAGAAATATAGAAAAGGCCGCTATAAATTGTAAAATTAATATTATTTTACCAATTTAACAACTATTTAATTAACAACTCCATTTCATTAAAAGACTTGAAAGACTCGCTTTCCCTTAATGAATATTTCCAAAATTCCCATCGCAGCATACGTGAACAATTTGGGGGACAAGTAATGTATAATTTTAAATGTTTTATAGATGGAAACCAATATAGAGTTCTAAATTGAAATCGAAACTGAAGTTGAAGTTGGTATCAATGTTACAATTACGATCATGGTCGCGATTACAATAGAAATTATAATTGTAACTACAATGGAATATCGGTATTTATTGGTGAATTCATGGCAGCGAAGTCACGAAAATTTATTTGATTGAAACAGAATTGAGCCTATGTTTTAATTTAATTTTACAGATAATTGTTTCAAAGAGTAAAATTCAATCAAATTTCAAATTCTTGCAGCTGCTACCAAATGTAATTAAAACCATTTTTCAATGTCAGTAAGTTATCAATCAACCTGCTAAGCTGATTAAAGAAATTCAATCACATAAAACTTCAATCCACCGAATGATGGAGTTTCTTAATCGAATTCCTTTATTTTATTGACTTAGCGATGGGTTCAAAGTTTAGAATTCAATAATCGTAATAAATCATTCACTATGAATTTTTTAACGTGATGAAATTAAATTAAAAATAATAATAAATTATTGTGATAGAATTTTATATCTTTGGTTTTTTAGAACGTATAAAAGAAAAATATACCATGTCAAAAACAGTATTAAACAATTTTTTTCTTTAAAGTAATTAGCCTTAATTCAAAGAGAAATCTGTAATACCCGAAAACTTGCTAGAAGTATTCTATACGTAAACTTAATGTAATATTTTACTATCAGTATTACGATATTAATATTTAAACATGATTTTCAGCATGGAATTTTAATGGAAACCATCCTTTACAATTTTCTTATATCTATAGCATTGCCCTTCAATATCGGGTCCACGAGACGCAAAGTAAATATTCATGTAAAGTATGGGATACGCTACAATATCCTCATCGTCCTTGCAGTTTTAAGTGCATAACATCACTAAATTGGAAGAAAAGCGCTAGCGGGACTGAGGGAATATTCCTGAGGTCATTTCCCTCATTGTACAATAAACAATTCCAGGTAATATGCATATTTATCAATGGTATTGGCAATCAAATAGTATAAATATCTAAAGAAGAAAAAAAAAGTCCTGACTATTGACTGGCTCATAAATTCATCAACGCTCAAGCCCAAAGCCTTGAACCTAGAAAGCTGAAATTTTGCACAGAGGTTCCTTTTTAAGATGTATACAAAAGGGCAAGAAAGGAAATTTCGAAATGTAATCCCTAAAGGGTAAAATTGAGGTTCAATATTTCGATATTCAATACGCATTTTCACACAAAACTTCATAAAAACACTCTTAGAAAAAAACACGTTTGTTGAGATTTTTCAATTAACTCAATAAGGGAGGAAATAAAACTAAAAACGATACGTTGTTGTTCTTGAAGTTTTTGGGTCGCTGAATACGATTTATTTTGGAGTTTGATTTAAGTGAATGTGGGTTGATAAGTACAATAGGAGCCAAACATTGATTTGTCTGTCTGTCTGTCTGTGTTTATCTGTTTGCGCATCAAAAAAACCTGATACGTATTATCGAATGCGGTTTTCACACGTATTTTGCTAGAGGTCTAGTTTAGAAAGTAATGGAAAAACTTCATTTCTTGTATGTCGCACGGGCGGAGTCGCGGACGGAAGCTAGTAAATAAATATAAATAAAAGCCCTTTTTAGTGATTCAAGTTTAAACAGCTGTAGCATTCCTTATTTTTAACCGCCGATGAAAACAGAGAGTAGTTATAAGTTCAACGTTTGCATTTGTGTATCTGTGCGTTTGTCTACAGCATCGTATTTCTATTGAACCGATTTCCATTTTTTCCATGTGAAGGTGGCTTGATTGAGATAGTCCTTGGCTATGATTCAAAGAACTGTATTCGGCCATTCTAAAGATTATCAGATCTTTCTACTTATTTTTAGTTGATTCCACAAGTTTGATCAAATCGGAATTCCTTATTTCTTACTTCTATGATATTATAAAAACACAGTGTCCTAGAACTCGAATTCGAGCATCACCTAAAATTAATTGGACACCCAACTCTCTCAATCAGAGAGGTATTGTGTTAGGGCTCATTGGTATATTATTAATGAATAACAGTACATACATAGATGATTATCAGGGTCTGACGACAGAATTGGAAAAAGTAATGCGGATAAATTGTAGTGGTGTTCTGAGCGAATTTTACGCATCCAGTTTATATGAAATTTTGGTACACGGTTTAGTACCGTTTTTGGCGAACCAGTGTATGAAATTCTAAAGTGAATGAAAAAAATGAATTGAGCGAATGAAGGAAAAATTTTTATATAGTACAACTGGGAATGTAATAAATACGCTGCAACACGGCAAACGGGAGGTGGTTAAAGTGAATCTAATGCACGAATGATTACTATTTGGTTAAATACAGTAGGGCACCGAATACGATGGATGTCGTAGTATGCTGTTGACTACAAAAACAAAACGCTGCTAAAATACGATGATGCCGTTTAACTCTCTAAAACTGATTGGTAGAATTTTTACTAATTGAAGTAGTAATAGTAGAAACTACGTCAAAATTAGTAATTTTTAGTTGAATCTACTACAGATTTACTAAGTTTGTAGGAGTTACTTTCAATTAGTAATTTTCACTAATTGAAAAGTAATATGGCCCAACTTCACTACTGAAGTGTAGTTCTGAATTAGTAGTCCTTGACAATTAGTAAAGTAATCACTTTTATAATAGTAGAATTATACTTTTAATTAGTAGAAAATTTACAATTTAATTTGTAATCATTTCTACTAATTGAAAGAGTGAATAACACTTATTGCTGGTCGTATACTTTGGACATCTTAAAATAGTAGCTATTGACTATGAATTAGTGGTTTTCCACTAATTCAGTTTTAGAGAGAACGCATTTTAATTATTGACAGTAGTTTCAAGTCAAAATTGTATGGCATTCTAAATATATTTTTTTTTTTCAATAATAAAGTACAACACTTAGTACAAAATTAAAATAAAGTCCTGCCTGTCAGCCTTAGTAATTCTACAAAAGCCGATTTTATAGGAAGATTATTAAACAGATTTCTTTGCTTGAGCTCAAAAATAATAACACAATGCAAGCTTTTTAATACGTCATAAGCATATCCTTTTACAAAAATGCTTTCGCATAAATAAACTACACGCTTTTCTATTGCGTACTATGGTCCCTTGTTACTTATGGACTTATCGTAATGCATCTACTAATAACATATATAGTATAAAAAGTGGAAATAAAGCAAAAATAACGACACTTGAATCAAAATATTACTAAATACTGACATTAAACTTAAAATCCCAATAATATTTTTTTTTAATTTTCAAACCATTTTATTTGTCTGGGGATTTTAAATTTTTTTACTTTAAACTTCATTGAGCGAAAATTTAAGAGCGATGGCGAACGGTCAGCGCTTGAATCAGAAATTATCGGTAACTAATTCGGACTAATAACGAACTGACCGACGAATTTTTAGCTTCATCAAAGTATAATACTTGATTGTTCAGCACCTCGGAGAATGCATTAAGCTATCGATCCCGGATATTGTATCGACATCAGTAGCGATGGTCGCTGACAGTCCAGAAACCATCGAACCAGCGTGAAGGGCTCAAAGCCCACCGACGCGAAGTAAAAAGATTGAAGGATGCACTTCTGCAGTTGACTAATGCGAAACTGACATAACGCAGACTCGACGTGTCGAACTTTCTAACATCAGTTTAGACAATGGGGATACATTTTACTATAAACAATTTAATACAGTTTAAATAATATAAATTAAATATTTTCTTACTATAAAGGATATTCTGTATGAGGAAGACCACTCACCACGGGCAAGACCAGTCCGTCGCAGTAGTCGACGTGGTCGCCCACCAGGTTCACCCGGCCGGGGGCGCTGGCGGCGGCGGCGGCGCGCCGTCTGAACGCGCCCACGTACTTGTCGTAGGCCGCCGACAGCAGCCGCGACGTCTCGTCGGCCATCTGGGAAACCGACGAAATTTTTTCCATTTCATGTACAAGCCTCGAAATTATGGTCGTTATAATGAATTAATTTCCTTTACAATATATGTCGTCAGAAATAAATTTTACGACTACTGAATTAATTGACATTTATTTATACGAAATTAGTGATTAATTTCTGTGCTCAATTTTTATTTGAAGTATACACAAGTTTTATATTGTTACTAGCTTCCGCACGCAGCTCGGCCCGCGCGGACATGAGATTAATTCCTTCATCTTAAAGATCGACCGATTAAGATCTTAACCATTATTCCGATCGCTGTCCTGTTCCAATTTCTAATGACGGTCATTTCTCTATTCCAATAATTTGTCTCACTCTCGTTTCCGACCGAAGTCTCGCCTTCGAATGCGAACTCCGTTTCGATCGGCGTAGATCATGATTCTAGTCCCACTCTGGATTTCGATCTCGGTACTGCTCCTTATTCAGATCATGCTCTTGATTCCAATTTTAGTTCCACACTCGATCCTGACCTTGGTTTCGTTCTCGATTTCGATCTCCGCCCGTCTCAACTTTCGACTCTACTTTGCGTCTTTTTTGCGATTTCAATTCCGCTATCGGTCACGGTTTCGATTTGGACGGGGCTATCATACGGAGATATCGGGATATAAAATTTAGACTACATTACTACTAGATAGTGTAGCATTTAGTGAGTGGAAGAAATTTCAAAATCTGTAATAGCATAAATATGCAAATGACGCTAGAGAAAAATTTAAAGTCTTTTTATTCAAGGAGCTTCTTATTTATGAAGTAATTTTTATAATTAATTTAGGAATTTGGTTCAATAGCACGAATACGCAAACGAATAAAGGGTAATTGTTAATTTTACTATTCTTCCGAAATTTTACAGTTTGCGAGCGCGACCAATCGCCAAATTCATAGTAATTGGATAAATGGCTTAGGCACACAAAGGAAACAAACAAAATACACACTCTCTTTTTTTATTATATTATACAACCCTATTCCCCGCTCCAACTTATTGCGAAAGACGCGTCCCGCCATTTTTAATAAGCAATATTTATACCGCATATAATCGTAGCTCGCTGCATAAAAAGTTTCATACAAAAGTCAACCCCCTTTCACCACTTTAAATATTGAATTTTTAATAATTCTTTCATAAGAGTCCTTACATTATACAAACTATCATGTGATCAAAAATTTCGATCGGGCTTATGTTTTCGGAAATCGCCTAGTGCGAGAATCGATGAGTCGCTTTTCTACAATTATAAAGGAATTGTTATCTTTTTACATTATTAATTAAATTACTGAATCAATTAATACCTTTGTAAAAACAAACTCTTCACTCATACCCACACCCATTGTTGTGTCAGGCTTTATCTAGCCATACCTTCCCACGATCTTTTTATTTCAGATTGATGGGTTGGAAGCTTAAGCCTTCCACTTTAGTCCATCGCAGGTTGGAGACTGTTACAGAATTTCGTCGCCAACGCTATGATAATGTCCGGAACCGACAACTTAAAGTGCTCCCCGAGGCACACAACGTGTGGTTTACGTTGATTTAAATTAAAAACTCATCGGTCAATTCCGTAGTAGTCAAGATAAAACCTGATACTTTCAGATAAAAAGTCGAGCCTTAATCACCGACCTACACCACTACCCCATATTGATTAATTAGTTTTACACAAATGCATAGAGTGTACTTGTGAACCATAACCAAACTTCATTTGCTAAATTTCTTTCACTACTATCATAAAAACCGTTTCTGTGGCTGAAATGTTAAACATTGATACTTGTGGAAAATTTATTATATTATATAATTCTTTTATATTTTTGATAGACATTTCATTTCTTTATCTCAAACCGTTTAGGCAACACACTCCAATAGATCAACTAAACATCTAGTTTACTCTGACATCAATTACTGTTATTGCGATTTTTTCACTGAAAATACATCTTTATCACTACTAAAAATAGCTTAAAAATTACAATGATAGCTTCCTATTAATGGCTATTAATACACTAAAAATTAGCCATATACAAACGCCCTAACCAAAGAGGTTTTATTGAAACTGTTCAGTTATAAAATACGAAAAAACTTTTCCCCCTACGGAGTCAACAGACGATGTCCTGTCCGACGTCTGCTTGCCTACTATCAGCGAGCTTAGCAAACTTTTTTTTTCAAAATTTATTTGTAATTATCCTATTTTACATCTCTCGAAACACAGCGAACGGCAACGCCTAGCTGCGACGCAAGTAACTTGCGCTTGTGTTAATGATTACGTCAAACACCAAAGAATTCAACAGCAGCTCCACATAAGAGACATAAAACATTGTCACGGATTACTCCCAGTAAATCAATTATCCGTGAACTTTTCAGAACATTTTAAAAGTCAGTTATTCACTTTAAAGAATACTGGGATTGGTAGGGATGAAATTTTGTAGTTATACGTTTTGATATATATACGCGACAGAGGGTAAGGCAAGGAGCGAAAGGAACTAGTTAACGTTTATAGGGTACTATTTTTTAATATTTTTTTTGGGGTATTATTTTAATTATTTAGTTTGTGACCATAATTCGTAACAATATGTATAATCCGAGATGGCAGTTTCTTAAATATTAATATGTATTTATTCAAACGATTTACATATTTTAATTACATACATACGTGCACGCACGCACTCACTCATACACACACGCACACACACATATATACTACAAAATTTATAAATAAATTATTATAAAATTTACTTTTAAATAGTCAATTAAATTAAGCTTTACGTACATGCTATATAAATACAAAAATTGAGTTAATTTGGAGACATCAGAGCCATTTTAATTTCTTATCAATGTTTACATTGTTATATATAACATATTATATTAAGTTATATAAACAATTGATAAGAAATTAATATATATAAAGCTTAGTTCAATTAACTATGTAAAAGTAAATTTTATAATAAACCTTCAATTATTATTTCTAGGACATTTTTGTTCTTAATTAAAATAAAAGTATTTGCTTCTTATACTTTTTTATTGAAGTGAAACTTCTTTAACGGCGTATGGGAGAAATTTTATAGCAATATAACGTTTTTCTGTTACGCGCCATCTTTATTTCTGGGTAACATTTTTCCGTTATGCGCCATATTTATTCAATGTTATTAATGTCATCGTGGCATAAACATAATTGTTACTAACGCCACCTGACACACATACTTTCTGTCAACCCCCTAGATCTATTTAGAGTTTGTATATATTACATTTTCCTATTATCTAAGTTGAAACCTTTTCAACCGACATACATGAACCATATCTCACATTCTTTCATTGAGTGACTCGATTTTATATGTAGCGTTCCATAATTTTCCTACAATTATATATGGCTATAACATCGCATTAATTGAAAAGTTTTACCTTATCACCCTTCTAGGTACATATACCATTACCAAGTCTCCTACATGAAACTCTGAACATTTCTATTTCTGAAACTCAGTAGTGACGTGAAAATAATATTTCAAGTGATTAGAAGAAAATATTTTATAAAGTTATTGGCAAAAAGAATAAAAGATATTTTTACTGAAATCGTTTCTTGTGTTTAGTAGAATAGTTGAACTTTAAAATTTTACTGTAGTTTTATATACATATTTGTATAATTACATTTTAGGAAAAAGTAAATGTTTTTTTTTCATTTGAATCGGTTTCTCAAAACTAGTCAATAGTTGAAAGTTTTCATTTGTCCGTAGTCTTTAAGAAAGAACATGATAAATATACCTGTATGTTCGATAAAAATACTCGGTCATAATGAAAGCTATGAAAAAGAAAGCTAACAACTCGACTAAAATGGAAACGTAACAATAAAAGATAAAAAAATAATTCAAAATATCTATGAGAATTTTTGTATTAGAACGAAGGAGAGGTATTTAAAAAATATATATTTAGGACACAAACGTCACACCCGTCGATTTCAGACAAAATTTTACTCTGTGTTCGGCCAATCAATCGGTATAACCTCCGAACAATTAAGAAAATCATATTACGCGTAGAACACGTAGCCGTCCCCGAAAGCATTCCCACAATTCACCCTCTGTAGCGACACTAGCCTCTGATAGTATATAGAATCGATTGCACGGCGTACAAACACTAGTGCACGACCGATTTGAACGCCATAAATCTTTATTTCAGTAACGTTAACTACTCGTGGCGCCCTCTACAAATTATGACCCGTAACTTCGAACTGGCGACCCGTTGACCGGACGGCTACTTCGACGCAAAATGACGCATAACTTTCTGATGGGATAACTTCAGAAGTGCGTTGATGTTTGACAGCGATAGCTGGGACGGTTACGCGAATCCTTCGGGATATTGGAATTAACTTTGGCCGACCTGATGGTCGAGATTTGAACGCGATGCGATGTGGTCTATATATCCTATATGTAAGCAACGAAAATGATATCATTTGTTCAGATGTCAGTTAAAAAGTACTGAACGTGTCGAAGTAGATTCCTATAGGCTCTTTATCTCTATAATTTTATTCACCTTTCTTTTACTTGATTTTTATGTTATTATTTATTTTCATAAATCACAACGCTCAGCGAAACGGACGGTTGATCGCTAGTGGCTAGTACACGGATTGCAACAGAAATGTGGAACCCAGCTTTTATTCTAGTGTTTTATGTTTTCGTTAAAATAGTAAGAATAGGCTTTTTTTTGTTGTAGGGTATATGAAACCCCTTTACTTACTAAATACCACTTCGCCATAGATAAAATAAAATTTGTCGAGGTTATTCACACATTTTTGAGACATTTTGCTACAAAATATAATATTTTTTCACTTTTATCACTTAATAATACAGAACAAAGCACTGAAACACAATATTTTGAAAACTCGATGCCAACTACGTAAATACAATGTCAGTTAACAAGTTCCATGAGGGTAGAATCATTAAATTCTGAAAGTGTTAAGTATTGCAAAAACTTAAGCTAATAAATGACGTTTACTTATGAACTTATATTAAGCATGGGTAGGTAAGTAAAAAAAATTTCGTGAAACCAATGCGCGTGCCTTAAGCGCTCGTGCTATAAGTATGTTATTTCAATCAGAGGTTTATTGTAACATATGAGCTTTTCACCAAAAATCCTCTTCTTTTTATTGTTGATTTTTAAATAGTTTTATAGTAAACTTGAAACGAAAAAACGATTGCTAATTTTATATTTATTAGACATCATAATGCAAAAAAAAAACAACTTCACGCTCCATCTCAACCTCTATTTCAGATATTTGAGCGAAATGGCGGATCAAAACATGAACAACTGCCAGTTAAAAAATTCAATTGTAACTAATCAGTATTATACCAAGCTGTGATTTTCAATACAGTTATTTCCAATAGATTAGTAATCAGATTGAAAAAGAAATTAAATTTAAAAGTTAAATAGTTTGTTAGTTATCGTGGTCACACCCACTGTAGCGGGGATTTTCGGGCGACAATAGAAGCACTCCTAAGCTCGCGCTTAAAGCATGCAAAAATTAGTTAAAATTATTTCGATTACTTTTTCATTGTAGACCGGTGTAATCAGAGTGACGTTTTTGAGAATCCTTGTTTATTTAGCTCCAGACGTAATGTGTATGGGTGTGTGTGTGTGTGTGTGTGTGTGTGTGTGTGAGTTTTTGTACTTAATATTTTCTTTGTAAATAGATTCTATTTATGATTTCTTCGAAACAAAAAGTTAAATTGCGTTGCTCTGAAAAGACAAGACTTATTGGACCCCGTTTGAACGTTTTGCAAAAAAGTTTTACGAACAATATCACGTAGTAATATTACCTGAAAAGAGAAACAACATCTAAAGTTCTTACACTTTACACAGTAATATTAGTTTTACTTTTCTCATTTGTCTTTTAGTATCACATAGCCTTCCTTCATTTATCACAGCCTCCAGATACGTCCCCATTCTCAACTGTCAAACGTCAATGCGAATGCGCGGGAAGTTATGAAATAACATAAGGAAGAGGAACGATTTTCATTTACGTATATATTTCTCATAGTGGAACGGAAATCGCTTTGCTACACTTTATAAAGATTCTGCTCGCATGTCTCTCCTAGTCGGCTTTTCTCCAACTAATATCAAGACCTAATGAATAAATTTTGCTCGGGTACTGTTCTATATGGATGTTTATTCCGGCTCTATACATGTTTTTTAGGGTTCGAGCCAAAATGGCAAACACGAATCCCTTATAGTTTCATCATGTTCGTCGGTCTGTCCGTCCATCCGGCTTCGTTCATAGGCCATTTTTTGAATAAAATATTCAAAAACTACAAAACGTATGTTGATAAAATTTGTCGTGTAGGTGTCTTCTATAAGTCAATACTTAGATGGGTAGTTAAATAACAAAAATAAATATTTCTACAGGGGGCACTCTACTGAACACATCGCTGCTCAACAAAGGCGAGCGACGTGCGACAACACACGGCACATCATTATCATCGCGACCGTTAATATGATTACATTCTTTAATCTTAATCACATTATCTTCATAGCGCAATAATATAAACCAGCTAAAATACAGTTCATTCGTGTCATTTATGACCCTAAACAATGACCCTTTAACCGTCAATAATATTCTATAATAATTAATTGGGATCTGGATAATCGAAAATAGGTACTTCTGTAAAGTCTCGTCGTTGGCGTTGGAACCCGAAGTGAGGAAAATCCATCATCAACGTCGAAACATTAGTAAGTGGAAATACAAGGAAAATATCTAGATATGGATCACATAATGATAATTGTGAGATAAGATAATTATAAAAATAAATAACCCTTGCTTAGGTTTTCGATATCTGTCAATCCTCTGGAATCAATATTCAATCATTTGGATAGAGATTCGTAGTGGAGAGGCAGATTCGAGGGTCAGTGGTGGGTTTCATGCTGCATGTCAATGCATGTTGCAGGCAAGCGTCTGATAATTGTGAGTTCATTGCAATTCCTTTATACTCCATCTCGTTACATTCCTATCTAAAATTATGATTTATCTAATTAAAAGTTATAAATTATATCTACATATTTAAAAATTCATTAACATAGCTTACATAGATCGTTATAATATAATTGTCGTTTGTATATAATACAAATAACACCACAAATTAATACTATTCCCAATAAAATTAATTCGTATTTATTTTTGTTTTGAAGGTAGATATTTTTTAATTTCAATTCGATCGATTAGTACGTAGGTACAAAGCCAGTCGCGCCTGCCTTTTACTAAGATAACCAGTTTATAGGTTAATAATATTTATACGTTTCATTACACTTTTTCTCATTTTCGTACATTACATTACAATGGCAGAAATACAATTAAAAGAGTTAAACAAAAGGCGGGCATCAATAAAGGTCAAAATAACTCAATTTATTATAACATAGTGAAAAGTTGTTCCAGCCTTAGTAATCTTCAAATTACTGATTTGCGATGTCGCCTACATAAAATTGATGCTTTGTATGTGGATTTAGATACGTTACAGACCGAAATTGTAATGGTTTCTGAAAGGCCTGACGACATGTTTAAGGAACGCGAGCAGTTCCAGGAACAGTACGCGCTCGTGTGGGCGGCTCGCGCCCTCCTGGATGACCACGCGCCCCAGCACCGTCGCGGCGGAAGCATGGATACAGAATCCGTGACCGGCTCCCGAGAAGTAGAACCAGCTCGACCAAATAAACATTCTTTTGTAAAACTACAAAAAATCGATCTTAAGATAGCAATAAGTTGTTGAACAAAATTGTATGTAATTAAATGTAAATAAGATATGATAAAAACTGTCTTGAATTCGTATGTAAAATGTAAAAACTTTTCCCCGACTCTATATGATCTCTTAAAAAGTAAAAAAATAAAAGTCAAATCGAACCATACTTAAAATCTACACCTTTTTGTGTGATTTAAAAGATTTATATTTAAATGTAATTGTCATTAATTTACTATCTATAGTCTAAGCGAAAAATTACTCTCTTAAATATATTTGTTTTACTACCCGGCATTAAATTTGATGGGAATTCAAATTCGAAATTTGAATTGTGTTTGAAATCACACTTACATCAAGATCAAGACTGGATTGAGTTGAGGTCAAAATCACCAAACACCACAATCGTTAGGTCGGTAAACAATCAGCATCGAAATAAACCGGAGTATAGCCATTTGAATAGAAATAATTTGAAAATACGAAGTGGTATTCCTGAAACAGAAAGCACTCGATTCTCAATAGGTATTAGATTTTATTAAAAAAATATTTTATTCTTTATTTACATATTGAATACATTTTCGTGTTTTTTTTACCTTTTCTTTTTCCAATACTGCTTTTTTTTCCTCTCATCTTTTTCACCTATAATGATCCCCATTTTGACTTCACTTTTAATGTGTCCATTTGATCTCATTACACATTGATCTCTTTGTCATCGCATCTGATTCCATTCCGGTTTCCGATCCTAAATGAAGCAGATAGTTTATTTTTTTTGTAAACATTTTTAGTTCAGTATTATATCTCTATCAATATTTTTTTGATGTTATTTATTTTATGTTAAGAAATAATTTAATAAAAAGTGCAAAAAATGTGTGAAATTGAAAATAGTTGAAACGCAACGTCATTGGTCAGATGATCTAACGGCCAGATCAGATTCTAGCTAATAGCGGTAGCCGTGTGTGATGTCAAAATCTGTGTCAACAAAGCGCTATGTCGCAGTGATGCCAACTTGGGGATTTTCTCCTCAATTTAGGGGGGAAAAACCTTTTTAGAGAGTTTTTTAAGGGTAAGAATTTTTCATGGATAACTTTAGGGTAAGATTTTAATTGTGTTTTTTAAAAAAATTAAACACATCTCCTTACTTGAAGTCAACCAAAATTTTAAAAAAAAATCGAATTGATCACATATTACTACCTTCAGTAGATAGTGCTGACGCAAGTATTTTCATATTGGTCGTAGCAGTTAAAATAGTTGAAAATATAGAAATCTGAAAATATAGTAGCTATATTTTAATTGTTAATGTTGAATAATATTTAAATTAGATTATTAAAAGTGGATGTTTATTACATTTCAAAATTTAATGCGTTTTTCAATGGAATAAAACAATGCCCAATAGAGAAAAAAATTCTGAAATTCTCAAAAGAATATAGATGAGTGGGAAAGACATAATGAACTTAAAGTATGGATTAAGAAATATTTCTATAATTAGAAGGTACTTGATAGCAATAAAATTGCCTGTCCCTTCAAAAAATAAATGCAATAACTTAATAAAATGCTTATAGTTTTTATTTTTTTTTTTATTCAGTAAAGGGAAAAGCAACATTGAGCTTAAGAGTTTTGACTAAACATATTTTGCAATAAACATTTTCAATTTTTCAAGGTTTTCGATAAAGCTCATAGCTCATGCTGTAATAATTCACAATTAAAGAATATTATAAACTATTACCACACATTATTTATTAACCATTATTAATTTATTACTCTTACAGTATACATTTGTTTAGGGAATTCCTATGAAATTGGGGCGATTTAAGGAGTCGTTGATTTTAGCTTTAGCTATAAATATTTTTAAGATTTGGTAACACTTATATCTGCTTTGCGAAATTTATTGTATTGGCAGCACCTCTCGACACAATGAAAAACACATTATCGGATGCATTACTTATTGTATTTTTACATATAGGCACAATACAATACTTATAAGTTGGTTTATTGGTTTGTTCCATGATAATCGTAAAGTACAAAATCGACTGCACGATACTTCAAGAATTTATTTGTAGGTTAGTTATTTGTTGTGATAGACTTTGATGTCACGCAAGAAGCGCGGCAAATGGCGAGCGTTTAAAATTTCTAAATCTCTTTGATAGTTTCGAAAAATTTTTTTACTATATTTTAGTTTTGTTCTTGCTGAATATTTTTTAAACAAAAACATAGCGATAGAAGCTATCTTATAAAAATATTTACAAAAAAAATAAATGGATGTCCCTTTTATCTAATCAAAAATCTAAGTTGACTGCGAACTTCAATCGATATAACAGATCCATAGAATTCGATTAGGCAGTTCGGGAAACCGTCTAATTGAATTCTTTAATAAAATTCCGTCTTCGACTGGATAAACACCTGCAATTCTTGGACGCTAGAGTCGATTGCTTTTCTACGAACCCACGTCTTCCCCGGGACTCGAGAAGGACCGGTACTCCTTGTTAGTTAATTATTACGGAATTGTTTAAATATCACTCTCAAATGAAAGGTGTGCATGTGTATGCGTGTGCGCGTGTGTGTGTGAGGGCATGCCTTAACAATGGAATGATAAAAACTACCGCGACCGATGGCGAAAAATGTTATGGTTGGATACAAAGACAGCCGCATTTTCGACGACTTAAGAGTTTAATGAAAGTCACACGCACACATTATGTTGGAAAAACAATTTAAAATACTTGCAACTTCTTTGTAAGATAAGTAATAAAAGATTGTATTAACAAAATGTCTACATATGTTTTATAATTATTTCACATTCATCTATCTATACTTATATTAAAATTGTGAACAAGCCGTGTCTGTATATTAATATTTTTACAAAAAAGCAATAGGGTAATTTACTAATTTTTTTTATATTAGTGTTTTTAAAGATTTTTTATTCTAAGAAGAATGTAATGAAAGCGTTTTTTTAATTAATAAGACAGAGAAGGCACTAGTACCAAATGACGTCATTGTCTAGTAGCGCCATAACAGAGCAATGTTAAACTCTGTTTTGAAAGAAAGAGATAGCATGTAACTTTTAACGGCTAATAGTTCATTGTTTTATTACCCAAAATTGATTTTACTTTTAGTCATAATTTCTAGTCAGCTTACATTATTCATTAACAAATATAATATTCTAAATATCAGTAAAGTACCCTATTGGTACACGTTTTACTTAAGTTACCAAAGTCAAAAAAAATTGTTCTTAAAATTTTTGTTTGTTTTTCTCTTCGTCTGTGATAAGCTTTTGTATACGCTAATCTCAGAAACGGTTTAATCGATTTCAATGTGGTTTTCACTGATGTATTATGGAAAGCTCCACGTGAAATTTAATATTTATGTCATTCCATTTGGTTTATAAAAAAAAAGTTACATTAATTATACATATATCTGTACGTCAACCTCTTCAGTTATCTGCGGTATTTAATGGTTATGTTATGTAGGTATACCTGTAAATTTGGTAACTTAGATTTTTATAGTTAATAAAAAAAATTTAAGTTAACTGGTTTTATTGAAGATAATTATATAAATAATGCACAAAACGCTAATAAACAATTAGGTAAATTTAAGAAGCCAGTCAAAACACTATTCTCCTCATTGATCTAGGCTATTATAGATCAGACAAAAAATATAATTGTTGGACGCGTGAAATTTTCATTAACAATCAACCGCTCATACCATTATAAATGCTATTTATTCAGGTTACTATATGCCTCACGATTTTATTTTTTTGTCTGATCAATGCCCTAGACCGATGAGGAGAGTGGTGTGCTGACTGGTACCTAAGATCAACCAAATTATTTATTAGTGTTTAACACACTATTCACATGATTATTTTCAATAGAACTATTTAACTTAATATTTCTTTTTTAATAATTTTATTTTCAAGTTTTTAGTTTTTATTTTATTACTCAATATTGAATATTGAGTAAAGAACAAAAAAATTAGGTTTTGATGTAAGTACAGACTGTCTGAACTCTATGATCCGCCATGCACCGTGTTCTACTTGTAAAGCCTTTGATTTGATAGCCATTATTCATATTGAAGCAAATGTGAAATACGGCATCTTGTGCCGTTCACCTTATGGGATTTGCAATTTATCGTAGTATACAGTATTCTACTAGTCAAGCCCTTTCATTTGATACCTATATTTACGGGGTTGTGCAAAAAAACAGATAATCCGCCATTTTGAGGGCGGCCATATTGGATATGCATGTTTTTTTTCACGTTTACATTGTTTTACTAATCAAGTTCTTTCATTTGATATGCATATTGAGGGAGATGTGCAAAAATATGTAATCCGCCATTATATGGCAGGCTCCATATTTGTGTTAAAATGATACTGAATTAAAAAAATTGTGTTGTCATTAAAACTTAAGGGGTATACAAAATTTTAAGTCAATAGGTCAACGGATAGAGGGTGAAATTTCAATTTATATACATAACCCAAAAAACAAGCAGGGTAAGCTAAACAAAACCGTCTAAAAAATCTTTACACATAACTTTCGTTGGTTTTGTTTTTTTTTTGACTAAAATTCTGTGTTTATAGTAGTCACTTCATTCTAAATAGGAGTAACAATTATAAGTAGGGTATTATTAAGTTAGTAGGAGTCTTTTCTGCATTTGAAAATGTATTATTGTTATGTGTACAGATTATATAGAGGAAAAAACTTAACATGTACCTTTAGTTTGTTTTATTACGTTCGTCCAAATCGAAACCATGACCTGTAGCAGGATCTAAATCATGAACAGGAAATCGACAACGGGACCAAGGGCCAAATCGAGTCCGGGACTAAAATTACGATTAAGAGCACGACTGGAAACGGAATGAGAAGCAATGCAGAAATCTGATTTGCGAGTGGGACTGAAAGCGGGAACAGAATCGGTTCGTGGGGCAAATTGGCGTCGACAGCAGTGTCAGAAACAGAATAGAACGCAGGATAACTATCAGGATCACGATCGAGAGCGGAATCAATTTGATATACAAAACGAAGAAATTTATTACATATCGACGCCGGCGGAGCCGTGGGTAAATGCTAGTAATTGTGACAAATTTGAATTAATTTTAATACGAGTGCTCGATTTTCTATATCTAACATCGAAAACATTTGATTAACAGGTTCTCTGACCATTCAATATTAATTGGAACGAATTGTGTGACGACGCCCTTACACGGGCCGGCACTCCGCGACCCGCCGCGGCGGGCAGATAAGCGTCATAAAACAACTATCACGGCGAGATTACCGAAACCCCGTGTCGTTACAGCGAGATAATGGCTACGAACGTTGTACATGTAGCTCTTGATAAGAGGCTTCCGGATCTTGATTCGCATAATAACCCCGGTTAGTTTATGAATTCGTTGATATGACAGTTATGATGATGTATAAGTCTATGAAACTTCAGTGTTTCTATCATTAAAAAATAGCTCGATGCCGTATCGATGTGTACTAAATAGTAATGGGGACTCATGCATTGACAGTTCCATACAGAAAACTTTCAAAATATATTATATGATGATTTGAATATCAAAAATATTCTGTAAAATGTCTCCGGCCATAGTGCTTATAGAGCATCAATCGTCAATCTGACAGATTGATGAAATATTTTTGTTATTATGAAATGTAGTAAATCTAAAAAAGAAATTTATTATATTACTTTTATTTTTATACATTTTTTAAAACCTTAAACCTCAACACATTCTTCTGTACAAATTAAAACATCATTTATTCTATTATTACCGTTTGATTTCAAAATCTTAGACAAGCATGAAGTTTATGAGTTATTACTTATTAAGCTTTTTTAGAATAGGCTCATGTTACATTTACAGATATTTTTCTTGAATGTCTAAATTTCCCAAAAAAAAAACTGAATCGACTTAAATACACAGAATTTACATCCATCAGCTTCAAGACGAACCTACCGTGTGTATATTTATAGTCTCTGTCTACCCTTCTGAGAAATGAAGTTGAATCTACATTATATTATTATTATTTCAAGGCGAGCCATAAAACATATTTTACGCAATTGAAGGCCGTGGTTTACGACCTACTATCGGTCGCGGGTCGCACCCCTCTCAAAACACGAGATAACGTCGGTTGTCTCGACGTGTTTGTGACGAGAGCGAAATACTAAGCGCCGTTTGACATCTGATGAGTAAAAAATGACGTAAGTGCAACAATGTAAAGGAAAATTGTATTTAATTCATGTCTCGACGATAGTATTCATGTAAAACTGGCCATTTTCAAAATATATATTACGGCCGGTAAGCTTTGTAGTGAGCTTTCATATGTTCCATGCGTGAGCAAGGTAATTATAAGACATATTCCCAAAGTATCTTGACTGATATAATAACGTGGCTGCGTGTAAAGCCCTTAAACAGCTGGCATATTAATTGAACTAAATATTGAACTTTATATTTTCGATTGTAAATAATTTCAATGATATTCGTGTATGACATCTTTCAAATAGCAATTAATAAACAAAAATACCTTAATACAATTTTACTTAAGAATAAAATTCGTATTGAGATAACCTATTTTTTACGATTATTGCCACAATACTATTGCATTATTGCCGACTTTATTGGCCCATTTTTATGATTATTATCAGTATAATCAGTTGGGCCACTTTACACGCGTGGTGATCATGTTTCCAATAAAGATTTCAAAAATAATATCAAAAAATAGAATAGCCTAATACAGTATTGGATCGATCAAGCCTTCAAACCTTTTCAAATTACTTATCTTGAATTCTATATTCTAAGTCAAAAAATTTGTGACGTGAGTATTATAACTGATTCTTCTGTCCTCTCAGGCTGTTGTAAAGCAAGGTGGCACTGATGATGTTATGTCGACGTCATAACATCATAAGTGTAACGTCAAATTGCGTCCGGTCGCACATTTGATTTCGTAATCATTGTAACAAAAGGCGCCTATTCTGATCTGAATATTTATCTACTAATTAATAAGATTATCTCACTCATTCATTTAGTCTACTACATCCTTTTCACAAAGCTAGTAATTTCAATTCTGATGCAACAAGTAGAACTTATAACTGGTCCTTTTTGAAAAATGAGATAAAGTAACAGCAATATTCGTTCATAGCATTTTGAAAATGCATCCAAAAACTTTCTTTTTTACTTACACCAGCGAAAGCCATAGATTTTGATGTAGATTCTGACTGTAATCAATGTCTCCACGTCAAATATGAAACTGTAATTTTTCTATCGATTTCACGAATTGCCAAATTATAGTAATGATAGCAATATAAAAACAGAAGCTATCCGTGTTACACTCTGCAAAAGTTTCACTACATAAAATTATATCAGGACATAATGTAGGTTTCACCAGTCCTCAATTATAATATTTTCTGAGGAAACATTAAGCAATGAAGGTCTGAACGTGAAAAGGAAAACACCAAGAATAACAGACCACAGAAAACTTTATTATCCACGCAGGCGTCTCTGCTTTGATGCAAGCAAATGTAGTCCAAACAATCATTTTCATTTCACTAGAGCAGTGTTTCTGGACTTTAGAAAACAGCAGAAAATATCAACGAAAAAAATCTTGAAAATCTTGTAATTTTTATAACATCGTGAATTATGATTTACGATAACTCGATTAACAAATATTTCCACGACGTTTGGGACACACTTTTAAGAAAAACAAACACATTTTTCAATAAAGAGTGACTGCGCACTCGGTAGTGCTTGTGCGTCTCACTGCGCATGTCACTCTTTATTATACGGCAAAGTCGGATTTTGCCATAAAAGGAGCTGTATACGGTTTATTTTGACAGTCGCGAAATGTTTAATTATCAATTGTTAGCATTCTTTTTCGCCGTGAGATTATTTTGCTGCTTTGAGAAAAGTTGCAGTATTTATTATGATGCACTGTAGTATTTTAGACTGTGAGAGCCGGTAACGTAACAAATTTTAATGAACGTTAGAAACAAATTTAAGAGACTCACAAGTGAAAAAAATTCACTGGTAAGTCTGTTTCTCACAGAGTGATTTTACATTGTTAGTATTTTAATAGATAAAATAACATGTAATAAGGTATTTTAATTTATATTCAATTAGAATTAATAAAAACGAAGCACATATGATGTGTTATTCCAGTGATTTGTTATATCTTTAATTTATGATTTTCATGTATTTTAAGGATTTAAAAATAAATTTATCCAAATTGTAGACCGACCAATTTTTAACTTTGTTCTCTCACTTTGTTCTTCTATTTCTATGATAGGTTTCTGCTGAATCCTGCATATAGGAAAAACACGGGCTACAACTATAAAAATTGGAAATTTTGTTAATTACATTGCGATATCGCTGTCATTATAAAAATAAACTGATACTTTATAAAATTAAAATAATAATTCTATTTCAGTAAAAACTATTCAGTTTAGGATCAGTTATGAAAAAATATTTAATCAGTTTGCCATGTCGGTTTACGTATCTCATTGGCTATTCCATTTTTGCTTGATACATAATGCAAAAATAACTGACGTTGTTTCGCCTTCATAATGGGGGTGCGTCGCGCGAACAGAGCGAGCAATATTTTCTAAACTTTATTTTACAATTAATTTATTCGTTAATGTATTACTTTATACAATACCGGTAGACATAATCTTGATGAGTGATTATCGACGACCTTGAGCTATGTAATGAAATTAAAATAACTTATAGCATAACGCATATGAAACAGAATATCAAAAATTCATTTTACTTGATTTCCGACGGCTTTATATCGATTTAAGAATCGGGGGGAAGGTGCGCCAAAAGTTAGCGAAACTGTGATTTTAGACATCCCCAAGAGCTCGTTATGCGACTGTCTGGTAAAACTGTCCCCTGATGTTTTCAATTAGACTAATCAGACGATCAACTGACGTGGCAGGGACGCCGCCGGTGTACTTTAGCCACTTTCCTAGTACAAGGTCGTACAATATTGTGCTTTATTTTGACGGATTTTTTGATTCCCATTCCCGAATTCGCAATCAATTTTTAGGCGCGGTAGTATTCATACCCGAACGCTAATATGGTATTAGTGTAATCTAACGCGACACGTTTTAAGTTGTTCAGAATGAAATTTGGGAACTAGTTTTGTTACAAATTGAAATAAATACTAATTAACGATCTACCTTCGCGGATGATGGCCTGAATTAGTGAATCCTTACTGTAAAGAATTATTATTTTACTACCAAATATTTGATACTAAAACTGTTTTTGGAACGAATACCTATCAATTAGCACCAAATATTCTTATATTCGATTCCGTGATTTTAATTAGAAATGTCGATCTAAAAGTATCTTGATCTACAATAAAAAATACTTCTATAGTTTGAAATTATTAGATACATCACATTTTAGTTTTTTTTAATTTTGGATTAGCTACTTAAATAGTATATACTAGCGAAAGCCTACGGCTCGATTCAATATAGAATATTCGTATTCTTTTTAATATATGTCCGTTTTACATATAGTAAACGGAAATAAAAATAGGTAAAAGGATATATATATATATATATAATAAATAAACTTGAATATATGCGTATATATATTTAAGTTAATCAACCATAAAAATCTTAGTTAATTTCGTGGCATAGATAAATAATAAAAGGATAGTAATAAACTATAGAAATTACTATTTCGTTTTCTGCAAATGTTATTAACACTTTTTACGGATTTTGTCACGTTAATATTTTCCTTGTATAGATATGCGTTTTACACATATCGACATTTAAAAACCAAAATTCTCTGTCTGCCCGATCCGTGCACCCAGTTACATATTTACACTAACAGCCATGGAACAATAAAGTCTGTTTGAAGCAATTATCTACAATTTTACTCTTTTGAAAAAAGAACTATCTTCCACTTGAGCTTATTAAACATGCAATTGATGTTACGGCGCTAAATTGAGTATATCGAGAGCCGTAACAGTCACGCTCCGTCGACGACGTACGAGAAGACCGTCTTCAATTTGCGAAGACTGACGATGCAAGGTAGACAATTGAATTATACATAGCATAACTTTTCTAACGATTGTCTGTACACTTTACGAAACGTATACTTAATTACCTATCTGTTCTATGTGTAAAATTTTCACATAGAAATTTAAATAATACTACGTCTATAAACACACGTAGTAAGTGTTCCCTCGTCCAGTGATCGATTCGCACTGTCTCATAACAAATATTTCGAACTGCAACTTACCTTTTCTAGTGAGGACTGTCAAAATTCAATCAAAAATAAAATAAACGATGCCGCGAGCGAGTGTAGCGAACTAGCCAGTGCAGTCGGCGCCCCGCGGCACACTGCCCGGCCGACTCATAACAAACACATCTCTTATTAAACTGATAAACCTGTCACGATGTTTTGTTCGTGTGCCCGTGCTGAAGAAGCTTTTTGTTTTAGGTAAATTACAATCCGTCTATTGCGATGGGCCCGCTCTTTAGGGCTCCTTGCCTCGAAAGGGAAAGGCGTATTGTAGGATCACTCCGTTCTCCTTCCATCCGTCTGTCTGTCCGTCGGTCGAATCTCTTTTACTCGGGTATGCGCGGAGGGTATCGAGTCGAAATTAATGTCAAATTCTTAGGTCTGCGGCTTTTTGGAGCTGTGAAAAAAAACGATATTTCAAGATTCCAAAAATACGACGTTAAAAAGGCTCAAATCTTTGCATTTTGACACTCGTAAATAAATCGACGTCCGTAGGATACTTCCCATTGACTTATAATAATGGAATTTGACAAGAATGAACGTCTCACAGCACAAGAAAGAAAAAGTTTGAAAATGGTTAATTTGTTGTTAAATCTTAAAAAAAATCTTTGCGTCAACAAATTGACGTTTACTGTTTACTGGAGTATAAATCGAAATGTAAACCGAAGTGTGAAAGAACATGTTAAACCTCCTACTTTATAAATTGAAGATTTTCACAAACTTGCATTTTTTGAGTGGAGAGCGAAAGTAAATGGGTCTTGCTGGTCATTATAAATAGTAAAAGTGTCTCATGACAAGCGCACCTGGTTAGCCATAACGGGGCCCTGATTCCTAAGCTTTTATATGGTACTGAAAATCGAGTACGATGGAAAACGAAAAACAACAAAAGTTTCAAAATATCCGGTCCAATACGTCATCAATAGCGGAAACAGGCAAAAATAGTAGAATAGAACGTTTTGACATACGAAATAACTACATAATTATTTTCAAACGGAACCCTTAAAAAATCTCAAAATTATTTTTGTGTTTTTTGAGGGTTCATAAAAGTTATCACTTAATATTTAGAGCAAGACCTCGACTAGATTGGTAGTGAAATTAGAACTATGACGGAAGGCACAGTGACAAAAAATTTTAAATAATTGAATTTCCATAAAAAAAATTTCAACACTTCATCGGAGTTGCAATTCATGCGCAACCCACGAAATTTACCTTTACATCGACAGTATCATAGACTTTCTGTTTTGTACTTTATTGATCACACGTTACGCAGTGGGTTATCTATGGTAAGCAAAACCTCTAAACGTCATCGCTTTACGACCTAGGCATGCGTACCAACGTATTGTTTAATTATGATGCCTTATTTTTTTGTTATATCTTTATTTATTTAGGGATTTTTGTCTATTAAGACAAGTCAGTCTTGCATCGAGCAAAACAATAATTAATTTTATACATAAAATTTAAAAATATTGATTAGTTTGATTTGAATAGTAGCATCTGTGTAGCTTACTAGCAATCCACTGAGCCACGAAAATGCAAGGTGCCATCAGAATTAGTATTGCTCAGAATACTCTGAACGATTCCTAAACCCGACCTATTAATCTAGAAATTTCTTATAAATATTTCTCTACCACATACTTCACAGTTAGGTGAACTTACATTTTTAATAAGGTACGCAAATTTTCTCGATGGAATATAACCAGATCAAATTCTTAATACTAACTTTAATTTATTCGTATTTAAATTACTACCTATGAACAACAGTATACAAAAGGGGCTCACTCTCTATCGCCTTATACCATATCCCTTTTGTTTGTCGTCTGTTCGTTGAAATATTCCTTGTATTTTATTTGACACACTACCATAAACTCGCACAAGACTTCCGAGTAGCACAGAATAACAGGGCATTCTATTCCTTAGTGCCTTACGATATTATACGTAATAAAATCGTAACGCAGCTGTAATAATACGTCCACGTGTTGCATGTTTGCATTTGAGACGTGTGTCTACAGACCGCGCGGGTCAATTCTACTGATCAGCCTAAATACGCTACATACCAATTCTGTATACCACTGAATCTTTATTGTTACGACACCAAAACCCCGTAAGGCGAGAGAGCGCGGCGGGCAAATCTTCTCGCCTTGACGTAATTTTGACGTCATAACAACATAGACCGATTGGTTTTTAGTTTACAGAATCGTCCGGCAGGTGGGTGTACGGATTACTCATTTTGTAGATCAATGTTGTCTCTGACACTATATTAGTAGGATACATTTATACATCGTCAAAAGGAAATTCCTTCTCTCTGTGCGTACCAACCCTATGCGGTATCAGAGAGGTATGACGTAATATGGATTCCTTTAGTATTATCGTTGTACAACTTTCCAAATAGCTAGGTGATTATTTGCATTTTATCTGCATAACGTTTTAAAAGCTATTGTTCTAAGGAAACCTGCCAAAGAGTGGCAACAACGTGCCGGCCATGCGAATTAGGGATGCGTAAAACGTGTTTTCAAATAAATCATTCGAGCCAGCTTATTCAAGAACCATTTATTGCTAGACCACAATTTCTTCAATAACATGAATCTTAAAAATGCCCTGCATATGTTGATCAGTACTCCCGTCCTGTGTAGCTATATATATTATTATATATAACTGTACAAACACAATAAAATGGTTTTAATATATCTGTTTTGAAGTCTATCTGCCTTAAAATATCACAGATTATTCATTACGCTGTCTGTATTTGAGTGATAGTCAGTACTGTTGAATTTTTTTCCGCTTATACCGTTTCTGACGTTTTTTTTGCAATTTCAGATTTTGATCACCATAAAATAGTTAATATAAAAATAGATAATTACGATTCTTTACAAAAAATATCAGTTGTTACAGTTGTGCATTAACAGTTGTTAAATAATAGGTTGAAAACAAAAAGTATTAATATAGGGAAATTATATTTCGTCCACTTAGTTTTAGAAACGTAGCTCAGAAGTTAAGCTATATTTAGCGCATGTCATGCAAAGCATGACATAGAGTTTCTTGGTCACTTAAACGCAAATACAATTTTATGAAACTCCTCGTTAGTGCTTACTTAAGTGTTACAAACAACTCGCCCTTTTTTTACCGCCATTCATTGCCATCATACAATAAAAATCCACGAAGACATCTTAAAAAATATTCAAGTAATAGACATCGCTTTCACTGCAAAACAATTCAACAACGGTTCTAATTCGATAGTGGACTTATTACATCAGAACTTCTTTTGAACATTTGTATACCCATAAATCACAAACTTAGTCCAACACTTTCAAAATGTTAATTAGAATTTCCATTATCGTCCGATAAGGTAACGATCACAAAATAATAGGTCAAACAGTTCAAAAATTCAACTGTTAAACACTATACGGCGAATAAGTTTATGGTTGAAAATAACTTCTTCAACCCTAGTCTCCGCTTCCGGCTACCGTTTATGGTGCAACCCCATCACAAACAGCGGCAGACGGATGAGATAATCTTACTGGGGTTCCTTATTAAGACTGCAGAACTCTAATAGTGAATAAAAAAGCGAATGTAAGACAGAAAAAGGCCCAAGTGGGTCGTAGAAAGTACACTCGAGTCTAAGCGGATAGAACGCACTCGCTACAAAATAGATGTTACACACCGTTTCGCTCCATTAGTTTCTTCGTGTATGTTCTTCTTTTTATTACCGTATACTGTTATTGAATCCGCTGGTCAACTATCACAGAAAACCAAAATTGACCTTTTTTTCGTTGCATGAGATTTTTCTACTGTTGTTTACTAATTTTGGTGCACTGATTTCGAATCTACCCTCAGATTTATTGTAGCAGCTCTGATTAGTACGATACAGGTGCCGTCTTGAATTTGCATGAGTAGTCGATAATTTCTATCGATAGCGGTGTAACCAAACTGATACACTTCCAGGAGCTTGGATGCAGCATGAGTATTAAGCTTCACTACCTTACCAGCCATCTAAATTATATTCCTGAAAATTGCGGTGACCTAAGCGAGGAACAAGGGAAGCGCTTTCATCGGGATATTCACACCATGGAGGAGATATGTCAATGATACTGGAACGTAAATATGATGACTGATTACTGTTGGAGCATTCAAAGTTAGTACTCTTAACACACTTCACGCGAGAAGATCATTTAAAATAAAATGTACTTCAGAATAAATACATTTAATTTATTTTTATAACTTAGATTATGTTCAATTTTATTGAAAAATCCTGTCACTTCATAGGGGCAAAACTAGAGCTGTTACATAAAAACGGCATATGTTTTTGAAATCAGACTTGCTGTTTTCCTGTATTATTGGCTAATTCTGGCCAGTTTTACCAGAATTGCTTCTTTTTAGAGCTTCGTGCCTCAAAAGGAATCCTAATCAGATCACTTTATTGTACGTCTTTCCGTCGGTCAAGACCCTTTTCCTAGAGATACGAGGAGATATCCAATTGAAATTAACATCAGATACTTAGGTCTAAAGTTGTATGGTGTTGTATAAAAATTAAGCTACTAAATCAACACAATATATAATATGACCATTTTTGTCGCAAATTTTGATACTCGAATATAAAGGAAAACTTCTATGGTAGTTCTCATTAACCTAGAAACATAAAATTTGACAAAAACCAAGGTCTTATAAGACAAGTAAAAAAAAATAAAATCATTAATATACGATCACAAACTAATTTGGCGTATGGTCCCATGGTCCAGAACACTATCACGAAAATATTTTTTAACTTTTCGCTATTGAACTTTAAAATTTCCAAAACTTCGAATATTTGAAATAACAATTTAGCGAAGTTTTTGAGAAAGTTATAACCCTAAAAGTTTCGAATCGAATCGAATGTCTCTCCAGTAACGGCAGTGAAAACAAGTAAAAACTGTCTAGACTCTTGCCACATGAAATATGTGTCACATAATTAAGTTTGTACGAAAACCTCAAGTCCTAATTGTATTTTATCGCTTTTTTTATACACATATATACTTTAGGTTTCCTTACAATAAATTTATGCGACAACATTCCATTATTTTAAGTAAACTTAAAAAAAACTAAATATAACGAAATTAATATCAATGGTTTTCTATAAAAAAAAAATGGTTTAAGATCACTTAATATATGCTCCTTTTAATCAACCCATACCCATTTCTTACTTCCTGCTATGAAAATTGAAGTGTTTCCAAAAATTTTAGCTCATTTACCTCTGAAAAATACCTTCTCGTCCCATTCACTGCGGGAGCACTCGCCTCAGCGCCACGCAGATTGTCCTCGGTGTCGACGTACAGACCAGCGTTCAGTTTGGTTATCGTCTAGAGTCTAGAGGGCAAAGTGTAAATAGCTTCTAAAAAGTTCGGGGTGCTCAATCCGGATCATCGCCTCCTACTTTATGAGGCACAGGTCCGGCCTTATTACAACGCCGTTGTCACCTCGGGACTGGGGCGCCCCAATATCGACTAGCCTACCTGATGGAAGCAGTTGGTAGCTACTCGCTGCGCTGGGGCGTGGATTCCATTCCCCGCTCAAGACAAACATCTATATAGTGAAATAATTTTTATTTTGAATCTGCGTGTTTCAATGTATTATACGTATATATTTACAAAAAAAAAGTATATTGTATCAACAAAGTGTATTATATCAACTATCTGGTACCCATAGTAAAAGCCTCGTTGCTTAATTTGCTGGTCAAATACAAACATCAGCTATGTCCGAAAATATTACTATTATTATTGTTAACTTTTGCCTCTAGACGGCATCCAAAGTAGACTATCTCGAATCGTGATCGGCGACCCTGTAGTATCCAACCAACTCGATCGATAAATTTTGAAATCTAATCAGATCTTTTTCTCAAAAAACAACATCGATTGTGGTAAACTACAGGAAAATCGGTTAGTTTGTTTGATAAATATTGGTAACGAATTATTTGCATAAAAGTGTTTTCTTGAAATAACTTGGATTGATATTTGGTGCTTAGCTATTCTTTTCTGCCTACAGAAAAACGGCGTCGAATGTCGCAAAGCAAATAAACATCGCAAAACGTATTTGACGAACAGCATAATTGAAAATTAAACAAAAAAACAATTTTATTTTTAAATAAATCTAAATTTTTTTACATCAAGTAGATCGGAAACATTTTAAAATGCTAGACCAACTAATTTACAAACATGTAAAATGTCAGCTCGACTGAAATTCTTGGACTATACACAAATAATTTTTAGACTTCATTGCCGGTTCTTTGCCAATTTCTTCTAAATTGGTAATCCAACCCTTGTATCGAGACCGATATCTTAATCCGTAAGTGACACTCGTGATTTCTGAACATCCTTAACAGTGGAGGACTTTTTTTGCACTGTTTACCATAAACGTAGCTAGAGGCTAGCTAGAAGATGTGGGCACAGCCCGCCCTTGCTAGAAACTTCTTAGCCCACCCTAGAAAAATAGATAGCATTAAAGAATTATTTGCTGTTTAGTCGCTTTTAATTTAAGATTCAATACAAATCCACGTGTAACTAATTAACCCATTATCAATATTATCTAAATCGCCTCTCTTCTCTCACAGTTTATAAATATGTAAGCTATTATTGGCTATGTGCACGTCAGCAGCGCCCCGGTTGATGTTCGTAATTACTTGGAATTAAGTGTGTCAAACAATTTCTTCTCCATAGAAAGGCAAGGATTACATTTACATAATATGCAAATTAGATGGCGCTGTGTAAAAGATTTGTGATGTCTATTTTATTTAATGAATATATTAATTATTAACTATCGCACAGCGTGTAAGAACATACACCAACATACACCAACTATTTATGCCGTTATTTTTATAGCTCAAAATGCAACAATTATAATAATCTACTCGTATTTTAAAAAAAACAAATTGTTCGTAACGCAAAGTAATTTTGATACATTTTCCCAGATTGGTACATTTTCTATCACGGCGTGCACTGCATTTGCTTTATTGCGTCTGTCATGCCTTTCGCACACAACGAATATTGTACGTGTTCAATCGATTCAGCGAAAACAGAAAGCTAAAGCTCGTTTAAGCTTATCAGTGCTTATTGTATACAAAATCCTCCACCGCGTCTATCTGTCTGTTCGCGATAAACTCAAAAACTCCTGAACAGTTTTTTTTTTTTGCAGTTTTCACCAATAGATAGAGTGATTCATGAGGGAGGGTTAGGTATATAATTTGTCAAGATTTATATGAAAAAAAATAACCGGGGGCGCAGCCGTGGGCGGGCCGCTAGTTAAAATATAATAATAAAAAAATATAAATAAACATCTCATGTTTAATGTATTTCTATTTTCCCTTTTACATAAAATTTACATTTCCATTAACTATTCTAATTAAATAAAGTATTCGCTTCAGGACTAGATATTTTCTCACTATAAAAAGTACTTTCCCAAGGATAAAATTACAACTTTCTGTTAAACTCGTTTAAAGGTAATAGACAGACACACTCACCAGAATTTTCAAGAGCTTAAGAATGACGCGATATGTTAAAAAAAGAAAATAAATGAACTGCATTATTAACTATTACTAGACGTCATTTATTATTCTCATATATCAAATAAGTGTGGTTATATCAGCTGGGAAGTTGCCCCCTCTAGACAAAATCCCCAGATACGCCACAGCTGATTGTCCATCTCCGTCAATTTCAAACATAAATACAAATCATGTGGGAAACCTAACCTATCAATTTTTAACATACGCTAAGTATCATAACATACAATAAAACGACATACGCTGATGGATTATTAGCTAAAATCAAATTATTCCAACTGATCAACACTCTCTGTACCTAATTAGACTGTGCACTAATTAATACTGAATTAATTAGTAAGCATCGACCGTGACAGGCGTTTACCTAATTACACATATCAATGGGCAGTTTCGAATTCAGGAGCGCACATGCCTAGTAATATTGCGTCTCTAAATGCACACACAAGATGTTCCGTGATTAGTAGTTTATGTCGTATTTAGTCAGCGACATTAGTTACATACGGTTTATACCTAAATAAGATTGTGGTTGTAGAGCCATACTGTGGTCAACTTGGATGGCTCTACAAGTCAGGCCTTGGCCTGCTTGGCAAGTCAGTTACCACACTCTCCCAGCATATCAACGTGAAAGAATAGCTTCCGCTGTTGCGTTTTATTCAGAGAGTGAGAGTTGTAATGGCCCAGTCCCCCTCCAACACCCCCACACAACCCTCTGTCAACCCACTCTCCTTTCCATTAGCCTATTCCCTTATTCCATCCGATATCCTATTCCCATCCAAGGACCGACGACGGACTGGTGACTCCTATGAAATTGTAAGTGTTCATGGTTGCCGGCAACCACCCACTCTCTGTTAACTCATATCCTCATTTTCTCCTCGAAAATAATATAAAAAATACATACATTACAGTTAAGAGCATCACCTCCGAACCAGAAGGCACCGGATTCGATCCTGACCATGAGCGAATTGACCGTTGAGGTTGTAACTTAAGGCAAATTAAACCGCACGCTCTATGCCTCGAAGAATACGTTAAGCCATCTGTCCCCGCCATTTTCATCAAATTAATAACGACGGTCGTTAGCGGCCTCCGACCAGCACTGGGCCGTCGTGGAGAGTTTTGGGTCTAATCTCCAAATTCTGATATAAGAATATTGTGGGAAAGTATGCCCCAGTCGTGGGGCATAACAGAAGAGTTACATAGCTACTATATTAGAACGATGTCAGTCGGATCGACAGTCTGACGTATCACCGCAAAGCCAAAACTAATAGAGTTTGAAAACACTTTGGGCATTATGTTTCATAAGAGACGTCAGTTCCACCGCCGAACTTTTGTACGACTGCCATAATACCTCCGGCCTTGTAATGGTTTACAAGGCCGGAGATTTATAAGGTAAATTTTATGTCTTATGAAGCTAAGATTTCGCGTTTCGATTTTTAAAATAGTAAAAATAATACTGACATTGCAAGATTTTTGTGTCCAAATTTTGATCCCCTTTTGTGGCTTTGAAATAAAAATGTTTAAATAATTAATAATGAAATAAAATTGTTCCATCTTAACTTATGTTTTGCAAGGATATGGCCAAGACGGCCGAAGTTAAATAGGGATTAAGTACGGAGACAGTGAGGACGACTTACATCGCCACGTTAGCGCTTATTGTCATTTACGCTTAGTGTGCTTGAACATATCGGCGCGCGGCAAATGTTGAACGCTCTACAACGTGGCGTTGCAATGACAGCGCGCCAAACTTACCGCACAGACTCCCTTCATTTCGCGCCAATACTCTCAAAGCTGCTTCTTCTTGATGTAATAAATATAATAATGGCGAAGAAAGCAGTCCTGTTGTATGGGGTAAAGCGCGGAAAATTATTGAGGGACATACATATCGACCGGGAGCTCGAGAACCCGCGAACTTCTGCGAATCGCCGCGCCCTGCGCACATTTCCGAACTCGAGTTCGAGAACCTCGAGGACCTGGATGTGACAACTATGGACCGATTCGCCATCGTCAGACCGCACACTTAAAATAGCTAAAATTGTAGGTGGTAAAAGTTATCTATGATATCTTTAGCGATTCAAAGTCGTCATTACAGATATTGACCTGCCTCGAGACTTGCCATCATCTGGCCAATGCAGTGAGATATGATATCTTAAACATCGTTACAGAAAGCAGAGAGTTGCGTCTCTTCTGAGTCGTGATCATGCAGGGGTCACAGGCGACGACCGTAAAGACGAGCTTGCAAGAACGCCGCTCTCAAGAAAAAGACGGTAGCGCCAAAGAATATTGGAGTAACCCTTGGAGCACATTGAATTCGCTAAATACTTATATAGGTTTAGGCTGAAGAATTTTTCTTACTGCGCATACGCCCTGAAAAGATCCAGGGCGTTCCGCATGATCTTGAAGAATTTTCTAGAAAGAGCGTGCAAAGATCAAAGCGGGTATCGACGTCCAAATTGAGAGGCAAAACTCCCCCTACATTATTAATGACAAAGAAAAACGACAAATGTTTGTTTTCCTGCAAAGATATTGTCAAAAGATCTAAAGTACGTCACAAATAAATCAACTGCGTACCAGAAATTGTAGTAATTTGGGACACATAAGATATACAACACAATGCTATAAAGTATATCAATATTTTAAAAGAACGAGTGCAGGCTCGTAAGAAATCGTAACAGCCAGATAGGCGAAAAGTAACATAAATTAATATTTAAGATTATATTATGAATTTCAATGTTTAAAATGATAAACTACTAAACAATAAAATAGTACGTAAGTAATTAATACAAAATAATAAAACGACGTAAGTAGTTCTAAGTATGTTGTATAAATGAAAAGGTATGGAAAGCAAAAAAAAAAAATTAAAATACAAATGAAGACAAAAAGAAAATAATTGAAAAATGAAAAAAGACATTTATTAAAAATTAGAAAGAAAATTAACTGGCTACATAATTATTAAAGCAGCTGGCATTACCCATATATCAGGCTGCACAAATAAACGAATTCTAACACAAAGGCACACAAGGACTGTCAACTTAATCGCGACAGAAGTGACTAGAAAAAAATTCAAAAGATGGTAGCATCTACAGGCCATCAATGAAAATTCTTGCTACTTTTTAGCTCAAAGGGTTCAAAAATATACCTAGCAATAAATTATTGAACTCTTCTAGCTTAAATGATCGTTTTTACAACTTTTTCTATTTCCAGAACTCCAAAACATAGTTTTAGTAGGTTTGAATCTCTTCAGGTTCAAAATTCTAGATTTATTTAACAAGGCACTATTTTTAATAATCTCTAGAACGAGATATTCGATTTTATCTTTACGACACTTAATGTATTTGCTTGAGCAAAAGAAATTGGAGGCATATCAAACAGCGATTAAATATATTATTTCGATAAAAAAAAACCTTTTTGCGAATTTTTGTTATTCTAGAAAAAGCCAACTAATTTTAATGCGGCTTACGGCAATAAATAATTATATTTGAATAAAACGCCCGTACAAACATAACCCGAAAAATTATCAAAATAGATTGCTTAGAACCAACAGCGTCAAGACTTGATGCGAATTCGATTTTATAAAATGGGACTGAAAACAGGAACTTACCAATTTTTAAAAATTTCCAATGTTCATAGTGAAAATTTAAAAAATTTACTATTTGCTAAAACAAACCAAACCATAAAAACGTAAATCGGTGATGGCTTAGAGGATGGAAAACGTTTCGGGCACAACACGAATTTGCGCACAAATTATTTATAAATAAATTGCGGGTCGAACCGCATTAATATTCGTATATTCGAGGCGCTTCCCTGTCAAATCGGAGACAGCGAGGAGTTCGTGAAATGGCAAACGATACGGAAATGTTTTATTTTTTACACTTTCAACCATCAGAATTATAAAATAAGAGACGAAAGTTTCCATGTGAGTCCCGTCACTTTTGTAGTTATAGTTACAGTAATCTATATTTGGTAACGAAGCCTTAACTATCCCAGCCTTTTTTTTTGTTTCCCTCTTGCGACGAGGAGGAGGTAAAATGTCTATCCTGCACACCCTCGCGCCCGTACGCGTGGGTAGTGTGGGACTGAAACCACTAAAAATTCCTCCTGAAAGTGAAGTAATTGGGTCGGCTATGCTATTTAGTCGGTCGAGACGAGTCGGATGACAAGTCAGACGACTTTGATAGCTTCACCGAGTGCGGCCGGACGGCACATGCAGTGCCGACGGCGCGTGACATGCGCTATGGACGACGCCTGGTGGAAGTCGTCTCGGCATAGGATGTCGCAGGAAACCGTCACGGGTCGGTTCCCTTCCCTCCTGCCGGCCGGAGGCGGTTAGCGGCGGCGGGTGGAGTAAAGAACTTAGGTCGATGACCTGACTAACGGATAGACCTACTCTAAGTCAGTCATGCGTGTCGTTGACGTCATTAAGGCTTTCAACTGCCGCTGTAAGAGCGTCAGGTGGATCGGTAAGTACGTTCCGTGGCCTACGGATAAGGTGGGTGGGATGCGGCGGTTGATAGTCAACCGCCGCGCGAAAAGCATTGGGATGTGATCCCGCGATGTCGAAGAATCGCTTCGATGCGTCCTTCATATATTTGGAAATAGTGGGGAGTTCTAAGTCCCTATGGAGAATGAATTACGAACACAATGTGCATCCGTTGCGGCTCTACAGAATTTATTCTGTATTACCTGTAGTCTATGTAGTGCTTTCGGCGGCGTGAGCGAAGACGGGAGACGCGTATGTCATCACCGTCCTAATGCACATTTTGTATATGGTACGTTTATTACGTCTAGATAGTTTACTTTTTCTACCGAGCACGGCCCCGAGCCTTGCTTTGTAAAAGTGCAGTATTTCTACGCTCGATATGATCTCGGAAGTGTAGATTTTTATCGAGCGTGACTCCTAAGTATTTGTAGTTCCGTTGCCACGGAATGTTCGCATCAACATTTTAAGATTGGGAGTGTTTTGTCGACAATGAGTCGACTCCTAATCTTACCATACTTGAATTGTATGGCTGCTGATTTGTCGGGGTTTACTTCTATCCTCCACTTCCGGAACCATTGACCTAGCTCGTCAATGGCCCTCTGGAGGGAGGGTGAATCAGGTGCTCCTATTCCTACTTCCGTAAAAGCGCGGTATCGTCCGCGAATAACGCGAGTTGGACGCCAGACGACGACGGTCGCGGTACATCGTTTGTGTACGCGGAGTACAGCAGAGGAGAGGGTGGAGCCTTGAGGAACTCCTGCTCTGATAAGACGTCTTGTCGAGTGAGTGCGCTCATGCCTAAATGTGAAATGTCTGTTTGCTAAATAATTTTGAATAGTGATTATGAGGCGATCTGGTACTTGGAGAATATAACTTATAAATCAGACCTGCGTGCCATACCCTATCGAAGGCCTTGGCTACATCAAAGACAGCTACGGTGCTACGTTCGGTTTCAAAGCCCTCCGAGACATTCTACTAAGCGGAGGACTTGCTGTGGACAAGAATGGGCTGGGCGAAAGCCGAACTGTTCATCTATGATAAGGCCTTTCCCTAGGAGGTGATCGCTAAGGCGAGTTTGAGAATTTTCTCGAAAAGTTTGCCCAGACCGCTCAGGAGGCTGATCGGTCTGTAGCTGGCAGGAGGTCGCGTGGTTTCCCTGGCTTGTGGATGCCTATAACCTCCGCCTCCTTCCAGGCGGAGGAAAATAGCAATTTTATGCACGCGTTAAAAATCGCGACCAGTAAGCTTAACAACGGTATAGAAAAGCATTTGATTGCTTTATTACTAATACCATCGGGCCCGGTGCCTTTCTGGTATTAAGTGATTTCAGCGTTCGAGGTTTTGGAGAACCTCTTCCTCGATGCGACTGATATGAGCGATGTCGTGCGGAGGAAGCGTGAGCATTGAGTCTCTATAGAGTCTGCAAGGCACTCTGCTATCTCCGCGTCGTCTATGGCCACTGAATTATCAGGTTTTGAGTGGGGTATAGGGGTATATCCCTCGGTTTTGAGCGCTTTGGTAACTGCCCAAAACGCTTTGTGGGATGGTTTGATTTCCTCCATGAGGTCGCTCCAACTCTCATTTCGGAATTCCCGAACGCGAGTTTTCACTTCGCGTTGGAGAGCTCGCGCTCTGGATCTGTACTCGGGTGGGATATGCGCTCGCGCGGCGCTGCGTTTTGCTCTTATCAATTCGAGAATATCGGGCGGAAACTTCCGGCGATCCGAGGATGCCGGAACCTCCCTCGCTCTCCTCGACCACTGTCCTGACGTGGTTGGTAAGAGCACCTATGGCAAAGTCAATCTCGTCTGTAGACGCGATGTCATTGGGAATGCTGTTGAGGTTTGGAGTGTCGATTTTCTCAAGCGCGGTCGACACTCTTTCCAATTAGTAATTTGCGGATGGGAATAGCCTCCCGCCGTCGGGAGGTCCCATTTTAATATAACCGGCCGGTGGTCAGACGTGAGACCGTGTATTGTCTCAATACTATTGAAATTAAGTGCAACTCCTTTAGTGAGTGCGATATCTATCGTCGAGGGTCTATGTGTGACGACATGGGAAAACATGTCGACGTAGAGGGCGCGATGATTCCGAAGTCTAGTCTGTCCTCGAGTTCGTCGAGTTTAATTCCGTTATAATTGTTAGATGGGCAGCCCCATCTTATGTTTTACAATTGAAATCACCGAAGAGGATGACGGCATCCCCTAAGGCAAAGGGGCTCTTAGGTCGCGCCGGAGCAACCGTTTGGAGACGGGAGATAGACCGAGACTATGACGAGTGTACTATGGCCCGTCATAGCGAGTCTACAACCCGTGGCTTCCATATTTGTAAGTGGAGGAATATTAATAGGGCCGCAATGTAGGGAGCGTCTGTAGTACAGAGCGGTACCCCCTTACCTGTATGTCCTGTCCGTTCGTAGTTGGACATAGCCTGCGATGCTGCAGGCTTTAGGCCTATTCGGTTTAAGATATGTTTCTTGTACGAGAGCGATATCGATGCTGTTCTCCGACATACATTTTTAACTCTAAAACGTTCGAAGTTAGACCGCAAGCGTTAAATGATAATAATCTAATATTTTTGGTTTGAGGCGCCCAACTGAGGGAGGAAAGCTACTACCCGGGTGCAGACATTTATATGGACTCTAATTTAACCATCAGGTGATGGTATCTGACGAGAACCATGAGTTTCTCTTCGACGTTACTGCACGCTCGGAAATCTCGGGCGAATTCCGAAATCTCTGAGCTCTTAACGGCGCGAAGGATGGACATCACCGTTTGGATGTCGTCTCCAAACGATGAGGTGCCCGCGGTCGCGGAAGCGGGAGCGACACGGGTGGCTCGCGGCGGACAGCTTCTCGGACGGTCCCGGGCGGCCCTCGGTGGCAGCGTGGGCTTTGGTTTACCCACGGGTTGGAGGCGGGGCGAGGCGGCAGCCGGGGGTTGGTTTGTTTCCCGCAAGATCGGGGAAGTTATTTAGATCCCGAGGTGGAGCTACGGGCCTACTTTTAGGCCTATTGGGATTAGGCCTATTATAAGAAATAAATTTAGGGGCTTTCGGACATCCCTATAGTTGGCCGTATGCTGCTGGAGACAATTCACGCAGGAGGTTTCTCTCCTGACTCACGAGTACGCAGGCACTCTGGTCCAATGTGGGACCAAACATTTCACAGCGCGGGTCCGCATGACAGTTGGCGGCCGCGTGGCCGTACAACTGGCAGCAGTGGCACTGCCCTGGACCTCCTTTCTTGTGCGGGGCCTCTACTCGGATACCAGAGGCCACACACCATGTTCAGATTATTGAATATATTCTTGGCTTCCTCGGTCCTGGGAAGGACGGCGAGAACTAGCCATAATGGTGAGCCGTCTCTGCGGCAAAGTCTGTGCACCGAGTGCACAGGGAAGCCCTGGCCGCAGAGGTCGGCTTGGATTTCGTCTACCGGGAAGTCGGTAGAATGCCGCGGATAACGGCCTTTAGTTTACGCTCCTCCTCGAGGGCGTACGTGTGATGGACTTTGAAGTCCACGAGATATTATTGAGACTGCGGAAAGTCTCAACGGCTGGGCAGTGAATTTTAATGCCGTCGTCGGCGGTGCGGACGGCTTTACTGTAGTTTATCCGCAGACGGGTGCAGTCTGCGGATATTTGGAGGAAGTTAGCGCCTTTGCGCAAGAAAATGGGTGGAGGCAGTTTAGGCCTAGGGAGGTGCGGTGGGCTTGGCACCCGTCCTAGGAGCGGTTTTGGCGGTCACCGCCTGCGTGGAAGCGGAGACTGGATTTCGGGTTGACTCAACCGGGCGGTACTCGTAGTCTGAGTCTGTTGGACCGCAGCGGGGAGGGCTTTGCATCGTTTGCACGGGATGTGGGCGCCGATGATGGGTCTATGTCCATCTCCGGCTGGTCGCGAGCCACCTTCGCTTTTTGAGCGCTTTTCTTAGCGCTCGTTTATTTTACCCTCTACGAGGGTAAATGAGGTGTTACTGTTTTCGACTCGCTGTCCGAACCGACGACTGTGCTGTCGGAGCACGTCGCTCCTTCGTCGGACGATGAGCTCGCCTGGCGTTTATTTTTATTTTATTCGTCTTCATTGGTGATGTTGCGCGGCTCGAGGCGCGGCTCGAGACGGGGTCACTCTCGCGATTAGTTTTTACTACGTCCTGAGGCGCTTCGTATCCTATTTCGGACAGCGCTTTGGTTGGGACCTGTTGTATGAATTCTAACGTGATGGGATTTTGGGCCAGACCTCCCGCCCAGGGGCAGGGGAATCTTGGTCCATGGTAGGCTAATTTTAAATTCAATATATTATTATTTATGTTTTGCGTTGTATAGCGTTAATACAGTTGTATTAATGCTAACGGTATATATGCTTGAGTGATACCGTGCGTGTTTGATCGTACAGTTGTCGGCTGTCGCGCAGGTGTCTAATTAACCGTCTATTGTTCGTCGGGGCGATCAATAGACGACGCGGGTCGGCCGGCCGAATTCTCGGAGCTCGACGGGCAGGTATGCGAACACACAATGGGATGCTCAGCTATGTTTGCGCGGTATGTCGTCTAGTAAGTCTTTTTAATATTGAGGTTTTAAATTCGAAATAAGGGCGCGCGGGTTTTGACCTAGCGGCTAACAGCTCCGTATCCGAGCTAGGTCTGCTATAGACCTGCAAACGGGGTACGGAGGATGGATGTGATGGAGGGTGGGCGGGCGACACCTGGTATCGGCGAGGAGCACCCTCAAGGCCGGTGGTCCCAGGTCCGTCCGGGTTTGCCGTTCCCTGAAGGGGAAAGCGCCAGGCTCGCTGCAAATCACCTCGTTGACACCGTTAGGTAGCCAGCGATTTGACCTTAAGGGTTTTTCGAAAATGTCGCTTTATTTGTGAAAGCTTAATTAAAAGCTTTCAAAAATTCAGCGTGTTAAAAACCTGAAATAATAAATTATTATTAGTTGTGGAGCGTGGCGGCCGGCGGCGCCGCGGACTCTCGATCGGCAGGGCCGGGAGGGTCGCGGGGCGGCGATCTGCACAAAAAGCTAATAGCTTAGTTAGAGCGCTGGGAGCGAGCGCGCGGTAGCGTCCGTTCGGAGCGGGCGATCGAACTGAACTGACTATCCCAGCTTTTGTGGTGATTCGCCACTTAGTGTGACCATATACAATGATGGACAGAAGGTATTCGTATAAAATCCAGTAGTACCTAGTATCTTTGAAGGTACTAGGAACATGTCATTACACATTATTTAACACTGGCACTTCATAAAATTAAAACAAAATTGTACGTCGCTTCAGAAAACCACTTTTGTTATAGCAGAAACCAAATAAAAAAACTGCCCCACCGAAAGCGAAAACTAATTAGCGTTCTGTGTTCCATCTCATGTATTATTTTTTTACGCACGATAGATTTATAACAATAATATAAATTATGATGCGGAATTTTTGATTTGATTTAATAAAAAGCGATAGTGGCCCAGTCGTTAAGTGCGTTTACTTTCTCGAATCAGAAGTTAACGAATTCGGTATTAACCACGGAAGAATTACTAACCAATGAGTTTTTTTAACTTGAATAATAATTACCGCAGACTCTGTGCCTCGGAGAGCACGCTAAGTAGTAAGTATTTCGGTTTTTGATATGGAACTATGAATTTAATAATAAAGTGTATTTTTTTATGATACACACTTCTGAGATGTATACAAACCATCATAAAAAAATACCTAATGAATAGGAGGCTACAAAAGTTTGAACAAAAAAATGTAATTATTTAACGCATATAACTGTTCTATTTTCATTATTTCTATCTCTCTCAGGATAGTCAATTATCTTTTAAAATAAGTGTGGCGATAAATTTTTCTTATAAATGAATATTTCTCTGAAGCATTGAATTATTTAACATTATTTCCGAACCAATGAGCAGTTCGAAAACACAATTCTGTCTCCATCGAAGTCGGTGGCGAAAAAATTTATCAAATAAACCTGTTAGCATTGACATTGACATAGTAAACATGACTTGAAAAGCAGACTTTAAAAATGTGTTTTTTTTTTCTCTTTGCTTTATTTGACCATCGACCTAATGTGAGCTTTATTAAATTTTCCATTTCATCTGTGGTCAGTCTCTCGGTGTCTCATCTTTGAATTATATAAATTTTATTTTTCATCACATTTCGAACTAACTTCCCGATAGACTAGACACTTAAACCTTTAACCATATATCAAGAACAGATGACAATGGTACAGTGGTTCGTTTTCTTTTTTTTTTTTGTCTGTTCGTTTCTTTGTCTGTTCGGTAAAAATTTTACAATGTGCTTCACACTAATGTTCCGATCAGCTGAAAATTTAATTTCAAACATACATCACAACCAGGTGACATGGCAACATTTACTCGCTCTCTTGTCTATCTGCTTATTTGTTTGTCTGTACAGACAAATTTTGCAGACGATTCTATACTAATTTCCCGATCAGCTAGAGAGTTGAAGCTTTAAACATTAGCATAGTAATTAATAATACCCGACGTATTATGTTTAAACTGTCAATACAGGTACTCGTTAAGTCGTGTCATAGATCAAATGCACGGATTAAGATTAAGAAGAGTTTGATTGCTTAGAACTCACTGATAAGACACTATGAAAAGAAGAAGATGCAAATTAATGCCACAACTAGGACCTCCGGCATCATAATGCACTGTATATTTAAAATTGGTAAACAATTTGGCTTCTGTTTCTTTAAATACTTAAATTAAAATGTCACGAAATTAACTTTATTTACATCTTAACTTTTTTTAGTACGGCTATCGTGAATTTTTAGTAACTAAGAAAATACTTGAAAGATTAAAACGAAAAGTCTGAGGCGTATGCAATATATTGCACATGCAATATAAGGAATGTAAGGAGTAGATGTCGTTAAGAGCGGTCACACAACACTTGATGTCATTTGAAATCGTCATAATGGCATAAGTAATCGCACAAAAGTGCCTTACGATTTATTTTGTTTCTTTTATAGGCATACATTCAAAAGGGGCTAATCGTAAAACGCCTTCCCAACATAAAATGACATTTTCGCTAAATATAACAAGACTTTTATTAAGAAAATAAAATTAAAAAGTGATTCATTATTTATAGAAGAAGAAAATATGACGAAATATTTTCTCTTGGCAAAACAACAACTTTAGATGTTTCTAGATGTTTCCGTGCTTTATTGCATTTTAATATCTAGGTACCTACAAGTTTGTGTTTGTATTAGTTACAGTAAAGAAGGTATATGAATTAATATTTGATTATTCAAACTTAAACATTTTTTTTTGGTTTTCGCATTCAAAGCAGATGAAGTACGTCACACTCACGATATGACATGCAAAAGTTACTCATATTAATATGGATGGGAGTTCCTCGCCTTAAGCATAATATGATTTTCCATATTGGATTTATTTTATGTATTGGTCACGATTATCGTTTTATTTATTTATATATTACTTATACTGCTTTTCTGCGCAATACAGTAATGCACAAATCGCATTTACATGCATAAAAAGCGTCCGATGCAGTCAATCACTCTATATTGGTCAACAAGCTCTCAGAATTTGGTATCGGAGGTACTTTGATTCAGTGGTGTGGCGCATACGTGGATTCCAAACACTCGAACATACCCAATCGTCGATGTTGGAAACAGTTCTGATCTTTTACAGCAACCTCTAGCCCGTCACCAGGCTCCAGTTAAGGGCCAGGGTTTTTCAAAATATTTATTAACAATATGGCTAATATAAATTTGAATTCACGTTGTTTTTTTACCTGTAGGCAATCTCAAAACAATGCGTACAGTTCATAAGGTACACGACGCCGAATTTCTACAAAATGATATTAATAGGCTCTGTAACTGGTGTCGTACTAACTACTATGATTACATTTCTCAAACATTACTCCTCATTCAACTACGTCTTTACTTAGTGTTTATATTTTAAGAAATTCATTCTTTGTAACCATCGTCACTAGACTATATTAAAAAAATCTCTAAGAATCATGATTTACGTTCCTCATAAAATGTACTTTTTCGATAAGACTAGTAATTTCGCTGTAATACTCGAAAATAGGTCAAATTTACGATAAATTTAATTTTGACCTTGATTAACTTTTGAGAAAATGAATCTATCAAAAAATGACAGGATGTTTTTGTAGAGCATTTAATTCTCTATAAAAATATGATTGAAGATTTTTTATGTCATGTATTGTTAGCTAGTTACAAAACTCAGAAAAAGGAGAAATCATTTTTCTTGTACGTTTCGTATGGATAATCAAAAAGGGTGATGTAGGCTGTATTAACAACAAAAGCACATTTTTTAACAGATTTGTTTTTGTACATAAATGAAGCCTATCCGTTTGGGAGATTTTTTTTTAATTACTCCAAAGACACATATGATATGATGAGACATTTAAATCATAAACCGTGTGGAGTTAGTTCTTCGTGTTACTTGTAATTTCATGCCGTTTTAACTATTTCTTTTTTTTCTAATAAGCATCCTCAGTTAAAACTGTTTATTTGATCGATTGTGCATCTACAAGGATACGGATCCCCATAGTTTATCCTCTCAATGTGGTCACCATCACATCACACCCCTAACAATCCCAAGCGGTGAACCAAAACTGCAAAGTAACTTCGAATATAAGAAAATACAAAGCATTTATAAAACGTTTCTCTAATTTAATACAGCAATATATTTATAACATCACAAATTTTACATTGCTCTTGTCCTATCTAAAATAAAAGTTACCAATGCATAGTACAGCCAGTATATTAATCAAATCAAATAAAAAATATCTTTATTTCGTAGGTAATGAAATTACACTTGAAATACGTCATTAATAAATTCATTTCGATATTACCGCCCATTCCGAATGCTGATTCAACGAGAGAAGAATGGGCAAGAAACTTAGGCTTGCTCTTTTTACTCATCAATACAAAAGATTTAGTCATTTATAATTTATTTGACGTTTAAAAATAATATGAAATAACCTCATAGGCGAGCAGCTCAATCCCAGGGGCCTTTTTCATTAAAATATTCCAATACGGTATAATAGCCCTTGCCATATAATTTTCTTTTAACGAAACGTTTAAACTCAGTAAATGGCAAATTTTTAATTCCAGTTGGGATCTTATTATAAAAGCGCACACACATCCCCTTAAATGATTTATTAACTATATTCAATTAACATTGAAGCGCAATTTAAAAATTAATAATAACATTTTATTAGATAGATTAAAAGAAACGCCCACGACATCGGCATAGTAATTCAATCCAAACTTAGATTTACCACCCACATTTATAACACACTCACTCTAGCCTATTGATCATTGTGATAAATTGAGACTCATTATAAAAATTCTGAAGAATAACAATAACTTTTGTAAAAATAAAAAAAAAAGCCTTCAAATAACTAACTCAATAATTGTTTAAAGAGACTCCAAAAACAAATATTTTGTTGTTTTTGAAGCGTGTTTAAACAATTAATAAAATAAGTTTTTTAAGGCGGGTTTTTTTTGTGCCTTTTTAAACGTTATTTTATTTCACGCTTTTAGGGTTCCGAGGCAAAATGGCAAAAACGGAAAACTTATAGTTTCGTGACTATAAGTCCGTCCGTCAGTCCGTATGTCACAGACATTTTATTCAAAAACTATAAGACGTGTATCTATGAAATTCATAATGTAGATGTCTTGTACGATCCGCTACTTAGTTTGGTAATTTGGTAGTAAACATCAAAAATAAATATTTCTAGGGGGGCACCATACATGTAACAAAAACTGAAAAAAGTTTTTTTTGCAAAGATCATCGAATTGCACATATTTCGAGAGTTCTTTTAAAAACACTTTAAAGATTTTAGACAATTTTTCTTCTTACGTGAATAATTTTGGAAATAATCGCTCCAAAAGTTACAGAAATTGTGCTCTCCCGTCTATTTTCTTAATCATATGTCCAAGAAATATGAAAAAAATGAAGAAGATAACGCTTAATAAATACTTTCATTTAAAATTAATTTGAACTTGGTTGAATGTATATACTGTTTTTGAGTTATTGCCGAAAAACTGCACTACTAAAAAAAGGACATAAGTTCCATGAAGATACGCTCTTTTGCTGATGCGCCTTAGCTTACACTAGTTTAAAAATAATAGTCGACAAACCTACTTGTTTTTTAGTTATAGGCGACTATTATGCCTATAACTATTCTGTTTAGGAACCATAGAAAAATATAACAATATACTTTTTTCATCTGTAGTGCATTTCTTTGTAATAATAGCTTCGGAACCCTATAAAAAACATGGTCCGACATGCTCTTGGCCACTTTTTTATTATATAAATGTTCTACGCTTCATACAGATCACATTTTCATTCATTTCGACATTAATTAATTCACCCTATTTCCACTGTTATTGCTAAAGGGTTCCGATGTGTCCCTGCTAAGAATTACACTTTGGAATTACACAAAGAAATTAAAATATATAGGTAGATTAATAAATAATTTTTAACCAACTTCATAATTATGTGTATCACTAATAGCCATTGAATAGTAGATAGTTTTAGCGACAAACCGCAGTATTATCCCCTAACTCCTAACTGTTAAGAAGTACCGTGACTTCCATCATCAGCTCAGTGGCGTGAGACGATAACAGCTAAATGCAAAAACTTCAATAACTAAAAAAAAGAGCTCAAACACACTGTAATTGCTTGTAATATTTAAGGGTATTAGTCGATTTCTCTGGGATCCTATCACCAGATCTGGACTTGGTGGCTATGAGGCCACCTCAAGAGTATATATACCGTTTTAAACAATAAAAAATTCTAAATTGATCCACGATTGACGAAATTATAGCTGAGCGAGCATACATAAAAAAATAATACATGCAGACAAACATAAAACTTTCTACTTTTTTGAAGTCGGTACCTAAAAAAGTCTTTACTACGCTATTTTTATGTAACTCATGTGTTAGAATCAAAGTTAATTATCTACTGATGCTTTGCCTCGTCATTAAATTATAAAATTCATATCAATACAATACAGAAAGAGCGAAATAACTACTGTTATATGTCATATTTTTCGAAACTGGCAGATTATGTCAAATGTCATATATCAATACCTTAATTTACAAATAGGCATCTCCCGAGAGACAAATTTTACAGGAACAAATAGAAACTTAATAAAAATAAAGTAGAAAGAATACGCGTATTTCTAAAATTCCAATATTGTATAAATATAAGCAGATTATTTTTCAATCTATATGTTACCAAAATAATATTAAATCTCGGGATACATATGAGTATTTTTTGGAGTTGTTTGTATTTCTGATTAAAAAATGAAATGAAATGAAGTACTTTATTTTTCCTTTTTACAAATTTGCATTTAAACATTAGTCATAGCTATTGTTCCTATACATGATGTGGCAACAAAGTGTAATAATTTTGAAAATCCTTCGGAATTGATTTTTTTAAGTTTTGCAAGTCGATATATTTTTTATTACTAATATTCAATCTGGCATTGTACTAATTTGACAAGTTCGCTATTTTAATAGGTGTAACGTTAACATTTTTTCTCTGTCCCGATAATTTATAAGCCTTAGAAAATTTTAGTTTATAATTAATTTATTTTATGGACATGTATTTTAAAGCTCGTAAATCGGTAACCTAAAAAATAAAAAAGAGTTACGGTAATAATCGGTATAAAGCTTGGGGATAAATAATAGTCCTTAACAGATACCTTGGAACCCCTTCTTTTTGCCTGATAGGATAAAACTTGAGAAGCAACTTGTTTCGCCAATGCTTGAAATCTCAAACTAACATCGAACGATATTTACCCCCAAGTTCGGAATCACTGGTCTATCGAAATGAGCCGAAACCAACCAAAGTGGTGCGCGAACGAAGTGTCTCTAAACAGATATTTGCTTCTTTTTTAATAAAGCGGGACAAGTTGCTACTGTTTCTTGGGAGAATTGTCATAGTGTGAATAGTGATTGGTGACCAATAGTGAGCATTTGTTTGCCGGCTATTATTGACGAACTTCGTAAAAATAACCGTAAACGTTATATCACCTTACACCACGACAATGCTAGTTCTCACACGTCCAAACAGACAAATAAATTTTTTGAATGAGAAAAACGTAGAACTTTGAGCAATCGTGCATACAGTCCCACCTGTCACCTTATGACTTTCTTTTGTTCTCAAAAATTACAAACCAATTACGCAATCGACGATTTTCTCTACCAGAAGAGGCTGTCGAAGAATATAAAAAACATGTTTCCGTGGTTACTAGGGAGGAGTGGCATAAATAATTTCAACATTTTTTTATTCGTATGAAAAAGTGCATTTATGCTAACGGAGAATATTTTGAGAAACAATATTTTCCTTTTTATAATTCATAATAATTTTTTCTCTTTCGTTCTAGAAATTTTCAGTGCACCCTGCGTATAAGTAATATATGTGTCGGTATGTATGAATTGTGTATAAACACATGTTGCTATTATCTTGGTGTCTTGGTATTGTAATTTATTGATGATATGATATGACTTTTAATATACCTATACAAATATTTGATATGAGTGAAAACTCTTTTCATTTTAGGGCAAATAGTATTATAGCATTTGCAGTTGCACGCTGCAACAATAACAACATAACAAAAGTTTCTTTTCCCCAAACGTTCCAACATATATAAAAAACTAGCCAAGTTCATGTCAGACTACAGACAGGATAGGATTCCGGGTAATTGCCCGTCACAGTATACGAACTTAGTAAGGAGCTTTTTATTTAATAATATAAGCCTATTAATTGAATTCACAGTTTAACGACTAATAATGTCAAAACCGGCCCCCTTAGGACAGGTATAAAGGATTTATGATTTTATGTTTCAACATTTTTACATTGTTCATAAATCTATATTTACTACCTATTTTACACAACCAATGTCATCTAAATAATTTTTAATAGAATTTGTAAGAACTTTTGCTTTTCACTCCTTTAAATACATTTTGTAAGTTGGTCGACATTACTCCTTAATTTGTAAAATGTGTTTTAACTTCGTTATATATGATGTATTTTATACATCGAAAAATAATCATACGAGGGGGGGAAAACACTTTGCAGTATAACAAAAATTAGTGCTCTCTACCTTAATAATATGAAAATGAGTTTCTAAATCAAAAATTAGTTTCCACAGATCTACAATGTTTTTAAATGAGCTATCCAACAATATCCCACACTGGGGACAAAACAGAAAAGATCATCCCCACTTTATATGTAGTGGAGGTCCCCTAATTATTATTTTTATTTATATTCTAACGCTTTGGCAATATGATATACGCATGGATATACGCATGGCATATTACAAACTTCTAGCAACAAGAGTTTCTGAACTAAGACGAGGACATACACGCCGACGGACAGACGGATATGGTAAAACTATAACTGTTTCTTAAAGTTTTTGGTTATTACGGAACCCTAAAATAAAACATAACCACATTATCATTTTTTCTTGTATGCGCTTCTATTTGTAGCTTATAAGTTAAGTATTTTCATTTACCGTTGACAATTAGAGAGCCAAATAGTGAAGGTTAGAAATTCTGCGTTTGTGTTCTAATTACACCAAGTCTTTAGGTTGTAAGGAATTTCATAATATTTATTTCTCTTATCCGCCACCAGTATTAGTTCTGATATGGGCAGCAAGATTTTATTTTTAGTCAACGTTTTGTTAACGTTTTCTACTATGTTGTAATTAATTATTTTTTACAGAAATAAAAAATATTAAATATCTCGTAGTTCCAAATCAATATTTTCTAGCAACTAAAGTAATTTTTCAAAACATTTTAAATGAAAATAATTGTGAAAGTCATAACTCATCATTCTTGTAAAGATTTCTACATGCTTTCGTGTGTAACTTATTAATTAAATTTCATTTTAATATTGTATACAGCTCTTTAAAAACCATATATAAGGCTTGTAATGTATTTACCACTTTTCTGTCTTGCTTCCTTTATGACATGACATTTAAATATTGACTTTTTTATTTGATCAACCTCTCCTTACCTCTGTAAGCATATGAAATTTTTATATAAAATGTATTATATACTCAGTTACTTCTGACCAAAGTTTTAAGAAAGCCATGTTCAGATCGCAATGGCCCTAACCTTCACCCTTACTAATAACTGCATGTAAACATAAGTAATCTTACATCTTGAGCCATTAATATCATATTGCCGATTAGAATGATGAACAACCGCGAAAAATATTTTCAATTTTAGAGGATCTTATATTGGAATTTTTTAACTAGTATCCAAATAACATTTTATTGACAATGACATTTCATTATTGATAGTCTGTTGATACTTGATCATGACTAATGTAATATTGTAATTGAGTTATTGTTTGCATTTAAAATTCATTTCGTTTTGAGTTGATTCCTTTTACGATAATATTTTCGTTTTTTAGTGTTAATCATGTCCTTTAATACGAAAGACGTAGTAATTTCGGAAGACCGACCTAAAACTTTATTATTGGACAAACATTCAGACTATCTAGCTTCTTATGGCTTAAATAAAGATGATTACGAATATTGTATGACGGAATATATCCGAGTATCTGGTATATACTGGAGTATAACAGCTATGGAACTTATGGGGCAATCATCGAGGTATTTACTTTCTTTACTCGATGTTCAGGTCCGAGGTGTCTAAAAGATGCACTGACGAAAAATGTTTGATGATTATTTTATAAGTATACATAACCTATTATTTTTATAGTCTCATTGGATGCAATGATATCACGATACATCAATAGTAGTAACAAATAATGTCATTTTATTCTTAGACCAACCCCGCTAGTCTGAAAACTAAAATTTACTAAAACAGTTTGATACAAATACTCGCGAAGGTTGACTACAAAGACAAATTATCTAACTTTTTAGTACTACTACTATTTTACTGCATCCAATGGGACCATTAAAACAATTGCACACATTGAACAAAAGTATTATTCATATTTTTTCCAGTTTTTACCATATAATTTACTACAATTATAGGTTTGTGATATGTGATGCGACTAAAAAGAATAAGTTGTATATAGAAAAAAATTATTAAAATTTTTCTCTTTGGTCGTCAGTGTCCCTTCCGCTTAAATCTGACACTCAATCATTACAACATATGCTAAAATATATCAAATGAAATTATTTAAGGAAGCACAAAAGAGGGGAATAAATTTACAAATAAAGGTTTATTTTTTTGTGTCTTTTTAAGAATTAATTAATACCAGTAAAATTATCATTGTTAAACTAAATAAAATTTAGAAAAAATAAAAACATATTGGAGAAAATAATCTTTAGTATAGTCATAAAGAAAATAATTACTTTTGTCCTATCATATTGAAAATGTAATATTATAAATTTGGTTGAAAATGTCCTTAATTTGTGGTGCACTCCAGTTTTATTATTTATTTGTCTACTTTCTTCCTTACCTACATTCTCTTGCTCTCAAAACTGCCTACCGTTTGTGCATACTAGAAATCAATTAACATCATAAATGAAATTTGTAGCATTAATTTCATTTCTGCACTGATGCACTTGAATTGGTTGGTATTGAATCTATTTTTTTATTCATTATATTATCTTCCATTTTATCTCAAACATGTTCTATAAGGTTTTTGATTTGACCAGCATGCTGACCACTTCACTATCTTGATTTCGGCTCTTCCCTGTCAGCAAACATAAGCAAAGCTCTTACCGGGAGGGTAAGAGCTAAACTCGTTAACTGTTGTTCATGTTAACAAAAAAAAATAGCAATGTGTAAACATAGGAGGGACCTATGTTTACAGATTGCTATTTTTTTTTTGTTAACATGAACAACAGTTAGCGAGTTTAGAAATAAAGAATTTAGGGACTATAAAAGAATCTACAACACATTCAATATTTATTCGAACAAATTATTATTTAAATATTATATTCTTAACATATAAACATTTTGTTTTTAATTTTGAAACCATTTCAACAGTGGCAAAAGACCTAAGTCGATAGTAAAAAACATAAACACAAATGAGAAGGCGAACTGTTGCTTACTATTTTAAGATCGAAAATTAGCTTAAAAGATACATGATAAAAAAAAAATCAAGATAAGAAACATTATGTATCATCTGATATTTCAGTTGAAAGATCATAAGAAAGAGGTTCATTTTTAAATATAAATAGTATAAGAAAATATCATTTTGAAACTGGAACACAATAAGACATAATTTTTACAATTTGCATGTGGTGTTCTAAAACAATATATCAGTGGAGCACTTTAACATTATTTTAATTCTTTATATTGTTTTTTATTTGAATGTATGACCAGAATCTGAAGATACATTTCTGCAATGTGAAATTTAATGGGGTAATAACATGAGACTATAATTGATATAAAATTTTATTATTATAATGTCCATTAAAACATACATAAAAGAACTTAATTTCTAAGGTGTGTATAGTAATAGAAATATTTCTTATTATTTATATCACAAAACAAAGTTACAATTTATTAAGCATTAAAATATTTTTTGATGAATAGCAATACATTATGTATTATCTGTTACAAAACATTTCTAAGTCATAACAATTTCCTTGGAATAGGTTAAATTTATAGTACAATTGTCTTTTAGATGTAATGTAAAAATTTTATAAATAAAAAAGGTGACTATAAGTATCACAGTGTGTCTGTTTATAAGTGAACAAATATTGTTACAACACCAGTGTTGTTTGGTTTATGTCCCTGCTTTTATTGCTGCATTAAATGAAAAAATATGAAATACTATACCAAATCCTTATTATAATACACTATCTTAAATAAAGTAAATTTTGCTCATCGAAAATAAGTAATACCATTCTTTTTCAAAGCTTTTAATGTGTTGAACAATCTGTTATAGCACTCATTTACTGTGGCTGTTTTTGAGCTTGAAACGGTGTCTTCTCTTTTTTCTATACATCAATGTCGAACATCCATTAATTAATAAAATGTCAAATTGACCAAACCAATATGAGATTAGATAAATTTAAAGAAATTAATAGCGCATGCTATTTGTTTCTTTCCAACTTAATCATAAACCACCGCATGAGAGCGAGTGCACTATTAGGGGAATCTTTGAACATGCTTTTCATTTTCGAGCATAGGCAAGTAGTGTTGTCATGTGTTCAAATCAAAATAAACTTAATTTTCCAGGAAAAATCAGATACCTTACGTAAATAAATATTGTTGATGTAATCACTATCCAGATACCCCCATCCCCAATGTCATCAAAATAAGCTAGGTACATACGTCCACCCTCCCTTTGGTGCTTACGTAATTTTTGAATGGCCCCATACTCCGAATCTATTGCTGGTGTATAAGGTCTAATATTAACATGTATTAGCAGTAAAACATCCTTAGTTCTTAAAACAAAAAGCATTGAACTAAAATATTTGTTTCATCCTATGTAACATGTATAGTACAATGCATGTAATTGTGTAGTTCTGAATTGCCTAATGATGCAATCGCAGGTACAATACTCGCTCACCTTTTTTTTCCCCCTGAATTCTTAGTTTATGCTTTCTTGACTAAAACTCACAGTGGCAGAGTTTCATGCATTGTACTGTAGAGCTCATTTTGTATGATGTGCAACTCCTACACGTAGTTTACACAACTTAACTGTAACTATATGAGGCATCATATACCCCATATTATTGCAGACCTTCACTGATACCTTCACTCAGTGTATTATTGTTGGTCCCTTTACTAACAATATTACACTGAATGTGTCTTTCTCTGAATCTTCACTACACTGGCTTAAGAGAAATCTAGAACTCAAAAGTACTTTTATCCAAGCATCACCTTCATAGTTTTCATATAAATGAGTAACATTGGACCAAGCTACGTAATAAACTGTAGTAAGTACACATCATCTCACAGGCAAATTTGACTGTAATATTTCAGTAGGCATCAAGACTTCCTTGGGATGGTTTTAATGCTGTCACTAGTTGAATTTTCTGAACCTTTTAGTACTAACCTAAATAGAAATGAATTTGCTTTTTTTTTACCATTACAATAAATCTGTTTTCCTTTCTGTTATTGTTCTTTTGTAACCTCATTTTTATATCTCATACTCTCTAGTCTGCCAGTAAGTTACAAAAAACCACATTCATGCAAATTCACAATGAGAAAGACATTATGACAGTTGTATTTTAGAATGTTAAAAGATATTAGTAATAAATTATGTCTCAAAAACAAGGTATGATGATTACCATAGATTATAGCAATATTCATCAATTAATGTAAGTCAATTAAGAAAAAAGGCACAGCAAACTCTGCATATTGATTTTATACAATAATGCATCTGTGCATATTGCTCAAAACAGTATCTCAGTTAACAGATACTTATGGTATTTTTATGCAGGTATAAAAACAGATTTATGTCCAAAAACTCATTCACTCCCAACTGCCCCTTACATTATTTCTTATTTTCACAGGATGCCTAAGGAAGATATAATAGAGTTTATCACATCGTGTCAAGACACCGAAAGTGGTGGAATAGCAGCAAGCATAGGACATGATCCTCACATTTTATATACTTTAAGCGCAATACAGGTAATCAAAACAAAGAGAGGGAATTAATATTTTCAAAGCTCACATATATTTCATTGATTCTACTTAATTATTTTAAATAAATAAACAAATTTTACAGGTATTAGCAATCTATGATAGATTAGAAGCTATAGATGTCGAAGGAGTTGTACGTTATGTCGCATCTCTTCAACAAGCCGATGGAAGTTTCTTTGGTTAGTACAAATTAAAAAATATCCATAAAGTTTTGATTACTGTAATACTTTCTTTAGTGAAAATATTTAAGACTTCAGATGAAAAGGTGACTAATTTAGAAATATAAAATGTTGCAGGAGACAAATGGGGAGAAGTGGATACTAGGTTCTCATTCTGTGCTGTAATGTGCCTCTCAATTCTGCATCGTCTAGATGCTATCAATGTCACAAAAGCTGTAGACTTTATCCTCGGTTGTATGAATTTTGATGGTGGCTTTGGATCGAAACCAGGCTCGGAGAGTCATGCAGGTGTGTGTCAACATCACAGAATTGATTTTGATCTTGACATGAAGACATTCAAAACAAAACACTATGTCCGAAGTGGCTGAGAAATGTTCACTGCTGCTTTTTTTAAGTTTTTCCTTATGGGAAAAATAAGAAGAAAAAAAACTATAATAAACTACCCATGCAAATTAAAAAGCCTTGAAGACTGATGGTGTCTGTGTCAGTAGCCCAAAAACTTTGACGACTTCTCCAACAGCATGCTTCTTTATATCCTTAACAATTTATTGTATAGTATGTGAGAAAAACAGGCAATCCAACAAAAAAAAAACAGAGTTGTTATCACACACTTTTGTTTTGTTATAACCTTACAGGGATTCTTATTCTCATAAATCAAAATGGCAGTTATTGATGTTTCATTAAACTGAAACAAATACATATATTTCTTTTTCTTATTGAAACTAAGGCATATGAAAATTCTTAGGTTTTCACTTGTATACATACTACATAGATGCATGCATGCATATACAACACATACATATTTGTATATATAAAAATAATATATAACTGCATTACCCTATATAAACATTTTATTATATATTAGATATATCCATAATGCACTCTGTTTCAACATGGACTAAGGGCTAATAAATGTTGAGTCAAACAACTGTTTGGCTCATAGTATATAATCATAATTATAGTTATAACCACTTATAAATTTAGTTACAAGTTGGATGTGTAGCATAAATGGTAATAATATTGTACCCAATGGCACAAAATGTGAAATGGTGTCAAATAAAGTTTTTTCCATATCAATGTCTCAAATACAAGTTGTAAATTGAAAAATGTGTATAGTCATGATCAATATTATTATTTTCAAATTTATAGGACTAATCTACTGTTGTGTGGGCACATTGTCTATTTGTAAAAGAATGGACGCGCTGCGCGCAGATGAACTAGCTTGGTGGCTTTGTGAAAGACAACTACCCAGCGGTGGACTCAATGGTCGACCAGAAAAACTTCCAGACCTCTGTTATTCCTGGTTAGTTATTTAAAATTTAATTAAGAATTATGCTTTTCAACATTTGCCGAATTAAAATAAACGTTCCTCCATTACTGTGATAAAAGTATAAACAAAAATGTTTTATATGGGTATCTATTTATTTTTAGTAGAATCTATCGTAATTACTTAAAATTTTTTCAGGTGGGTTATGTCATCATTATCAATGTTGAACAGGATACACTGGGTAGACAAAAAGAGTTTGGAGCAATTCATTTTAGCCTGTCAAGATGCTGAGACTGGTGGTTTTAGTGATAGACCAGGCGACATCACTGATCCTTTCCATACTTTATTTGGACTGGCTGGACTCTCCTTATTGGGCGATTCCAGTATAAAACCTGTGAACCCTACATATTGTATGCCACAAGAAACTATAGACAGGTTAAAATTAGACCCACAAATTCTACATATATAAATAGTACTAAGTGTGCAGTTTTATATTTAGTAAATTATACTTGACATTTGTTTTATTTACCTGATTGTTTTATGAAAAAACTGAAATATCGCAAATTCTAAAAAAACCGACCAAACGCTAGTTAAACTTACGCAGCGAAGTTTCCGGACTACTTGATAAAACATTTATATATTTACAGAAAATAATGTGTTTTCTTTTCATATTGAGGTCATTCCGATAATATTGACATGAACAGTGATAGACAATCATTAATTTTTGAGTTATATTATAAGTAAGCCTGAAGCCTAACAATATTGTAATGAGCTTGATCCTAGAGCCTACACAAAACTATCTACCCCCCATAGACAAAATAGCTTATCACGATTATTTTTTTTATTCATAAACTAAGACTGGGAAACATATTATTTTCCAACATATTAGGTCTAATTCACTTGTAAGTCAATGATCACCTTTTAGTATGTATCAAAAATCCATGTTTGACACCTGGATTTTGATGACATCTGGATTTCAGTCAATTTATAAGTACCCACATGAAAGAAAAAAATCAACATTTTATGTACCTACCTATTTTGAACGGTTTCCAAGTTATATAGCACCAACAAACGCTCCGATTTGGTTGGCGCCGGAGTGACTGTTATATAATACATTATTAATTCAGCTCAAGACGTGGTCTGTTTATCAACGTGGCAGATAACTACCAAGTCACTGTATGTAAAACCTTCATTCTATATTATTATCTAAGCACATGGTTTACGATTGCATTGAAATTGTATAGATACTTTATGTTTCTATTACATAAATAGTAGCGCTGCTACAAATTCAGGGCAGATTCCTTAAACTCGCTTGATGAGTTGATCATTGTTATCCAAATCTTTCAGCAAGGAAATGTTCTTGTAATAATAATTCGCAATGCAACTACCGCTGCACTTCATAGTCCAACCAAATCTCCAATTAAACGTGATCTCACCAGTTTTGGCGCAATATGTAAAAATATGTTCGTAATTACATAAATAATGACAATATAAAGGAATGATGAAAAAAATAGAAAACGGGTTGAAAAACGCGTTTTTTCAAAATAACTCGATAATGGTGAGAAATATAAAAGTTTCAATTAAAAGTTGTAGGAAAAAAAATTCTACACAAAAAAGGTCTTTTTCAATTTTTCATTATCTGCTTTAGTTTCATTGCAAATAATTAAAAACAAATTTGTCTCGTAAACTATTTTTATAAATTGATATATATAAATAATTCACAAGGAGACAAATTTGTTTTTAATTATTTGTAACGAAAGTAAAGCAGAAAAACAACAAATTATTTTTTATATTCTGTTATCGAGTTATTTTGAAATTTTCCTATTTTCATCCCTTCCAAATCAATTTAAATTAAAACTTCTTTTATATTATCATTATTTATGTAATTACGAACGTATTTTTAGATATTGTGCCAAAACTTGTGAGATCATGTTTAATTGGAGATTTTATTGGACTATCACACAACATGCAGCACGTGTCCGACCGTCGGCAGACGCATAGCTTATGGCTGGTTGTCTATATCTGCCAAGGGTCCACTTGTAGCAGTTTCAAGGAGGAAACGATCCTTCAACCCATCAAAACGAGGTGATCACCACCGCCCATGGGTATTCGTAACGCCAGAGGAGCACGCACCAGTCGATGCCAGCCTCTTGGGAAAGTAAAGTATATCTGATGAAGAGAGAATGGGCACTGGAACTCTCATTCATTGGATGAAACGAACAACAGAAAGTACTAGTTCACATATGTGTTTTGTGCGAGTCTGGTATCTCGCCGGTTGAGCCGTCCCATTTTTATGTTGCAACAAAATTGGCCACAGCATGGCTCTATCATAGGAATGCTTGCAAACCAGACTTCATGATTGTTCTTATCAGCACACATGTAACTATCAAATAAATTGTCTAGTGTGATTGGTTCCAAATATGCGCATATACAAGTGTCCAAAAATTAACGTCTAGCCGAAAATTGACAATGGGCTATATTTTCATTATAAGAAGCCAAAAAATCAGTTTTGGTTTCTTAAAATGAAAATATACACTAAAATATTATAGTTTGCAAGCGTCGAGCAAGTACCTACTTTTTGACGATTTTAGTGGCGCCGCCACTTATACGTTAGATTAAAAGTAAATGTGTATCATAACATAATAAACTTTTTAATTTTTAAAAGCAAACCTCACAGATTAATAATAAATAAAAAAAATTAATGTTCAATACGAAACCACTTGCGGAAATTCTGGAGCTAACAGACAAAATAGTCCCAATACGTGACGTTTTATGACAAACATCCCAATGTTCATAAAATATTTTTTTAGTAATTTTTTATTAATGAATATCTTTTTAAAATGGCAAATATGATAGTAATGTTGTGAATGTTCTATTTTAATATAGGTCAGTGTACTCATGTTATCCTCTATGTACGTACGAATATACTAGAAGCAATTTACGTCCAAAAGATTGCTCCTTGATGAGTTATGAGACACTTAAAATACACAACTTATGTAAAAGACTGTCTAGCGCAAGTCGGCATCTGATCTCCACCCTTGTAGATGTTACTATTACAAAGGCAGCGTTAGGCATATGTGACGTGGCCACCATCTAAGACCTCGCGGTCTGAGGCAATACCCGGTGTCGGTCTGTTGCCTCAGACGTCTGAGGACATCGATTGTGGTGTCTTAAGGGCCTCGAGCTTCAAAAACTTAAGTAAATACATTATAAGCCGTAACTGTAATTAAAAATTTTACTAGTCATGAAACGAAAAATATCATTGGTGAAATGGATCTTATTACGAAGACCACAAATTACAAGTAGAACTCCTAAGTCTTATATTTTATAGATTACGATGAGATTTTTAAATAACTTGTGCTCTTCAAAATTAACGTTGTGAAACTTAATTGGTGATGACTACATCATCAATTCTATTTCAGTACCAGCTAAATAAGTTCTAATGATTGAATCCATAAGGATTGATGGAACTGTTCAAAATAAATAAATATCTAAATAAAAATATTTATTTCATTAACTAATTATTCCATTAACTTAATATAGATTACAGCTTACATTGTAGACACACTCTTTTTAAGTATAGAAATACCTATGCCAGGAGGCGCTGCTCTTTCGTCGTCTATTTAAATACAATACCGAATACTAAGTAAAATGTAGTTATTCCATTACCACTATTAATTAATATGAAATTAACAAATGGTAAAAATCTGAAAACACGAATGCCTTAGCTCATGCACTACACACGCGCGTTCGAATGTGTATGCTTGTGTGGTTCGTGCACGAGTGTGTGTGCGCTTAGCAAATTACATAAACATACACCACTCTCCTTGTTTTTCATAAAAATTCAATGTCGAAAATCACTATTTAATTAAGTAGCTTATGTTCATCCAAATTTATGTAATAAAGTGAAACTGATTGTGGAGTACCAGGACAACTCCCCCAAGCATACTACATTGTACAGAAATCGATTCTTTATTTTCTTAGTACATAGTAAAGCCACTTACATTACTAATAACTTATTCGCTTCTGCTATTTTGTGTAAAGTTGAATGAAAATTTGAAAACTAAGTTCTTGGAAACCAACCGACTTAAATAACGACCTGGCGAAAATGGGAGCACGGGGCTGATTGAACTCTTAACATTGCAACAAATATAAGTAACCTTGAAATGATTATGCCAAATGCAAGTGTATCTGACTTTCCATATTTTAAAATTCTTTTGGTCAATATTTTACATTTTTTAATCATGTTTGAAGACGTAGGTGTTAGATTTTGTTGTCTTCTATTAACTTTGTGTTTATTGCTTTCATTAGGATAATACAGCTTTTTTTTATTTTGCTTAACTTAATTTGCTCGGATTCCTAAAACAATTAAGTAAATCCTGTAATAGGTTTTTGATGGATTATTACTTTTTTGGCAGTAATTTTCATTGAAAAAAAACTTTAATAGAAATAAATACCTACAAATTTAAAGAAGTGTTGTTTTAATTTAATCTATACCTAACGTCTTTCTGTTTGTGTAATTACGTCCTTTTCAAATTAAAATCACTTATCCAACTTACCTGTTCTTTTCAATTAAAGCTTTGTTACGTGGCCAGGTTATAAGATTTTGTCGCATTTAGTAACCTACGAAAGAAACAATGACCATAATGATAAAATTATCGGGAAAAATGCAGCTCTAGGGCCTTTATATGGATTATGTTGAGTAAACTGTAAGAAATATATCCAAATAATATATATAATTGTAGACCTTAAAAAAGTCTACAAATAGGTTCGAGATAGCATATGTATATCTTTTAAACATAACCCACAACAAGCATTTTGGTCTTTAAAATAACACCCAGTGGTTAAAAGTGGGTAACTGACTTACATCCATTAACAAAAAATGAAGAACGTTGTATACAAAAAGACCTTGATATGATAATGAAACACATATTTTTAAATCAGGAAATAAAAAAGTAACCATATATCTTAAATATATAAAAGCATGTGTTTTAGAGCATTTGACTTATTCTTACTAAATTATCTTATAATTAATATTATTAAATAGTATACTAATTTATTTATAAATATTACGTAACTAATACTTTTGTAATCCACCCGAACGACGCTACGGGTTCAGCAAGTAATTACTAAATTTCAAATTGTAAAATATGTGGTGTCATACATAGGGGTGTGGGTCACATAAATATAATTACGTACGACAATACAACATTATGTACTAATAAAGTTCGTAGTATAATATTATTTACAATCTTAAGACACTATCACTTTATATTATAATTTTCGCAACCCTATTATGAAAAATTTGAAATGGAATGAATGAAACGCATGTGAAATTAAAGTGGAATATGAGGATTAAAGATTGATATTGACATTTCTTTACCAATTTGATTGACGTATATTTAAATGAATAGTTTTGTACTGAGAGGTTATCATTTCGTTATCTAAATCTTTCTAATTCGAACTATGTTTTCTATTTATTACTTAGAATTGTTTTTCTATACATTGTCTGTTTTAGCCTTTAAAAGCCTTCTTTACTTTTTGTTTTATATAAATTTATTTTCATCAAATGATAACAAGATGCTAAATAAATATGACTATGTAATAGGTAGTATTTATAATTTTATTTTTGGATAAATTTCTATTTTGATTGTATCATATCTCTATTGTGTGATTAAAGTGCACTGAAAAAAATTTAAGAAGTAAATTATTCGTTTTTTTTCCAATTTGATCTTGATTTTAGTGGGTTCTGGAACGGCTGGGTCTCTTATTGCTCATAGAATAGCTACAGAAACAAATTTCAGTTACATAGTCTTAGAAGCAGGAGGACACAGTTCCTTTATATTTGATATCCCTGTTCTTGGACCACTACTACAAGGTTCTCCATATGATTGGCAGTTTACTACTGAAACACAAATCAATGCATGTTTAGCGATGAAAGATCAGGTAACTGCGGTTTACAATTCCACACAATTAATATGCAGATTCAAAGTAAACTTCCAAATATTCTCCCATTTTATACTATTAAAGTTATTGGTAATAAATGCCAATTCATTACATTCTCTTTTTATTTGAGATATATATTAATACAAAACTTGGTTATCTTAAATTGCTATATATTTTATTATTACTTCATTTTGCAATCAAATTTTAATTTGCACTTAGATCTACACATAGGTAAAATATGTTAAACATCTAACATTAATAAATTTTCTCTTCTACTGCCATTATTTACATTAAACTTTTTATCTTGTCCATATCTAAGTTTTATATATTATTATTTCAGGTAGAAAATCTATGTTCATACTTAGTTATTACATAATATCAATCTAAGTCCATTAAATCTAATCTGTACTTCAAGTTTGTTAAAATATGACATATATGTGTATTTATTCATTTTTAGAAGTGCAGATTGCCACAAGGAAAAGTCACTGGGGGCTCAGCCAAGCTTAATAACATGATACATGTCCGTGGTAACTTAACACAATATGCTGAATGGTTTCATAATAAATATGACAAAAATACTTTCAAAGATCAATTTGACTTTATTGAGGAAAATATTCTTCATGTAGAAAATATACAGTATGAAAGTTTGTTGGCTAATAGCGTATTGCAAGCAGCTGATGAACTCAAATTGAAAACTGTTGATGTAAACAAAGAATTTTCTACAGGTTTCATGAAAAGTAGACTCAATCAAAGAAATGGAAAAAGATGGTCAACCTCACACAAATTTGACAATAACATTAATATTTGGAACAATGCTCTGGTCACTAAAATTTTGATTAACAATAAAAAAGCATATGGTGTTCAGCTCAAGATGTTTAGTAAAATACAAGAAATTCATGCAAATAGAGGTATAATAATATCAGCCGGTACCATAAATACACCAAAAATTCTTTTGCTTTCTGGTATTGGACCTATAGACACTTTGAAAAAATTAAAAATATCTCTAATCAAAGAACTACCAGTTGGCCATAATTTACAGGACCATGTTACCACTGGATTGGACTTAATTATTTTTAATAAAACCCTCAAAATAGATACATCAGATATATTAAATCCATTAAACCTATTCCAATATTTTTTATATGGAAAAGGACCTTTAACATCCCCTGGTTGTGAAATTGTAGGTTTTATATCGACTAAAAATAAAAATTGCTCAAATCCTAATTTACAGTTTATGGTTTTGCCAGTCGGTATTGCTTCAGATTTAGGCAGCCACCTAAAGAACATTATTGGTATTAAAGATGAACTGTGGGTCTCATATTTTTCAAGGACTTATGGGAAATATACAGCATCAATACTTCCTATTTTACTACAACCTAAAAGTCGAGGTGTCGTGACACTTAAGAATGACAATCCGGATTCCCCTCCTTTAATTAATCCTAATTACTTGCAACACCAAAGTGATGTCCAAACTATTATAGAAGGATTAAAGGTCATCCAAAAAATTATTGAAACTGATTCAATGAGAAAATTAGGAGCAAAAATGAATCCTGAAAAGTTTCCAGGTTGTGAAGATTTTGCAATGTTTACTGATAAGTATTGGGAATGTTATATAAGGCATTTAACTTTGACGAGTTTCCATCCCATTGGAACATGCAAAATGGGGTTGCCGACATACAAAGATTCTGTGGTAGATACTTCTTTTAATGTGATCGACATAAGCAATCTGTATGTGGTTGACGGTTCGGTGTTACCATCATTACCAAGTGGAAATGTTAATGCTGCCATTGCTATGATGGCTAATATATTTATTGATGAAAATATTGTGAATCATAAGTCTAATTTAGTTATGCATTTAGATACCGATGTATGTTATTTAACAGACTATGTATTATGTAATTATTTTTTATTTTGTGCACAATTTACACCAAAAAACCATATCAGTCACTAGAGGGGTTACAAGAGCAGTTCATAGCTCTTAAAGGAATGTTTTGTCATACTATTTTAATCGAATTAAAGCCAGTTCTGACTGAACCTCATATGTATAAATCACCAACTTGAAGGCTAGATCTGCCCTTGATAGGTTACTTATTTTTATGTACTTAGTTGTTCTTTTCCCTATTATCCCACCAATTTATATATTCATTATGTGCAAAGCTAGTACAGAATGAAATAAATAAAATAGATTGCACAGCTCGCAGTAGACTAAAACTGTAATAATGTAGTTGTTATCAAGCAAAATGTGAATGAACAATAGAAGGTCTTGCGTAGTGAATTGCAAAAATATACCAGAAAGATTGTCTACTGAATACAGATTATATTCGTCTCTCATTCCAAAACATTTAATGAATTCCTTATATATTTAAATATTTAGAGGCTTTATGAATGGAAAAGCAAATTAAAGAAGGATTATGTAATACCGCTCCAACGAAACACTCATTGATCCATTCATATATAAATATTAGAACCTGAATCATTGAGCTTTGCTGAACAAGTTTCCAGTTTTGCCTTAGGAATATCATAACTTTCCATGGAAACAATAGAAACAGTTACTTAGTTATTTTATTAATTTTCAATGATAAATACATGAATACAAAATATATGTAATGAAAATACAATAATATTTATGCAGTGCCATTGTGTATTATTTTTTGTTGAAAAACAGTGACCTAACCACTGTTAACACCGCAAAATGCCATAAATGGCGTTAAATACAGCAATATTTATATTTTTTTTACCAAATTTTTTCAGACCAGTTACCTAGACAGTTAAATATGAAAAGCAAAACTAGGTCAAAATAAAAAGATTTGTCACAATCATTACAGCCATTTCAGTTACATATATACATACAGTATACAAGAATTGCTTGCTTTATAATATAGAATTGACCAATAGTCACTGAAAACATAGATTATACATTTTTTTTCAATCATTCATTACTCCCAAAATTTGTATATCTGTGAAAGTAAAAGTTCTCAAATCTAATTAGTGAATAATTTTATGTGAATAATTAAATATATGACATCGATATTCCATACAGTCGTCTATTAAACCAAAAGCATAATATTCCTTCAAGATCTATAGGTACCTACCTACTTATATTGACCAGATATTGAAAGAATTTTTTTTAAGTTTATCCTAAAGGTAAAATGTAATTATGTATAAGTTTTTAACCTTCGAAGTCGGTTATTGTAATTATTCTGATTTTAGTCTGGAAATTATGTATTTTAAAAGATATTTGTCTTAAACAAATTAAACTAATTCAATTTTAGTGAATAGGAACATACCTAGCGATCTTGAGCCGACGTTTGTTAATTAAATAAATAATACAATTTTGTAATTTATGGAAATTGATATTTGGAATAAACCATCTTTCAATTCACTAATCACCCTACTTGCTATGTAGTCTAATGGCTGTTTAACGGTAAGTATATAGCTACTTTGATGAAACTTTATAGTATACATACTAGCTTTCCGCCCGCGTGGACAAAGGATATCTATCTTTGTCTTTTTTTAGTGAAAGATTTTGCTGTCAATTCCCAATCTTGAACCGCTTTGATTTCTGGTCCCGGCGCTGTTCCTGATTTCGATCGGGATCTCGCTCTTGATTCTAATTTCGGTCCCACACTCTGTTTCCTCCCCGATCCCTGCTGTTGAAAACATTCAATAGATTCCAATAGGAAATGATTGTATTGGAATCTAATGTGCTTTTGTCGCTGGAAATCCATATCCATACCCATAAAAACTTTCGAAGGGACGAAACGGAAAGTTTAATGGAACTTATATGTCTGCAGAGTTCTTATCTAGATTTACATACATGTATAGAATACATCATTTTTTCCGATTGTGGAATTGTCATTAAAAACATTTTCTATTTCGTATTCGGAAATCCACATTGGTTTTTATGTCCACATGGACTTACGATAAAAACGGATACAAACCTACAGGTAAGGTGCAGTTATGATCCATACAGATACAGATAACATTACAATCCCATTAAGTCCAATAAAGAAACCTCGCTATGATGGACTTACATATAGATTCCAAAAACTCTATCTGGAAATTTTTTCTTCCAAATAGATTACATATACAGATTTACCCTTTACCCTTTACCCTTTACAGATTCTATTGTTTTGTATGGGACTGTATTGGATGTTTTCAACAGGGCTGTTTTCAATTTCAGTCCCGGTCCTGAATCTCGATTCTGCTCCCTGTCCCACTTTCAATTCCTATACCGCACCCGGTTCCAATCTGTACGAAGCTAGGGCAAATGTTATTATCAAAATAAAACATATTGTAGACTATATTATTACTGTAGCTTTGTATGTGTGAAAGGCTATTTACTTTTCTGAAGATAACTTTTTATCAATGTCAATGAAATAAAGCCTGTATTCTGTTCCAAACTATATCAGAGATGTGCGCAAACAAACAGACAAAAAATCTATAAATTGTTGGTTTTTTTTATTACCTTTTATCGTCTCTTCTCAATTTTTCATACAAGTCTTCTTTCTACAGACTTACCGGGTTTTACTGTTTTATTATATGTATAGATAGAATTATTACTCAAAAAAAATGCACGTAGATTATTTAATTAAATAAAAAAATCATAAGAAGTTATGACTCGTGTGAATTACTATTCTGTAGTATATATTAATGCTGCTACTAAGTTTCCAAAAACACGCAGTAAACTCTATGTAGGTGTCTGCGTCGTAGTTTGGTTATCTTTTATTTTATTAACTTATGCATTCTTCGCTTACATTATATTGTATTTTAATTTGCTTTGATTTCGCTGGCAGCGACTCTATAAACAATTAATTATTTAATATAAGTTTTTGTATGTGGTTTATATCTCTATAAACATTATGTTAATTAACATTTTTTTTGTGATTACATAATTTTATAAAAATAGACCACAAGGCAACAAACCGTTGAAGAAAATGCTACGAAATTTGTCTTCTGACAATTAAGGCCACACATAGCATAAGACTCGAGTAGCGTCATTTGAACACTGATAATACAATTAAAATTATTTACAATCAGAATGCATTCAAAGATTTATTATTGGTCGGAGGCGGCGTGCAGCCGTCAACCAATAATAAATCTATGAATGCACTCATAACAATTCAATAAGCCGAAACACAATTAGGATTTATTATTAAGGAGTTCCATAGCCTAGGTATTTTCCGACTTCATCATCAGATCAATTCCGTGGTACCATTTTCGTCATACCCAATTAAGTAAATTTACTTCGGCTGTCTTAATCGAGATATCTTATTGCTACACGTGAAATACTTAACATTGAGGAGCCATCTGTGGTCTTCTTCAATTATATTTCTATGTTTATTTTAACATAAAAAGAAATAGATTTTACTTTGACTACAACAAAGAAAAATATCAATAATATTTATTAAAAATAAAAGAATAATTTTTTATACTAACACTTTATTGAAAGTATAAGGACACTTCTAAACATGAAATATTGCATTATTTGAGCCTCTTCCCAAATACAACCAAATGATGAGCCCGTTGACACTAACACTCGTTATACTTAATATAGTTAGGACTAGACATAACTAGAATTAAAAACATTGCCGTATTTTTAACTAATATTGAAATAATCTAAATATAAAGAAAAATAACAAATAAATCATGAATACACGTCAATGATAATTTATATAAAAAATAATTGTGATCTTTGTTACAATTTTAATTCCTAATTCTTATGGTAAGCCATTGCTTTTTGTTACAATAATTTCAATGTCTTTTTCTTAGGAATATCTTTTAATGTTCAATGGTTAATGTGAAAAAACAAATGGATATTTTATTTTAAAAAATAAAATGTTTCCATATATATCCTACGGGTTCAACACTATTGTCTATCTTAAAGTTAGGTACATTCCTAAGACCTACGTACAAACATTGATAATGACTAGAACCAATTACTAGGAAATTGCCAGATATAGAACTGTGTCTAAAATTATATGCAAATACATACTTCTCACAAGTTTCCCACACAGATATCATTCAAAAATTTCGTTTGTGAAATCTGTTCCTAAAAATTTTTATTTCTTCACAATTTATAATTGTCTTCGTATATTATTCTAGCCATGTATTATTTAACCAGAAAATCTCAAATATAAATCGCAACAAAACGTTTATCGCAATCAATCCGTTGATTGAAATGTATTTGATTTCGTGCTTTTAATTGTAAGATTAGAGAAAAACATAACTTCATTTTAAAATGGGTAGGTTACTAAATACATGACAGATTATTTTGACGTATCAAAATAGCGTTCTTCTAAATATCTACACTATCGATGCTCGCTTACAGACTAGAGCAAAATTTAAGGCTTTACAAGAAGCGAACCACAAGCTACAGCTAAGATTCCGCACTTTGCCCGTGAAACCTCTAATCGAGTTCTATATTTGGCAAAGTTATTACCTATATTAATCACGAAATAACGCCAGATTTTTTGTATAACTAAGTACATACTTGTTTAATATATTCTGAAACTGAAATAATTAATGATTAATGGTACAAAAATATACAATTAAAAATATTATATTGAGTTAGTAGTCTTTAATAAAAAAAGAAAAGGAAATTATCATATATTTAAGAAATTCTTCAGGTAATTAATCGTAACGCCCATCTCAACTATTTATTAAAAGGCAAATAATTTAAACGTATGTTCGAAAAAATGCCCCTTTATTGCTTGGATTTTGTCTCGTTTACCTACATAGAAGTCTTTGTGGTTTACCTAAAATTCATGAAATTATTCAATACTGATTAGCATTTTAAGATATTCGATACAATTTAATTGCCAATACCTTTACGAAATCACATACTACCTACAATAATTACATTTTTAATCAATTATTTACAAATACAAATTCTGCGTATTTAAGATACGCCCACGGACGGAAGAATATATTTATAAATACAAGCTCGATAATAAAAATAGGCCCTATCCATATAAATACCCTCATTATTAGAAATCCGAAAATCGTTTGGGCTGCAACTACAAATATCCTTCGAATATTTAGAGAATGCTACAAAAATAATTATGTGTGCTGTAGGTTGTTCTCGCTGTCGTTTAAAATTTTAGAGACAGCGAAATCCTTTTTTTTGCCAAATAATAAACGGTAAATAATCAAAGATACGGATACTATTTCGTTACATATTTTCAGGTTTCGTTAGAATTTAACGTTACAAATCAATGCATTTCCGAAAATCATACGAAATCCTTTATACAAATCTTCCTCAAGTTTAGTCACCTATATCGGCGATGTGCAAAATATACGTACAGGCTCGTCAAATATTTAAAATACGACTATCCCTATAGATACCCTAAAGTAAACTAGAAGGCCGATACGTCGACAAGCGGCGACCATTCAACACTAGAGGTCGTCACGTAACACTATTCGATATAAAAATTGTGCATTAGAAATCTATACGTAAGTACATTAAAATATAACATTTGTGCTGAGCAAACGACGCGACTGCAGTTACTGCATTTTAATACTGGACGGATTTACTGATCGCAACGCATTATTTGACCGCAATCTATGCTTCAATGCAATATTCAATAAAATTTAACACTGACCCCTGTTTTGAATCGCAAAAAATAAAATACAAAAAGCGGTCCTCCATTTCGATGCTAGTTAGACTCATATTACAATATTATATTGGTATAAGTAATTTTTATTTCTTAAAGGAAATCCAGATTTAATAAGTAATGTTATTTGTTTTCTCTGTTCGATTGAAGCAGTACAACAAGAATGGCAATGGTAGACCATAATATATGGACATAAAAAAAAAATTTGAAAATATTTTTTTATTTATTACATCTAATAGTACAATATTATGATTGTAATCAAAATAATATTTCTGTCATTTAAAATTTTAGATTACTCCTGGAAATCGAATGAGGAAAACAACTTTAGCCATTTAAAAAAAATATATTTTTTTATTCAAATGTTCTCATTTTAGCATTGTTTATATTTCCGCCTTTTACATATAAGTGTCAGAAAATCATCATAAAGTATATGATATACATATACTTTATGATAATTTTCTGAGACTTTGGGTTAGGTATTTAATCTTATATTGGCAACCCTACATTATTAGATATTTACTTACCAATGATTCTCAACACCCATAAATACTTTATTCTTTAATTTTATTGTAATTAAATATTGCATTGAGACATACGATTGCGCTATACATAAATATATGTTTTTATTTTAATAATTAATATTTTCTAGACTAACGCATTTGTTTTAAAATGCTAAAACACTGTTACACTACATTGTACACTTTAATACTGGACGGTAAAGTTTCCTCTTTATACTAATATAAAATCTAATGTAAAAGCGACAAAACAATATATTTATAAACATTTCTTTTGATAATATAATTGCTTGTTAATGATGGTTTATTTAGAGCCAACAGTTTGAGCAGAAAGTTGATTTAATTTTTCATTTGAGCTTATTACTTTACTATGAAATAACATTTTAAATTAACCAATAACAAGAAATATATGAATAAAAATATCTACTTATTAAAATAATCACTTTTGCTTCTAGCAATTACACAATATTAATACTTTTAAAATTTCAAGTCACAGAGATGTTACTTTTGTGCAGTAGAGCAATTCCTTGTGTTGTGCTTTTAATATTTAATATTATACCAGAAATATGCATTCGTTGAGTAACATTAATACTTTAATTTATTTAAGTACCACCATATTTTTCATATTACCACTTCATAATTACATATTACAATACTGTCAATATTAAAACATGAATAAATTGATTAGCTCCCTTGATCATTTATTTTGAAAAATTAAAATATATTACGTCGAAGTGCAATTTTACTCCCTGAATTTTTTGACCTTATGGTAAATGTTTGTTTTAATAGTTGCTAATTTTTAAACCCGTCTAGAACTAACTAATATTTCTGTCATATTCGAGCTATTTCACTTTCAAATTGACTGGCTATACATAAAATTACTGTTTTAATACAATATTCATATAAATATAATAAATATCTGATGTTTATTATAAAATATGTAGATAAGTATTGACTTATTACACAATAGAAATAATTTGATTAAATGCACGACTACACGCAATATTTACAGTCTTTTCATCGCCTGAGGCATTAGCGTCGATTGTCACATTGATTACGAAAAATGTTCATGCGCAAAGTCAAAAATCGATACGTTTAATTATATTTTATATGATAGTATAAATGACTAGTTTCACTAAGGTTTCATTACCCTTATGAGCTCAAAATCATATTTTTATGACTTATATTTAGTTACTTACTATATTATTATGCTATAATTGTCAAAAATTTTAAAAAAATTAAATAAAATAGTAATCCATCACTTGACTAGTGTTTTATCATCGGCGATGTGTTGAAATAGGTTTCACTAAATCTCTAATATAATTAATGTGGTAAGTAAGTTATATTGCAACAGTAATTTAACATTCAGAAGATATAGATATAGTTTAAACTAAAGTAGATAGTATTTCATTTCTTTATACATAAAAACTCATGCATCCTTCAAATTACCAAAAACGATGGTAAATAGGTACACTTGAAAACGGCATAAGAATATCAACCTAAATTCATTAATTTTAATAATGAAATAGATCATTTTGACGTGACAACGTCTTAAATTAGGTTGCGGCTGGGAGTCACTTATGAAAAATGTAACGCTCGGTAACGTAACGATGAGTCACCGAACTTGCGTCTCTCTCACTCAACTATGATCGGTAAGCACTAGAGAATTATAAATGTATTGGTTATTGTATGTATATTTGTATATAAATACGTATTGTAAAGGTAAAAATAAAATTTTGTTAATATGAAATTCAGTGCGAGATTCTTTGTATAAATTAATGTTTTAAATATAATTCTTTGTATAAATAAATGTTTTAAATTGTTACTATTATTTCATCCTTCTTCCTACTATACGAATGAATATTCACATTAAAATGATTTTACCATTCAAAGTCGTTGTCACGTAAAACTTTCGCCCGTATACCGACTTCAACCAAATTTTCTAAAGATAAGCATATTCTATAATTACAATGAACCTCAAAATGTTCATTATTATTGCGATGTGCAATAATCGAATTGACTTATTGTTGTATCTAAAGTTATTTCAACGTATTTTAAAGGACTTTTTTAACAAATATAATTCCTTAGGCTGCTTTGGAATAAGTAAAAGTTATTCTTTATAATTCGTCGGTTTGAAACAAGAATCTTTCTTAAGATTGATAGAGGCGACAAAACTCGTACCTTTATAAAGATGGCGCAATTTAGTTGAAATTTATAATATTACGATTTTCTGTATTTCCCATTTAGCGCATCACTGTATTCTGATTACAGGTTTGAATTCCCCAGTAGAATCAAATAAGTGTTGTGTGTTTAGCTAAAATTATGGCTAATGCCAATGGATTGAGTTTAAAAGCGAAGATGTAATGGAAATTTGGACTGTAATGGATTTAAAATCTAAAACGGAGACAAGTAGTTTGAAACCGCTTTTGAAGGTATTACGAACAAACACAATTTTTCATAAATTCAACTGATTTCCAGATCATAAGCATCGCATAAAGATCATAATATTTGTTTTCAGTATGTACTTTGAAATTTTTCAAAATATTGCAGCAACCTTGTTTTGAAATTCTTCAAAAATACGAAATATCATGAAAAAGTTGTTAATCAGAATTAAAAAAACAATTTAAAAAAAAATACCAATCACTTTTAGTAGATACATATTATTTGGATTCAAGTAAGTTATTGAATTATCAAGTATGTGAATTCAGACCAAATGTTTTTAAAAGTTTCTCCAATAACAACAATAATAGTTCTATGCGAATTGTCTCATATAAATATCATTTAAGATGATATTCATATGCCGATTCGTAGCCCACTGCATCAAAATAAAACAAAACCTTCTATTTGAAGCACGAATCTAAATAATTATCCAGCATGTCTAATTGCAAATCGTCCCATTCGGTTGGATTCAACAGCATCGCAGTCAGGTCTTCTTCTGGAAGAAGTGGGGGAGGGATCGCCGGCTCCACGATGACGTTGGCCCCGATGTTTGTATCCAGATCGGATTCTGACATCGTCTGAACTCCAAGGTTGAAATCGGGAATGGATATACTCACCGGCGCATCTATTCCGGAGATAACTTCGGGAATGTTCGATAACGCATTGTCTTCTTCCGCCGTCTGAGATGGCTTCTCCTCTTGCTTCTTCTTCTTTTTGTGGGAGCGGTTTGAGACGCGCTTACTCCCCTCCAGGTGGGCGAGGTCGAGCTTCCAGAAACCTCCTTTTCCTGGTTCTTGTTTCGATCTGGCGACTTTCACGAAGAACTTATTCAAAGAGAGATTATGTCTTATGGAATTCTGTAAAGAACAAATGAATTCGTCTTAAAATATCAAACATAGTTTATGTTTTACTATAAATCTTACAATGTAAAAAAATAAGAATATGAAGACTGCCGACATAAGTGAAAAGTTAAAACAATGAATTAACAGGATTTTTTGGGATTAAAAAATTAATGGAAATACCATAAATTAAAATATCGTAATGTGTAAATTAAAATCATGAACATTATTGATTTTCACATTTGTACTCCAAGTTATATATGTACTTTTTATATGGTTTATTATTTATTAATTTAAACACGTGACGGGTTACGCGAAGTCAGTAAATTTAAAGTAAAACTCTATATGTATATTAAGGTTCGAATCGAAAACTTTAAATCTTTTAAAATTTAAACAAAATAACAATAATGTTGCAATTGGATTATACTGCATTAACATATCGGTGACGCGAACTCCTAAGATTTTATCCATCCGAAAATCACCTAACCAGCATGTAGATGTTTTATTAAAAAAAATATCCTATTCCATATTTTATATTCTCGTAGCGATAAGCAAAGGCGGGATCTACTTTAGTTAACTTTACTTAATCATCGCATAATTTTGGTTAAGTTGGGTATACTTTAATAGTTGTAAAGTTACAAATACACGACCAATAAGTGTAAATAACAGTCCTTGCAACCTATACAAAACATTTTAATGATATGAGTAAAATAATAATTGAGAAGCACTTAGTAAGCGAATTATCCCGGATTCATCTCCTGTCGGGCTGAATGTTAGTAACAGTTGGTAATAGTCTATTACTACATACGTAGGTCCAGTGCTCACAAAATAAAAAATGTTCGATATCCACTTAGAATCGCAAGACTAAGATATATACCTGGCGGAATATTGTTATCATTTCCATTTCACTATTTTAACCCATAAGGTCAAATTTTTATCCTTATATTATATGTATATACTAGCTGTCCCGCCCGCTTCGCTGGGTGATTTTTATTTATAAATAAAATGGCGAAGGATTTACGGAATTCGGAAAATGAGTAGCCTAGAACCATCTACAAATAATTCCGCATCGAGTGGTCCCAGTCCCATGTCTATACGTTTAGTAGTTTTTACGTGATTGGCGAACAAAGACAACCTATTTTCATTATATATGTATAGATAAATGTACATATTTATATAAAAATTAAAACTTATACTATAAGTATAAAATCTGTTTGTTGAATACATTTTATCAAATTCGCGTATTTAATGAATGGGCACTGTCCAAAAAGGTTCTCATAATAAATTTAGTTGAAAAACATTGACTATTTGAAGAGACACATCCACAGCATGTCAATCCTTTGCGAAACTTCAATTGCCAGCCAAGAAATTTGCAAGCGATTTCAACTTTCAACTGCAACCTATATATTAACGAGAACGAAAAAATAAAGTTTTACTCACAATCGCAAACTCAAAAACTTCGTTTAAGTATAAAAATAGGTCTCTTAAAACATGAGTTTTGAATGTTAATGTTAAAATAGTCCTCGGCGCACTTTTTAATATTCAATATGAAACGTGTGGGAAAAATATTTCTGCACTTTCTGATTCTTCCGACTAGCTAACAACGGTGCATCGTACAAAAAATCTTTTTAAATACCCTTATTTTTATACTGCCGCTCTATCGCTGAATTGATAAATATAATAACGGAATATCACCAAAAATGATAAAGTATGAATTTTAAATAAAACTAAGCTACGTAGGCATCGTAAGCAAATAGCAAAACATCAGCATTATTAAATCTAAGTATTGATTGGGACTTATGGTCGTCCGACCCGACGACGGTTAGATCAAAATATTACCTACTGTTTATATTAAATTTAAAGAGCCAATACAAATTATTTTTTCACTTTTCAGGGACATTGTTTGCGTCAGGGGTTTTTTTTCGTTTTTAATTTCATTTAATTTATTAAAAATTAAGTTACGGTTAAAACGATTGTCAGCTTTACACACAAATCTTCGTTGTAAAAGACACCATTTCTAAAAAAAACCAGTCGCCTCGTCCGTATTTCACGGTTTCGATGTTAAACATTCAAATGCGTGCCTCTATCATTTTGATGTTTGTTAAAATTTACGTCGACGACTCTGTATAAGTTTTAAATGGTGAAATATGTTTATAAATAATGAATATATTTCACTATTGCAAAATTACGTTATATAACAGCTCTATTACCGCGTTTGAATGACTTTAATCTGGCCCTTTCGAATTAACTACATAATTTATATGCAACAAAAATACGACAATAATATACTATTATTTAACCTGTAAACTTCGAATTCACCACTTCTTGACCTTAAAGAAATATCCAGACATGTTAGGTTTTATTTTATTTTTTTTATTGTTCTGTTTTGTCGTACAACGCTGCAGATACATACTCCATGGGACGCTTTAATCTTATATAATTGATAAAATGTTATCAATTCACGTTTCGAAACAATATTGACAGGAAACTCATCAATATTCCAATAGGCATTTCGTGTATCTGTAGTCACAGCCGCTATCTAACGTAATCTGGTTACAATCTCCAATTAAGTCCAATCTTATCAAAAGGCCCCACCGTTTGCACGCTTATTAAATACGAAAGCTTTCCCCTACTGTTTGAAAAGCGGCTTCTACCAGACAGTAGTCCATAAATTTTATTTGACCCTTCTGGTTATGGTATATGCGCCATGCGCACGATACGCATGAGTTCTTTACGAGTTTTAGTTTAGTTCGGCGAATAAGATGCTACATTTTATTTAAGATTTCAATGGTACCCTAATATAAGCTTCAAATTTGCCTAATAAATGTACAAAATTACCTCTTCAGCCTATACGGGGTCGGTCTGCCTAGAGATCGCTACTTTTACATTCCCTATTAGACACCCCACTCGTACGTGCCGTTTACTTTTGCTTAGCATCCAAATGTATGGACTTTCGTGGCGAATGTGTCGTGGGCGATCACGAATAAAATATGCGTCAATCCACTTAAGTGGATTAAGACTCGTAGCCCAGTTGTCACTATTCTATTAACGAAATATCTTTCTGTAATAGGAATTTGTACCACAGGAGCCAATGGAACCCTGTTACTAAGAAGCGCTGTCCGTCGCGTCGCAGGGATGTATTTTTGAAATATAATAGATGGACATTTTATATTTTCACAGCGTGTATCACTATGGCCGCTATAAAAAGTGAAATAGTATCCCCATCCAAGGAACATATTTTTGCAGCAATTTTTGCTCGATCTTGAAATTGGCAATATATACAAACGTCTGACTAGTATAACTGTGATAACCGTAAGTGTATCTAGTTTAACCTTAAGTAAAACCACAACTAATAAAAACTAGTCAAGTGCGAGAGGGACTCAGGCTAATTTGTGCCTGCGCCGTACAGAGGCGTAAACTTGGTCTGACCTTACTATTGAGTATGAAGACTCTATTTTTTAGAAATATGTAATGTTAAACATTGTACAGCGGTACGGACCTCTTTTGTGCGAATCTGTCCCGCACTTAGTCGGTTTTTTCTTATCACTGATTTAAAAATACTATTAAATTACTATCAGCTATTATATAATTTATATAATTTTTAAATAACTCGTCGTAATAAATGCTGCCGTAATTTTAAAAAATTATGACAGCATCTTCAACATGCGATAACATCGAATATCATAAATAACCAAACACTAATGGAACTTGACTGTAAACTTTTCGACAGCGAAAATATATTAGTAAACCACTCTTCCAAGACTCTAGGTCTTTTAGAAGTTTAGAAGAAAAAAAACCTATCCGTCCTCATATGTGCAATCCATCATGCCCGAAAATGAAACATCAATCGCATCATTGACTTTTGGTTCGTTCGTCCGTTCGCCCGTTCCCGGTTGTTCACCGCGACTATAGCGACTGTCGGCAGTCAGCGCCATCCAAGAAATAAATCTAGAATCTGCTAACACGTTGCGCGTGCTTATTAAGATGCGCCACTTTTGTATTGGATACCCCACTACTTAGACTTATGCCACCGCAATCTTTGTATTTCCGATTGAGGCGATTAGACTTTGAATCGTCTCGCTGGGCCAGGGCGAGTTGCTGGCCGTCGACGGCCGTTGTCCCGACCTCCATACACCCTCCGAATCAGAGGCAAAATTTTAACCGCCCATTCCGAACTGCATAGCACATGCTTATACGCCGAATTATGCTTTTAATGCTTTTATTTTAGGATTTTGTACTATAGAACATCTAGTGATAACCTCAAGCTTAAAAAAAAAAACAGAATCACAATTAGCGAAAATGCAATGAACCATTGAGCTAAATCGATTCTAGCTCCTTCAATGACGACACATTTTGTGACGTTTATGGGTGTCTTTAGTCTATAAAATATTGAACTCACCTGCCAAGTCGGATCTGCGTTCCTGTAGTATTTAAAATTCTCCCTTATCCACGTATAAATGGCCGCCAGCGTCATTTTGTCATTATTGTATCGCATGGCCATGCATATCAGAGTGCTGTAAGAATATGGAGGTTTCTTATCGCTGTTCGCTCTGTACTCGTCCCTGTTCTCCATGAAGTCTTTCTGGCACTTCGCTATGGTCTGATTGAATTTGTGCAGTCTCGTGTTCTGGGGGGAGGAAACCTTGGGCGCGGGACTCGGCGACATCGGCGGTATCGGGAACGCGGGCAGCGCCATAATGTTGGTGATGTTCTGCAGCCACGTCAGGTTGGTGAGGTCCGTCTCCGTGTCGTCGGCGATCATCTTCTTCTCTTCCGCCTTCGCCCTGAACCCGCCCGACGTCTGAGCGCCGTCATCGCCCTCCTCGTAGAATTCTATTTCGACCGTGTGCGAGGATTCGGGTACGGGCGGGTGGTCTTCAAAGAAGACGGTGCCTTCGCCCAGAGACGAGTCCAGCATCTCGCCGGTGGCCGGGGACAAGCCGTTAGTGATGTGCATCGTGCGCCGTGACCTCTACATTTGTGAGATGACTCAGTTCCTGCAACGGTGACTCATATTACGATACACGAATCACAGTACATTGTATTAGAGGACGAACGGAGCTATTAAAAAATTCTTATAAATATTTGATTTACTTAACGCATTAAATAAATGATTTTTTTATTACCTAGAAAAAATCAATCGGTACAGTTTAAGAAAACTTTGAATGGGGTCAGAAAACGCCGGTTTTATATCTCTCATCTCTTTTTATCACTTGTTAAATATATGTTCGGAATCAAAAAGGCGTCAAATGACCGATTGTATCAGTCGTTTGAGTAACGATAATTACTAGACTAACCGTCATTTAAACACCAAACTTCTTTCTCATTGAAAATTCTATTCGCATTCCACCAACAGTTAATTCACATGAGGTAAAAATATTAAAACCCCGTTTTCACCACGCCCGCTGCGTATGCACCAGCTTGCGATTAAAAAAAAATTACGCGCAACACGTGCACACCCAACAAACAACAAACGGTGACTGTCCGAATGTGAAATTTGAAACTTTTTCATGCATCTCGTATTTCATTTCCGATAGCGACGAATGGGAAAAAAATATATATAAGACTCACCTGCGAGCCGAGTGGTGTGTGGTATCGGAATCGATTTCGGCCGGCGTGACGTCGCGGCGGTCAGCGCGTGGGGCGTGGGGCGCGTGGGGCGCAAGGGCGGAATGGGGCGATGCCGCGTAGAATGGGAGAATTGAAAACGTGGGAGGCCGCTCGCGCGGTGGGGCCCGCCGGCGCGCGCGGTTCTGGCAGGTGTATATCGATCGGCCCGCATTCTCCATACAATTAGTCGCTTATCGGCGCCGCCTTGAACGTCGTCGGTCATCCGCTATTCGGATTCGCCGAGACGCCGCTCGGCGAAATACGACAAAGACGAGTACTAATGTCATACGTACCTTTAGGTGTAGGCGGGAGACCAAAGGTCGAACACTCCTTTTTTTTAAAAAGATAATTCAATACAATTGATCACATCAGATGTCGCGACCGCCTGCAAGTTATAGTGAACTATCACAAGTGTATCGTGCGTAACGACACTCATAGACATTTACCAAGATTTCGAGTCACTCGGTCTGTCAGTCAGTCAGTCAAGAACACCCAGACCTTCTTTTAGCCAGAGCGAATAAAACCTAAAAGCGGCGGCCGGCTCTGTTTGCGAATGTTATGAAAGTAATATCTATGGTCAGACTTTGAAAATCCTCAACTGATACGTTTGTAAAACAGTAATTAGTAAAAAAAATTTTAAAAATCCACGTACTTGTCTACAACAACATTCATAGCATTATAAACTAATTCTTCCTTCCATGCTAAAATTAAAGTATATGTATAAACGGCCTTCATGGTTCGTAGCTCAGGGTTGGAAAACCAAATATTCCAGGCTGTATAAAAATGGGTCTCTATCTGGTATGCATAAAAAAAAGTAAATTGTTATTTTTTTTAGCGGTAACGTACATACCCACAGGCACCTACGTGCCTACGACATACCGTGATTCAAAGTCTTTATCTAGCTGAATATTTCCGTGACTCTGTCCCCCGACTTATAATCTAAATGTCAAGCATGAATTCAGGAATGTATTTTCTGTCCCTAGTGTCAAAAACAACTGATCGTATGCTGACTTGGTTTTTAATATTACCTAATTTTACCTCCGGCGTCCTATTACATCAAGGGATACTATTTTTTTTTTGTGCAAACTTATTCAGTTATGACTCAAGAAACTTGTAAAAGAAATCGGGAGTTTTACTGTTTAAGAAAAAAGAATATTGTGATAAAAACTAAAGTAAATACGTCATAACTAGACCTAAACCAAAACTTGGTAATACTATTGGATCCGGTTCCTACATCGAAATATTGTAGTAATGTAAATAAACTTTTAAATGCAAACACACAAATAAACTGTCAAGAAGAATCCATCTGTTTAATCATTCTGTTAAAATGCGAGTTTCAACTAATCGTTAATACAAATATAATGAATGAAATCAATGAAGAGATATCGTTAAATGTTCCCAACATATTTAGAGCTCTTTGTTTTTTTAAAAAAAAGTACTAATAATAATCATTCGATCAAATCTCATGTTGATATATTTGATCTACCCTCTAGTACGGATTAAAAATTTTCTTAAAAATTATGTAAAACTTAAAATACATCACGCATTCCAGACGTAATGCATACATTACCAAAAGACAAAAATTGCATCAATCGTTTTTTTCTTACATGCACGCCAAACAGGTACATCGCGATTTGATGCAGCCTGCAATATCTGATGGTCCAAACCTGAACTATAAATGTTCTTTGGAGACCTACATCGAAAAACTAACGAAATTTCTTAGTTTTCCATATTAAAAATTTAATTCATTGTTGTTTTACATACAATAAGCATTCCGATATATAGAGAGCTTTCAAAGTACACCCTTAAAAAATATCGCCCATAGACAACCAAACAGACTATCTACGATATCTATACATATATAATGAAAATAGGTTGTCTTTGTTCGCCAATCACGTATAAACTACTAAACGTATAGACATGGGACTGGGACCATTCGATGCGGGATGATTTGTAGATGGTTCTAGGCTACTCATTTTTCGAATTCCGTAAATCCTTCGCCATTTTATGTATAATAAAAATTACCCAGCGAAGCGGGCGGGTCAGCTAGTACTTTATACGTGTGTAAGTGTAATGACGATCCTATAACGTTGTGCTACCTTATCTATAGTGCACATACGTACGGCTCGTCCTTCGAGAGGCTCCCGTAGGGTGCTCCAAAAGACCCCTGTTTACGTGTTGCGAGTGCTTTTCATTGAACTACCCACCCCTGTCGGGTAAATATTTGCTCGACGTCTAAATGACGCGTCACTTCAGCTTCATTACCCCGTCCACGACGGAGAAAGGGAAAAACATTTTTATTTGAAAAAAATCCGTGACTATTAGAAATAACAAAAAACTACGCAGCATTTTAGCTATAATATTTAGCCATTTTTACTGCTTTTCAACGTGTAGGTAAGTAAGATATTTTGAAAACAATTCAAATATTCTTTACGATCTTAATCTATGTACCCGGCCCAGTAAAGATCATGGATTGTTAACGGCCTTTCTCGCCGATACGGAGACGAAGTCCAGACCCGAGGACTTAATACGTTCTTCGAGCAACTGACCAAATCGTTCACCTTGACTTGATTTAAGAAAAATCGTTGGTTACATCCGCCTGTGAATGGCACCGAACCCATTACTTTCCGATTTGAAGGGAAGTTGCTGACCAATCCCCTAATCACCACTCTCTCAGAAGAATAATAAACAGAATTTCAAAAAGTATGGGCTCATTTAAAAATTCACAATAAGAGAAATATAAGTCTGAATACCAAGAAAGTTCTTGAAGTCTTCTTTTACATTATTCCGAACAAAGAATTCATAGAGCGACTTTCATATCTGTCTCGTCATGGCGGAAAACGTAGAGGGGTCGCTCATACGTGGCTCTCTACACATACACCTACATAGACCCATTACGATGATTTTTTTTTTTGAAACATACATAAGTAGCATTCCTCTATAAGGTAAATACCTCCAAAATTATCTATGGCAATGACCTTAAACGTCCCCTTGAAAGTGATGAAGCTTTCGTATTCATCCACACGGTCACCGGCTTTAACGGCTTTTGACCTTTTAATGATACACCCACACACTAAAGCACAATCGGTCTTTAATCTATGCCATCGTAGCGTCGACGTGATTATCGTCGAGATGATTATATTATTAGTTTTTATTAATTCCAACGAATCGGTAAAGAGGTCACACCGTGACCATAAGCGTAATGTTTTCCATAAATACATTTATCGTTCAAACAAGGCGATTTCGACAGTTTTCATTTATGCCAGCGTTTAAGAAAATTACCAATGCGCACCGCTATAAAAATATAGAATTGGTATAAATAAAAAAAATATATTGGTTTGTTTTCGATGTTTTACGAATCGACCGTCCGATTGGAATAATTTTTGTCGTGGATAAACACATATGTGATGCTTTTTCATTACGGTTCAGAGCGGAATCGAAATATAAACCAGAAACAAGACGGTAATCAGAATCGAGCGCAATAATAAAATCAAAATTAGAATATAATGATTAAGAAAATCAAATAATTTGTTCTGCGTCCATGAAGCCGTGTCCAAAAGCCAGTCTCGTGTCAGATTTTTGTTACTGCACTATAGACGCACATTTCGCCATTTTTTTTCTGCAGATCGGAAGGCTTTGGCCCTTCGACCTTGAGCCCTCCGCACCAACTCAATACGGGTTTGAAACTGGCGATGAGAGTTGCCACCACTGCGATGACGACATTTCAGACCGACCGTTTAATAAGTTCTCCGAGGCACGAAGCAAGTGACCAAGTTTGACTTAGCGCCTCTATCGGCATCTCCTTTTAAATCGTTCTTGGAAGTAAGTCAGAATTCTTCATAAAAACTGACTTTCGTCAAAAATGAATTTGAGACAAGGCCCTTACATGTGTATATACTTAATAATATTATGAAATTGTAATCAAATATTTAATATCTTTCGTTTTAAGTCAAAGCAGAAAGTTCTAATCGAACTGTATATATTTATATGACATTTTTGCCACAAGGTTTATGCTTTTCTAGAATTCGGTAATCAACAAGGAACCCTTATAGTTTTGCTATGTCCGTCCATTCTTGTCCGTCCGCCACTTAGCTCGGGGACTCTCAGTGCTAAAAAGCTGTTGTTTGGTATATATATTATTATATCATCACTCCGACAAAATGGTAAAATAAGATATTGTAAGAAATTTTCTTAGGCTACCTCCCCTATACATAAAATGGGATTATTACATTGTAGGCGAGTGAAAACAATTTTCAGAAACATTTTTTGAAAACCGTATATAACAAAGTTAAAACGAAAACTATCACAGGCTTTACAAGTGAATTAACAAGAGTCGTCCAACTTATAAAATATGCTTACTTGGAACAGTGAAAGGCAAAATTTGATATGTATTCTATAAAAAAAATAGTTATATGAAGCTGTTAATTGTGTAAAATAGATAATAATTATAAGTTTACAAACTATATAAAATTGTGGAAACATAAAATCATATCTTCCTTAACGCCCGTCCTATATGGGCCCATTTTTGAACGTCATTAACCATAAACCGCGGACCCATTAACAGGTTCATAGTGTCAACTAAAAAGCCCCCTTCTTAATCCACATATATGTGATGGACAACTACAGAACCCTACATTGTCCGTGGTCTGACGCGCACTTGGTCGGTTTTTAACGCAAATACTGCGGAAGTACCGTTCAGACGTGCACTGTTAGGATATTTTCACTATTTTTCACTGTGGATGATGGACATCGTTTATAAGATTCCATACACAACGGGATCCTATTACTTAGCCTACGCCACCAGCTCATCCTATCGTCTATCCTACCTACCTTTAAAGAACTGTACTGATGATTTTTTAAACTAATATTTTGAACCGTAATAGACGACCGGTTGAAAATTTCACACAATAGCAAGTGTTACTCTAGTAGATGTCATAACAAATAATTTCGAGTGCGTATAACCACGATCGAAGTAAAACTTTTTTATATAGTGTTGTTATATATACTCGTATTACGACTAAACTGAAAATCAATAAGAAATTCAATCAATTAGACTTTAATAGTAGAATCGATGCTTGAAAGGAAATCGATCGATTATAAAAATTTTAATTAAGGTATCTTTCTATGCCCCTCCGGACATAGTCGCGGATATAGCTATATTAATAAAATGATATATAGAAAGAGAAAAATAATACATTAAGGATATTTGAGAAAAACTGTTCTAGGGGGGTATTAGAAACTGATCGAATACACTTTGATGGTTTTTAAAATTTTTGTCTTTCTGTGTATTTGTTCGCAAACTTTGTAAAAATTACTAGACAGAATTTAATGGAATTTGGTATAGCAAAACTTTATATCCCACATTAACATATAGGTTAGTTCTTTATACCATATCGCTGCTATTTTTTTACATTATGTATATTTTGAATAAAACTGGAATATAGATCGAGGCTAAAATAGAAATTAAAAGCGACGCCAGGGCTGAAATCAAAGCAAGAACAAGATCTGGGTCAGAGTCGAAGCGTGATCATTCGATACAAAAAATGTAGGAATTCATTTTAAATAACAAAAAGCAGTAAATGAAAATAAGTCTCCGTAAATGAAACCGATTCAACCTTTTTTTTCTATTTTTCATTTATATAATGCAAGCTTTTAAAAAAATTATAAATAATAAAATAGGCCTAGTGTTAGGTTAGGTTAGGTTAGGCTAATGATATCTGACGGAATAAAAAAAAATTATGGGAAATAAATCATATAAATATATTGGATGGTGGTACGGAACTCTCGGTGGGTGAATTCGACCGCACTTAACTGATTTTTTTTTCGGTATATCTTCCCCAGTGAAAATTATACCTTCCTGTCCGCTTTTGTGCCCCATTAGTCTAGTAACCAAATTTAAAAACTTATAAATATGGATAAAGACCGTAAAAATGAGAGCGATAGCTCATTCGATTTGGAATAATGCCTAGAATAATATGTTCAAAGGATTTTCTAGAACGATAAAAATTTCAATAGTTATTAACAAATTATGTTGTAAGAAAAAACAGACTTTCGTTTTTTGTTAATAACTCTGAAGCTATTAACATTTAAGAAATTTTAAAAAAAAGCGTCTTAATGAGGAGAATATTTTCAATATAAATTTTTTATCTCCCAGAACTCTATCTCCATTATTTATAATTTTAATTAAAAAGTTGAAAATAGGGTTCCGCGCGGCCGATAGCTGTATCGGCCGCGCGGAGCCCTATTTTCATTATGGCGCGTCGCCATTGAAGTGAGCCCGCCACAGAAAACATCTTTATTGTAGAATAAAAAATCATTTAAAATATTTGAATTAATTATGGTGTATTCTTTACACTTGAAACATTAATATCCCGTTGAAAAAAAATCAAGTTCAGTTTTCAATAAGTTGACTATTGATAATTAATAAAATTATGGGACATCTCCGTTTCCGTTTAAGACAATAAAAAATGTTTAAATAATTAAATTTATAGATTTATAAAAATTTATAGGCCTATTGGCCTACTAATTTTTTGTTTCTTAGTGCCCCTTTTTACATACATACACTGAAAAAAATATTGGAGGTGCTATTTACCTTCCAACACTGTAGCTATTGTGGATGGTAATGTAGACAGAATTTCTGTAGTAAGTACTATATATCTACTCTGCGTTCTGTTCCCATTACAATTAAAATACAGTAAAATGTTATTATGTTGTAAGTATCTTTAATATAATACACAATACTATCGTATGGTATTGAATAGAATCAGAGGGTAATAGACACAAAGCATAGAGTATTTGTGAATTACGTCACAAATATTGTTACAAAATTTTATGGTAGTACGTATCTGCATATAATATTCGCTACTATAGAATGTTATCATTACAGTTGCACGATGAACACTACAAAGTCAATATAGTAGGTACTGCAACGTGACGTCGGTAGTATATTTTATATGTCACAAGTTTTAACTCGAACGCATTTCGAAAGGTTTAACGGTTTTTGCAGTTCAGTAACCAATAAAGAGGCTTCATAGATTTGTTTCGACTGCATCGAGTCATTTCATTGGTTAATGAGAAAATTCGCCTGACGTTAATCAGAAAGTATTCTTATTAGAACTCGTAACTTATTCGTGGCCGTATTTAAAAAGAATTTCGTGTAAAATACCGTTTTATTTGTAGTAACACAAATTAATAATTGTTTCATTAAATTAATATTTTAGTTTAAATTGTGTTCAAGTTCGTAAATTTAAGAAACTATTTAAAAATCAGTCATGGATGAAGAAACTCAAACCCTACTCACGCAGTGGAAAATGGATGATTATATTGAATTATTCAAAGGTAAGTCGTATTAAATTTTAATATGTATATCGATGTAATAACCAAAATAACCAAAAATACATCCATCCTTGCTGATATACTGACATTTACTTCTTTGTCTCAACATCAAAGTATTCTCTATTCTTGTTGTATATGGGCAAAACATAAGAATCTTTTATTTTTTTATTATAGACCTGCGTAGTGTTTGATTTCCCAGAAAAACCTGAAAGCAATCAGAGTGGGGTTGCTGTGGAAAACGCCAAGGAGTTTTCTGATGTATCTGATTTTATTCTGAATATAAACAATGTAAGTTTATTCTTCACAAAATGCAGATCGGTCTCATTTGACACTCTAGGGTCTTTTAGACTTTGTCAATTAGTTAAATGATTTTTATAAATGTAGTGTAGCATAAAAAATGGGACGCCACTAAATAATTGTAATATTGAGGTTAATTAAATTAACCAATTAATTTGTTCAAAAGTTCTCCATATTAAAACTAATTAATGCTTGTCAAAACAATTATATTGTAACTCTATAAACATCAGTAATTTTAAAGGCAGTATTCAGAAGGTCAAGAAAACAGTGTTTATGTTCTCTTAATGTTATTAACAAATTAACTGTGAATTTGATGTAGAATCGTTACAAAAAATATAGTCAATTAAGAAACTAATTTTTAGGTTCCGTATCCAAAAATGGAACCCTATTACTAAGACTCTTCTGTTCGGCTGTCTGTCTCTCACCAGGCTGTATTCATGAAAATTTCAACTGTCTTGCTATCACGGTAGTTAGACAGTTGAAATTTTCACAGATGATGTATTTCTGTTGTCGCTGTAACAACAAATACTAAAACAGAATAAAATAGGTATTTAAGTGGGGCTCCCATACAACAAACGTGATTTTTGCCATTTTTTCTTGATCTTAATAACGACAACAGGTAGAAACTTGAAATATTTGCAGAATATTTATATTTACTTATATTCACTTTAAAAATAAATGCCTATTAATTCAAATAAAAATAAAAACTAAAAAAAAGGAGATATGTTACAGAACCCTTCGTGCGCGAATCTGATTCGCACTTAGCCAGTTTTTCTATTATCACTTAGTGTTAAATAAAAGTCCTAATTAATTACATCCATATAAAAGCTTGTTAATAATACATATAATGTTATTTATTTATTTAGAATTAGTAGATGCTTATGTATGGAAATCAAATACCTTGATTTGATTGATTGAATCTATGTTACAGAATAATTTATATGAATTGTTGCACTCATCGCAAGATGGAAGAAGTATTCTTGCTGCATATAAAACATCTGAGTACTAGATTCTGCTGGTCGCAGCAAAATATGCAATTTAATCATTAAAGAAGAATTAAAAATGATCCTTCAAGAATTATTCCATCTTCCGGATGTTACAGTGGGCTCATGAAATAACTTAATTTTTCCAAAAGAAAATAAGGCAACATATTACTTGCCGTACATAAATTTTCACCAGGAGTTAGAAGACTTGCCTCTGGGAAACTACAAGATTGCTACCACAACAGAAAAAGAGAGTACAGAAAGTCTGGTCTAATAAGCAGAAGGTCATCATCATCGTCTCCTCCGCGCTCACCTATTACTTAGAAAGTGTGAGCAGTGATAATGGTAAGAAGATTTTAATTTAATTTTATAAATGCAGTTTTGTATTTAATGATTTTCTACCAAAAAGAGCTGTGTTATATGGGATTTTGTGGTTTAAAATTGTTTAGTAAATTACCAAGAACATTAAAACTTTTCTTTAAATGTACGAAGACAGCACAGTTTACAAAAAAAAAACATAGTATTTAATATGAAATACTTACCAATTTAAATAATATTACATTTAACAATGTAAAAAAAAATGTTAAACATATAATATTATAAAAAATTATTACTATAATGAATGTACTAAGATAGTAATTTCCTGAAAATGCTGTATTTCAGCTTTATTTGAGTTTGAAGACTCTTCTGACCTTCTCCAATGGTTAGAAAACTGTACTGATCCTTGGGACACTGTTGAATCTCATTGGATTAGAACTGCAGGAACTAGGCTCAAACTGGTAAAAAACACTAATGCCCCAGCCTCAGTATATATAAATAAATATCCTGCACTAAAAACCAACAGGTTATATATTGGTAAGTACAATGAAATATTTAAATATATGTAATATAAAAGCATAGATACTTTAGAGACATTTATGAACCATTTATAAATACTTTTGATTTAGACCTATCTAATATTGAGTGCTAGCATCTAAATTACAATTAATAATTCTTATTACACATGTGTCATAAATATCATGTTTCTATATAATTTTTACTAAAAAAATTGTTCAATTGTGATTGAAATGGTTTTTCTAATTATTATTTTGGACATTAATGTATACCTATTTAATTTTGACATTAATATGTGCTTATTTGCAATTTTCTTGCAGTTGCTGAAGGATTTTGATTTCCTTTATCCATCTTCTAACCAAAAACTATGGAATAATTTCCCAATCTACAAACAAAATATCTTGAATGCAGCTAGAAAGAAACTCTCTATCCTAAAAGATGTCTCAACAAAATCACTACTCCGTGACTATCTGGATTTGGCTGAAAGTTTGTACTCGTTTTTATGTAGGAAATTCAAAGCTTCTTTTGCAAAGCACTATATGCAATATAGTGGCGAAAATTTAAAACCAAAATTTCATTTCTTAACACATTATCATCAAATAATTCACAAATTAGGGTCTCCAGTTCTTTTGTGGTCCATGAGGTTTGAGGCTAAGCACAGAACCTTTAAAATTGCTGCTCAGTCTTCTTCTAACAGAAAAATATATGTAAAACATTAGCTATAAGACAACAGTTACAATTAAATGAGATTTTTGAAGGGTAAATTGGGTGACAGTGTACATGCAGGTCCTGGCAAAGAGGAATGTGTAACTTTTCTTCTAAGATATTAGATGCAGTTAATATTGCAACTCAAAATACCTTATTTCAAGTTACATGGGCTAAAGTCAAAAGTACACTATACAAAAAAGAAAATGTTTTGACTGTTGATGTACTTGATGAAAACTATGTATTTGGCATTATAAAAAATATATATTTACATGGACAAAAAGATGTAATCTTTTATTGTAAGCTTCTCATTACAATTGCTTTTGATCAACACACATATGCATATGAGGTAAATGAAACTAGTAATTATGTATCTTAAACAAAGTTCCTTGATTTCTCCAATACCAAACAATATTAATGTAGACTCAAAAGGTCAACTGTTAATAACTATCAGAGGCTCAATTTAAGAATGCTACAATCTTATTTGAAAAAAATACTAAAACTTGTTAACTGACTTTTTTTAAATAGTTCAATAATAATTAAATGATATTACTCTTTATACCTAATTGTAAAATACTTATTGTTTGTTGTACCCAAGTAATGTCTTATTTTTATATTTTGTCTTACTAATGTGATTGGCAATATATCTGACAATAGTAAGTAAATATTAAATGTTTTTTTGCAATGTAAATGAATAATTTTTTCCTTCTTATATATTAATTAGGAATCCTTAGAATAATACATACAAATCTGTATTAGGTTGATTTCAATTTTTCTGTAAATTTTACAGTCCAATATTTTTAGGCTATGAGAATTTAGTATTAAGAATTTGTGTATAGATATGGTAAGATATGAATATGTAATAATATGTATAATCTATCTGATTTTCCATCTTGAATATTAGACAATAAACTTTAAAGTACTGCATGTAAGCAATTATAAAATTAGCATATTGACTATTAAATTAAATAAATGATTAGATATAAACATGATTTTTTTTAATTTATTCTGAATTTTAATCCCAGTAATTTATGATAGGGTTATTTTTGGGTCATGTGATTCATGTGACATTGCACATATTATTTAACGAAAACAGTAATTCGCATTCTCACAAACTTCGTACAATACATTTAAGTATTGTGAGAGGTATCCGAGAATGCGGATTACTGTTTTCGTTAAATATTATGTGCAATGTCACATGAGACATTGAATCACGTGACTTGAAAATTACCCTCATATTCTGTAATTATAACCATACTTCACTGTAGTTGATTACTATATTTCAGTAATGCATATTCTACAATATGGTATTAGTCACACAATACGATAGTAATCATCACACCCCACTTTTATAGTGCTAACATTAAAGAAGGTAACTGTTGACATTTAATATTGTAATTACTACAGAAAATGTAATAGTTACTAGTAGTGTCTATGGTAATAAATACATTCTAACATAATAGTACTTACCCTAATAGAGTGTTGAGAACATATTAGAGACGTTAATGGTGACAAACAAATTGTAATCATTACATGCTAAACAGATAAAAGTTATGATGTCATAATATTAATGACGTCATTACACGTACCATCCTTATAGTAATTTATTAACAATCTATAGAGGATAATCATTACAATCCAGACTGCTGTCCCATATGTGACCCTCTGTATGGGTACTCACAACAGAAATTCTGTACCTACAACTATATTTTTTTTTCAGTGTATATACTTAATAAGATCACGTCAATAAAGTTTTGAAAATTGTTTATTTTGTTTGTTATAATTTTTTTAAGTTAACAAACAATACAATTTCTAAAAATTATAATTAATTTTTTTTTAAACATTTGTTGTACAACGGTTGTTATTGCATCAAGTACAGGCTTTTCTGACTTATAACTCATTAGATAGGTCGATTACTGTATTTGACATGTTTAATGAGTTATAATAAGTTAGAAAAAATCGAAAAAAATTTTGAGAAATCCAAAAGTGCACGCCTCATAGCGGTTACTCCATTTTTACTAAAGAAAAGTGTGTATGTCAGCTCCGACGAATGACTGGAGCTCACTCTTTATGAATGATTACAAATTACTTGGTATGCATTGTTCTATACTCTAAATTCTATATATTAACAAAAATTTATACCGTAATCGTCATTTTTTTTAAATTGACATAAATTAAAAAAAAATACCGTGGTGTCAAAATTTTACTTGAACATTGAGAATAAAAAAGACAGTCACGCTTCGGGTTTCTTATGTTCTCTAGATTAAGATTTGATTAAAAAAAAAAATTTTTTACTAAAAGACTCGTCAAAATTTTGTTTATTAAATATCAATTAAACTACACCGAATTAGACAGTGAAATTCAATAGGCTTCTATTCAGATGCATACTAAAGCGAATAAAAAACACTCGATTAGTGAAGTATTTCATTCGTTATCGTGACCACATACAGGATCCGCACATACAGACACACGGACGTCCACGAAAAACATTTTTAAAACAGTTTTTAAAATATGTTCTATAACAAAATGTGTTTTGAAGATATTACAGATATTAAAATCAGTGATTATACTTGCCGTTTGAGTGCATACATTATTTTACAAGTGCAACATGTAATAAATAAAGACATTTAAAGTTCAAAAAATCACTCGTTTTTCGTAAGGCGAGAGTAGAGCACTACCTCATGCGCTCCGCTTCTGAGGCGTGCAAAATGCAGAAAAACTAAAATATTTATAAGCAAATGCATGTAATTATTTATTAACAATAGCTATCGACTTGATTTTACGCTAATTTTGAAGATAAATTATTCGTCTATAAAAATGTCCGACGTCATTATCAGATGAACTGACCAATAGCGGTAGCCATGTGTGACGTCAACGTCTATGTCAGCCTTACTTAATGTATTTTTAAACATAGACAGAATACAATACTTATAAGCTGGTTTTTTGGCTTGTTCCATGATAATCGTAAAATACAAAAGCGACTGCACAATACTTCTACTTTGTTTGTAAGTTAGTTGTTTGTTGTAATAGATTTTGACGTCACGCCAAATTCTTAAATTTTTTTGATATTATCAAAAATATTTTTCTTGGTGTAGTTTAATTTTTTTGGGATGAACATTTCAAGCAAAGAAAGTTACTACTACCAAATAAGGTATTATTTACTTGTCTCAATTACTGCAAATTTATTTATTCGTATGGGACTTATTTTACACTCGACAGCTCGTATGATTTGTTCGTGTATCGATATATACTAAAACATTGTAACAAAAATTTGCAAATGTATTGTGAAAACAAAATCGAAAATACTTCAATGGGACGGTTATATGTATCACATATCCAGCGTGCTGACAAGCATACCTACTACTGGACCATTAATTTTCATCGCATTATCTTTAATATACGCAATTACTTTGCTTTTCTCTGTTCTTTTTCAAAATAACCTTCAATTTGAATTATCACAACAGAAAAAAAATCTATAGTCTGGCTAATTATAATACCAGAAAGTCAGGCAGGATAATGGTGACACAAATGAAATGTGAATATTATATTTTGCCTTCCTCTAGTGGGATTCGACATAGACATATTGATACAATTGAATGTCTATGGGATTTAAAGCATTCAATCGAACACTAATTAATCGTGACCATCGCTAACTTAATTGATCACGTCTGTGACCGCCCAGCAGCTAAATAAATCTCACTCCTACGAGTATGGATTTCGATATCGTAATAATTTTAATCGCTGCAATAACATCGCATCGGAACCAATCGAGTATCGTTAGACAATAACATTTTACGAGTATCAGAGTTTCCAGAAGCGACCGCGGCGCGTGGGGGCGCCCCCACACGCGGGCCTGGCACGTCACGCGCCGGCGAGCACCGCCTGCTCACGCCTGTGACGCTGTGGTCAAATATACACAATGTGTCCTGAACAACGGGTAAGGAAGAAGTAGGTAGAAAATCTATAATGTTATGAATAAAACCATACATGATTAATGTAACTACTTGTAGGTACATACTCTAAGGCCAAAAAACTGTAACCATATCACACAATATATAATACCCAGTCAAATTCACATACATTTTTGTTTTGTTAGTAGCCTTCGATTACTTGAAAAATCGCTTTACCACTGTTAGTGTAGATAGGTATAGCGACGCACTTTATTAATTTTTTATGATTGCGTTGGCGAACACTCACAAAATGATATTCTATCACCATGGCTCCCAGTGATAAAATATCATTTTTTACTTTCGATTTAATAAACTTTTAGAAAAATTCATTATAGAAATTACAAAATTTAATCAGTATCACCTCGCTAGCAATCGCGACCGCTGACAAGGGTTATAAGTTACCCCACTGTGACTGCGACTTCGCAGTCATAAGTACGCGGCTTTTTCGTGTTTCACATCGGCCTTATTATAATTTCGGTCACCATCGCGATCCCGAGACCGGTTTCAGTTCCGATACTTTTATATTGCAATTATTTTTTTATTTCCGTCTATGAGAATTTTATCAATGAGGAAGTTACTGTTTTCAGTCCAGTTTTCTAAAATCGAGTGTTCATCAAATCTTGTCGTTTTAGAGTCCTAGAAATCTGATTCGAAATCGGAATAGAAACATTTTCCGAATGATATCTGTACATCTGTGTGTGCACGTGTGCGCACGCATAAATGCGCCTGTGTGTGCGTGTGTGTAAACCTATCATAACTGTTGAACCGATTAACCGTTAAAAACCTGGTTTGTAGTATACAGTTCTTTTAACTCAGGCTTTCTGAAAACTTGAACCGGTTCAAAAAAATTGGTTTAGTGACCCGTACTACCTCGTCAGTATACGTTACGATCACGCCGCAATGGGCACTTTTGCAGAGCATTTAATTCTGTAAAAATCCTGACTTTGGGCGAGGTGATACCGTGAAGAACCGCTGAGCTATAAAAATATAAAAAATAAAAATTTAAGAGTACGCGTCTTTCAAACAGCGATTCTTTACAATAAAAAAAATAGTTACAATTAAAATTATAAAGAGCTCCGCCTTTTTTTCAGCATATATCAATAAAAATCATCGTTCAAAATGAATTACCCTAAAATATATATATATATATATATATATATATATATATATATATATATATAAACTGTGTGTACCCATAATAAGAAATAAATGTTAACTTACAATTTAATATATTGGAATTGGGCCAATCCCTGTAGAAATGCCTGCAACTCCTTTTAAATTTTGAATTTAATTAAGATAGCAACGCAGCAAATGAATTCACTTTTTCTAGAATTTTCTATTTTCTAGAATCTACCATATCAATTCTTATTGTATTGAGTAATGTAATGCATACATTACATCACTTAAAGATGAAATATTACTAATGAATAAAAATTCAAAAGCATTAACTGTTTTTACGTGTATTAATCTTTGACGCGGATAGATTGTCCGCCATGGGGTGTGTGTAGGTAGCGGTGCACCGCGTGCCAGGTGCGTAAGCAGGTGCAGGCTGCCATAATGCACTGCTCGCTGTACACTAGCGGCGCCCGCGGCTGCGCCCGCATGCACACTAATTAGTCCTGTCCCGTGACTCACTTCACTAATCTGTTTGCGCTTCCGTTTCGACTTCGCTAAAGTTTTCTTATGACGCGGTTAAGTCTCGTAAATAATCAAATAACCACAAATGTTCAATAACCACAGAAAATAAAATTTAATTGAGCTCTAATACAGCTACAGACACATAAATAAAATTATCAAATACAATGTCTATATAACTTTTCTAAAAAAAAATTCGCCAAGTGCGAATCGTAGTCACGCGCTGAAGGTTCCGCAAGTTTCTGGACCTCACATATTTTCTTATATAGCTGCTTCCTCTTTCTTTCGATGTTGGAAATAACGTTTTAGAAATACGTATACGAGTTTAAATAATTCCTTTCGGGATTGAAAATAATGAGTTCGAATTAATTCCTTCATTTATATCAAGACCTTAATTCGTGCTCAATGTTACAGATCACCACAAGTGATCTATAACACTTATAGGTTATGGTTATCAAATAGTCCCGGGCATTTTAAATATGAAAATACGCTTTAAAGAGCTGTAACCGTTTCTTGTCCTTATAAACTAAAAATACGATTTTTTAGAGAAGTTTGATTTCATAAACATTAGTCGTCGATACTAATTTTAACTGAATTTAACACAAGCCTTTTTTGTGAAAAAGGGCCTTGACACACGGACAAGAAGAAAGACACCAAAGTGATCGAATGAAAGTTCTGTATTATTCCATAATGAATTATGTAACCCCAAAATTAATTGGAAAAAGTATTTTTAAACCACATTTCAAATAATTATTTAACATTAATTTAGGCCAAAATATTTGTCAGAAATATATAGAAGCGTTGAGGAAAGATTACATAATGGATATTCTTAAAAATGCTATTATTGAATAATCTAAAGTTTCCAATTGAGAAGATGTGAATATTTTTTTTTGAAAACGGTATCGCGGGAACGATCTGCGCGCCGAAATCAAGGCAAAGAATTCGATTTTCGACCATAGATCAATGATTTGTTCAATTTGAACCATAATGCATTATGCTTCGCAGAGAGCTTTAAGCCAACGATCCTAGACTTTGTCACCGCATTGGGCAACGGCCAACACCGACAGCTCCACCGGCCCGCACTGCGCCGGCGTGAACGCCAAGATTGTCCCCTTATTTTTGCAAAAAAAAAAAAAGGATTGTCAAGGGAAGCCTGACAGATGTGAAACGTCTAAATTTCGATGCTAAAATTCATGCAGACATTAGTGCGACAATGCCATGCCGTGGTCAACGTTGTAGCAGCTCGAAAATGGGCCGGGTCAACCGGTGAAATACACTCTCACAGAGTATGGACATGAATTAGCAGCTCCGCTGTTACATTTCGTCCAGTGAGTAAGATCTCCGGTGGCCCACTCCCCCCTCCATCGATCCTGCTTCCGTCAGATAGCCTATTCCTACCCGAGAGGTTGGCAACGCATTAATGACTCCTCTGGGATTGCGAGCGTTCATTGGCGGCGGTGATCTCTAATTCGCCATGAAAAATCACTTTTTTGGATATGAAATATTATTAAAGAAAATTCAGGGGTCATGCTGTATTTAGTTGTGATATTTCATTTCTCTATTGGGAAATGAAAAAAACACTTACATCTTTTTGAAAAAGTTACCACAAAATTAGGGGGGAAAAAACTTATTTATCACTCGTCCTTTTTAATATTCATATATTTTGCAATATAAACTATCCATCATCAAAAATTCCTCATCAATAAATAATTAAAATTAATTACATAATGACAATGAAATCATAATAAATTGTCCTATACTGTCCAATTAACAATTATTAATTAATATTTTCATACTATTTATTCATAACATATGCGACATGTTGCATTGTAATAAAAAATGTTGTGTTTGATGAGAATTTATACCTATGACAATTCAAAAGCAGACGAATTTTGGAACACCCCCATATAAAATTATATATATATATATATATATATATATATATATATATATATATATATATATATATATATATATATATATATATATATGTATAATATTTTATATAGGGAATTTACTCATTGAAGATAAATAAAGAAAGCAAATATAAGAAAATAAACATCGTAACGCAAAGGTTTATTCAATGAATTCGGGGTAGGCCGCGCCTGCACCGATCTCGTGCGCGATGTCTCCCAGTCGCGCCACCACTTCACGCCAGATATACGCCGACAGGTGGCAGGAATCGCGAATTCGCGTTGTCGACACCTTAGAAGCAAACCGTAGAAACAAATCGTGGCGAGAGCCCCTCCGCCGCACCCTCGGAAAGTAGCGCATCGCCCGCATATTGTAAGTGTTTTCGTTACATCTCGGCACAAACGCGCGTGGACTAATAGGTCAGATAGTTGTAGAAAAAGCCAATGTTGCGAAAGGGAATGGGCATTGTATGGCTTATAACAAAAGAGAAAGAGAGAGAGAGAGAGAGAGAGATCTGCTGAGGACGACACAAGTGCGATAATATTGTATATTGGAAATGATCTCGCAAGTGAACTGAATAATGAAACCATTCCATGGCTGCTAGGACATACATCGAATTTGAACTCATTTCTTTCTCTAATATGTCCTATTCGTTTCATCTACAAGTAGAGCTTCGTGATGAAATCGGAAGGTGAATTACTTTCAATGACTCTAGTAAACTAATCGATTTTGCGCCGCGTTCGCACTCAATCTCCTATACTTTGATTTTTATTAACTAGGTTTATTCGTGAATAGTCAAAAAGGAGAAACAAACCAAAGCTTCAACGGAATGACAGCGGGTAAAAATATCATATCATATGTAAGTGCGAGCTCGAGGCGCAACCTTGTGCTAGTCATGGATGGTAGTACCATTACAAGGTCGACCGCTAAATAGACGGACGGAATACAAAGGGAACAAAAATCACTAAAAACTTTAAAAACAGAATAACCCTAAAATTACAATGAAGTCATCTTGAGCATTGAGCATGTTTTAAAGTTAATATATTATATATATATATATATATATATATATATATATATATATATATATATATATATAAACCTTTAAAAACATGCTTTTGTTGAATGTTTACAACAATTTATTCAATGCTCATGATGACATATATATATATATATATATATATATATATATATATATATATATATATATATATATATATATATATACTTCTAAGTGTCTAACTAATATATATATATTAGTTAGACACTTTACTAAGAACTAATTACGAGAGCTGGTTAACTCTGACACGGTCGCGACTCAACACCACGCGCACACGGCGTTTCCCCTCACACTACTCGCTGTTGAAGAGGCTGTAAACGTAACTTTTCTTCATTTCGTAGGATTGACGCTACATATTTGCAAAAATTACACTTACACTTTTGTCCATGTTTCTCGCACAGAATACGTATAAGCACTTTAGTCGCCTATTAATAGAGAAATAAGTAGGTATATCGACTATTACTATTAAACTAGTGTAAACTAAAGTGCACCAGCAAAAGAGCTTATCTTCATGGCATTCACGTCCCTTTGTTGAGAAGCACAGTTTATCGGCAATAACTCAAAAAACGGTAAATCCGATCACGTTCAAAATAATTTTCATTGAAAGTATTTTTTAAGCGTTACCTTTTGATTTTTCATATTTTGTGAATATGCGGTTTAGAAAATAAAGAGGGGGGGACAGAATTTTTACTACTTTTGACGCAATTATTTCAGAGAATATACAATTAGTAAAAAAATACTTAGAAACCTTAAAGTTTTTAAAAGATCAGTCGAAATATATGCCATGCGTTATTGTTTGCTAAAAAAAAATTTGCTTGTGTTATATATAGAAAGTGCTCCAATAGAAATATTCATTTGAATTATTTAACTACTAAACTTATACAAGACACCTATACCATAAATTTCATCAATATACATCTTGTAGTTTTTGACTAAAATGCCTGTGACATACGGATGGATGGAAGAACGGACGGACATGACGAAATTATAAGGGTTCCGTTTTTGCCGTTTTGACTCGGAATCCTAAAAAAATTAATAATTACCAGTAAAATTGGTTATCACGGCAAAATATGAACAACAAATTGACAGTTTACATTAGTTAATATTACGTCCTGTTTTGTAAAAAAGCAACGTATAAATTAAATTTCTGTAAATAGTAACTTTAAATAGAATTAAATATATTAATAATTTACAATAATTAAATAACAATAAAATAAAATAGATTTTTTTTTTATTAATTTCATTGTACCAAATTTATAATCGTATATTTCTACTACACAGTTGAATTTTTAATTAGTTTTAGTAAAGAAACGTGTGTTGTTCAGTCAATTATAATTTATCGTTTATTCTTTAGATTTCTGACTTGAGTAATCGTACTCAAGAACGATATCGAGTAAGTAACGCTTAAGATCAATATATTAATAAGCATGTACAGTACAACGCACGAAACTTTACCGCTCTCAATTGCCTACGAATGATCCATTGCGCAGCTCCCCGACCCCTTCTTTTCTTCTTATTTTACCCCATTGCGACGCTATCATAACTAACTTCATAGCGGCAATCTCGTGCGTTGTGCTGTACCTTGAGACAATAATTTCGTCTTGAGAGGCATTCGGTTGAAATGGCTTTCAGAACTGTTATAGAGCAGTTTATTTCTTATAAATAATTTGTGAATTACTTTTATTTCAATTGTTTTTATAAGTTGTTTTAACTGGCACCTCTTTCAAAAACTTCTAATTATTGTAAATATATTGGTAGAATAGAACTAAGGATGTAATTTTTTTCTAATTTATTAAAAATATTATTTGTTGGCATTTAATGTTTAATGTAAAAAAAAAACAAATATAAGTTAATAATAATAAATGTTAGTAAATATTATTATATAAGTACTTCTATTTGAATAATCTAAATAGACTTTCGAGAACGCATTTTTATACTTTTATAATAACATTAAAATTTATAGTTCAATTTTGTCTGGTCTCCGAAGCACGTTGCTAAAATGAGACAGTACATTACAAACGAAATTAATGAACCAAATTATCGTTTGCTAAAAAAAAAGACAAAATATATTTGAAATGACGTGTCAAATGAGACCGACCGATAAGGTGCTCACAGACCGTCATGGAACTACGTAATGCAATTTCAGAGGATTTTTCTCCACGACTTGATTCCTTTCACGCAAGTTTATCAAATTGCGCCAAGAACATTCTCATAGAATCTACGCAGGTAAGACCGTGGACCGCTGTTGTTCTCACAAGAGCCTCGCGATTCAGTTCCAGATGATCTTTGTTTCTTTTCCTATATTTATACTTTATAATCCAATCTTAATCATTTAAACGGCGACATATTGATGATAAACTCTCTACAATAAAACACTGAAGTTTTTTTTTTAATAATCCAAGTAGGTAATTGTAATATCAATAATTAAAATATCTTAATTTGTAAATTAAAATCATTAACATTAGTTTGGATTTCGCATCTATCTACACATCAAGAAATTGAGACTTGTACAGTACAACGCACGAAACTTTGCCGTTTTGAATTGCCTGCGAATGATGCAATGCGCAGGTTCAGCACTCCCCGACCCTTTCTTCTTCTTCGCCGCTTTCCTATTTTACACTATTGCGACGCTTTCGTGACTAATTTCAGTTTCGTGAAACTGGTCATACTTTTTTTCTGTACATATATTGTAGTAAATGAGTTAGTTGTAGCCAGCATGACGCATGCGGCCTCCGTGTTCAGTCCCGCGAACGTGGGTTCTATTTGGATTCGGTATATTAATTTAAATTTAGGCCTGGAAACCGAGCTAGCTGGAGAAAAACGAGAGAGTATGAAGTTGACAGTCGGTATATAGAAAGAGTTGGTGAGGGCTCCCGCCCACCTAGTGGCCTCGATAGTAATAAAAAAATTTAATGTGTGAGATTAATTATATATAAAACTTGTAAACAGACATTGAAAAACTGATCAAATGAACATAGTTATCTTCCTGCGGTTTTTAATTCAAGATCCCGTATACCCTGCACCTCACGAAGGGTACCGACCGTGTTACAATATACATATAATACGTAAAATCACCCAGACTCAAGACAAACATTAATTTTTAATCAAATAAACAAACATGTCTTGTGCGGGATGTTACCCACGCCCCAAACGCAGCACGTAGGGCCACCACCGACTGCGCCAGCCAGGCAATCGTTTACATTTAAAATGCATTTTGACCGGTTAAAATGTTCCAGTGTGCAGTAAATCTCGTTTGGATCGGATTTGACGGCGAAACAGAGCTTGTTTATAGAGGTATTAAAATCAGAAACACCTACAATCGGACCACTGACTCCAGAGCTATCACGTAACGTAGCTCCACGAATAGAGAACCTTCTCATTTTTTGAAGTCGATAAAAAAATATATACAATGCATCCCACATCTAATAATTATTTGTCATTGGCAAACATTACAACCCTAAATATAGGGAACTAAAATAGCCTATTTTTAATTTTTGGTACATTAGTGCTAAAAGTGAGTGGAAAGTGTTTGTTTCGGTGGGCGACGGACGTTCACCATCAGGTCGCGGACCACCGCCAGCGGCGGCCGCATCCGGGGCTTTCTCTTCAACTGTGTCACCTTCAAATACATATTTCTTTTTCTATATCACTTTCAAGAGGCAATCAAATGTACGAGTCACCACAGAGTAGACGATCAGTGCGTTGCCGGCGTCTTGGAAATGAATAGGATATCTTATAGATACACAGGAGTGGCCTGATGGAGAGGGGCGGAAGTTGAGGAAGGGGGATGTGCCACCGGAGATCTCACTCACTTGGCGTAATACAACAGTGGAAGCTGCTACTTCACAGCCAAATTGGCTACAGCATGACTACTGCATACAACATAAATCTTATGACAATTATTGCTGATTGAGTACAGAATACCAATCAAACAGTTCAGGAAACTCTTAAGTGATTCAGTAAAATAAAAAAGTTCTTTTAAATGCATTCACTTATATTTATATACTTTGTTTGTACAATTTCTCTCATGTTTTCCATGAAAGGCCACATATTTTGTAACTTTCGTTTTAATTATTGAATCTAGTTCACAATTTAAATATTGACATTAATAAATTTTGTACCTAACTTTAAAACAATATTGTTGTCACAAACTCTTAATACAGCTAATAGCAAAAATATATGTTGGGGTCATTAAATTCCAATTCTACATTCCAAATTCCATCAGTCATATAACTTTAATTTGGTACTGAAAAATATCATTCTTCAATTATATATTGGTTTCGTTTTAGGTTTCCGTAATTAAACTAAAACAATAATTTTCGTCACAAATAACAAAACAAAAAATTTATGAAGTGCTTAGTTTATGTTACTGAATGTTGTTTATATAATTAAGTACATATATTACAAATTTGCAAAACATAATTATATAAACAACATTTAATTTTACAAGAAGAATAGAAAAAAATTAATATGAGATATAAGAGAAATTATTGTTATTAATGTTTGATGATCATTAATAATTCTATATTTATTCAACATAAGCAACATTTGATATAATAAACTTTCCAATCGTGACATACTTTCTTAATCCCTCATAAATTCCACATTATAAACAATAAATATCAATTGAAAATGTGTAATAGTCATACAGCCTCCTTTCTAAACTAGCAGCGGGTTGCTACAATAGCAAAAACATAATTTGTAGACGTAATCTGAAAGATTTGACAAACTGTGCATACATTATCTGTCAAATCTTATGGAATACTTTTACAAATTACTTTTAATATATAATAATTACCTTTTTACTATAGACGACGGGCATCTTTCTTTACCCATAATTTGTTTTTATTTAATAGTGAACAAAAAACAGTTCTTTCAATTCAGTAACATTCAAATTGATTTAATGAAGAAATGTAACTATGCACATAGAAATGCACTGTATAGGAAATTAAAAATGAATTTCAATCGAAATGCCATTGAAAGGAATAAGGAATATTTATAGAAAAAAAATAATTAATCGTCTTTATTGACATATTTCAGCATCCAGAGCACGCCGTTGATGAGGTTGTCGACCTCGTTCGGCAGCATTGTCAGCGAGTGGCAGTCGTCGTACATATAAACTCTAAGAAGAAAAGGAAAACAAAGCGATCAAGAAAACATAACGATAGATAGTCTGCGATATGCGGTTTTTATGTTTCAAACTGCATTGTGGTGCGATTCAATTCAAAACTTTTCTACTGCATCCTATCTCAGAATTTGTACTGACAAATAATAACCTGCCAATCAGAATAAAATGAAATCAATATTATTTCCTAATAATTTAATTTTATATTACAGTGGTTGGTCAACTCGACCGCGCCCTCCATGCGACCTCGTACAAATATCAATTAGAATTTAATTATGGCATCTCATGTCGTTCCTATTTGTCAAAATACCGTCGGGCGTACGAAAATGAATAATACGATCATATTGCATGTGTAATGCATTAACATATCTTTCTATTTGATTATTTGTAATAATCTTATTGTCACGAGAATAACATGTCCATTTTCGTAAATATTGTCAGTATAATTCAATACTTTACCCTTCAATATTTTACACTTTCAAATACCATAAGAAAACTAGCATAAGCAAATATTCCCAACAACTTTTGATCCCTTTTCCCTAGTTTAATACCACCGAATTAAAGTTTTGCTTACATTTTTGTCAAAATGTATTTAAAACAGCCCCTTCGCCAGATACAACTCGGACAATTATACAACACATTTTGTACGGATTTTATTACCTAGCTTTTGACGGCCATTTCGCCCGCATGACCATACCATAAACTTCGCTTTTTATTTCAAGCAATCTTCTGTCACCCATAATCCCGGTCCCAGTACTGTTCCTGATTTCAACTCCGGTCTAGTTTAAATTCCACTCCCGGCCTTGCTCTTGATTCCGATCTCGCTTTAGATTTCGACGTCTATCCCACTCTCTCCCAGACTCACCTAGCTGGGCATCCATTTGCTTTAAGCCGATGATAAAAGTCCAAGCCCTGGGAAACGGGCACCCTCTTGTCTTTGGAACCGAGCATAAGCGCAGTGGCCGCTTTGACCTTGTGCACGTGGGACACCGGTGATAGTTGTCGCATCGCCAGGAGTTGTTCATCGGAGATGGCACCCTTTTCCGAAAACTCAAAACCTGACTCCACAGCGCACCTAAATTCATAAACAAATTAATAAAGACAAGAATTCAATAAAGCAATTACTGTTGCATGCATTCACCATTAGCAGCCCTCTAAATTAATTACAATTTAAGGAATTAGGTATTATATGTTTGTATGATGGGTGGGGGATAATTTAATGGCTTTAGTATAGTGCAGAGGTTCCCAAACTCTCTTGCTTCATGAACCACTTCAAACTTTTGTTGGATCCGGTGGACCCCCTGCAACTACATTTACTAAATCTCGAAAAAAAAAGTGAAGATTAGATCTGTCAAACGGTTAGAATTGATTGCTTGATAGGGTTAATTATTTGATTATTGATAGGGTGAATTATTTGATTAGAGTCGACTAAACCAATTCTTAATTAAATTTTAATTAATTGTGCTGTGAGTGGATGACAAAAAAGCAAAGTTGGCCCATCGAAAAAGTGACTCCATCCAACTTTACTTTTTTGAAATCTACAACGACTCACAGCACAAGAACCAATCAATTGTCACAAATTTTATTTAGAAAATGTCCCGTTTGGAGTGGTAAAAAGAAATATAGTATGTATCCTTGTGTTGCAGGTATTTATTTAAATTTAATTTTATAAATTATTACACTATTTATTATTATTGTTATAACAGTCATAATATAATTAAAATTAAACACTTATAATGTAATGTAATTTCTACAATGGTAATTACAAAAAAAATATAATTTTAATGAGAGGGATGTACTTGATGGATTGACAGCAAATTATCAATATTTGGCTAAGTTTTGTAAGGAATAACCGTAAATCTCCCCTTTCTGTGATATTCAATCTGCTCCTTTTTTTTTGTTAATAAGTTTGTAACGGCACTAAAATTTTTCCGACGAGATATAATGAGGAAAACGCTATCAGAAGCTTTTGCACAATTTCCCACAGTCCAGGATATTTTTCGGGTATTTCTGCCTGCAGCCAAAATTTTTGATACCCTCTTTTAAATGTCACTTTCAGCTCCTCATTAATGCTAAGTTCGAGTAACTCCTCTTGTAATACTTCCGTTTCCGTTAACTCCACTTCCGTTTCATCTAATGGATTTATGATCCATGGTGGTATTTCTATCGACAGAATATCTTTAAATCTGAATTTAAAATCATCATGCAGGGCAATCAAATGTTGAACGTATGTCTGAATATCTTCATCAAGGCATTCTACCTGCGACAAGTTTAAAAACTGTGAAAATTCGCGCCGACCAATATTTTCTTTCATAAATTTCAATTTAATAAGAAAAGCTGAAATTACATTCTTTGTTTTTATTAAATTGAGGCTGTCTCCTTGTAATTGTAAGTTGAGGTCATTAAATTTTTTGAACATATCTGTCAAATACGCGATGTCTGCTTTAAAATAGATCAAGTTTTTTTTTTAATCAGGATCTTTACTTTGCAAAAACTAAAACTGAGTAAAAAAGCAAATAAAATCTTGATAAACATGCACCTTTCGGCAACCAGCGTACTTCGCTATGTAACAGCAATCGTTAGAAGTCTTCATCATTTTCATCGCACAATTGTGCTAATAAACGCATATTCAATGCATTGCTTCTTATTTTGTTAACTGCATTAGTTACAAATTGAAGCGATTGGTGCAATCTATTACTCAAATTTTCACTACTAGATGTTGTCGGTGGATAACACAGTGAATCGCAGTTACCTCTGGTATAATTCTTTTAAGACGGCTTATAAACCCACGATATCGCCCGACCACGGCAGGAACTCCATCTGTTGCCACCGAAATAACGTTTGTGTATGGAATGAATTTTTCTTTAAAAAAATCACTCAAAACATTAAATATTGATTCACCTTTAGTGTCCGTCTTCAAAGTTTTCGCGAATAGTAGCTCTTCATGAATTTCTTCGCCCATAACAAATCGTACATATACCAATAATAATGCTTCATTGCCAGCTAAAGTTGACTCGTCCAGTTACATAGAAAAATGAGTTGTTCGTAGATAATCACACAAGGACCTTTCAACATCAGAGCTCATTTCGTCAATACGTCTTTGTACAGTGTTGTTACTCAAAGGAATTCTTTGAGTATGTCAAATGAAGATTTGTGCAGAACAGTTTTTAAAACCTCTTCAACAGCAGGTAAAATTAACTGTTCTCCAATGGTGTGCGGTTTTCCGAATTTTGCTATAAGTAATGAGATATTGTAAGATGCCCGCAAGCCATCGTCGTTGCTTTCAGACGTTGAAGAGAACACACTGTGAGGTGGGTCTCATTTCATATTTTACCTTTAATGTTTGGAAATATTTCAAATCTTTACCTATTTTATCAGGATGACACCTTCTTAGATGATCTTCCAGCTTTGATGGTTTCATAGAGTCATTGCTCAAAACTTTGTTGCATAAAAAGCATGTGAACAATCATTTGTCTGCCTTTTATCAAAGAAAACCAAATTTTAAATATTCAATACTTTACTGACGACACTTCTTCTTAGATTAGGCCATGTTTTGTATCAATTACCTACCTGTAAATAAATTAAAAAAAAACTTTGTTTTAGTAATCTTAAGGTCATTCGGACTTAACAGGATATGGCTATTTTAACATTATATGATTAATCAATTATAAATACTATGAAACCAACAAAGTTCCGGTTGCAAACTGTTTCTGATTATTAAAAGCAATAAATCGCTAAGATCCATAATAGAGTTTTATGAAAACGGCTGAACTTATTTTAATGTGATTTAAAATTATTATTTCATTTATTATATTTTAATATATTTCTGTAAATTCTATAGAAACTTTTGAACAATATTTTGATATCAAAACTCCGCAATAATTAAATGAATTAGATAGGTAATAAAAATAAAGTAGGGACGATAAGTTCAATATTTCTCGGCTTAAAACTATATGCACATAACAAATAGGCAGGTAGGCACTTACTTTTCCAACACTGGCAATCACTAATATCGATTGACTTTACTTTATGCAAATCCAGAAACAAATGAGTACCGATTATCCTTGACATTCGTATTTATATTGGTGAAGAATCACACACGTTCATGCAAGATTGCAAGCACATACACCACAAATCGCATTAATTTGCACATCTGAACAAGCGTTGCGGACGGGACGGCGGCCGGCGCGGCAACGACAAGTCTCGACGCGTTGTATTGAATATGGAATATGCAAGGTTTTACAAGTAACAGTTAGTTCTTCACTATCAAAACCAAATTAATTTTCATGCACCCCCCGCTTACGATTGTGGACCCCCATTTTTTATTACGCCCGACGTAGACCCCCGTCCAATCTCCTGTGGACCCCTGAGGGTCCATCTGGACAACTTTGAGAAATACTGATACAGTGGATGTTTATATCAATAATTACTAAGGTACATGTAGCACATTATTGAAACTAATCAATGAGCGCCTAGTCTGTTTTCCATTTTATTATGCGTTCTTCATTTCGTCATAAATCGATCAATGATTTACTGCAGAGATTATTACATTCCTATCGGCAATTCATTTATTAATTGATATAACAATAACATTTTAAATAATTTCATTCCAGTTAGATAATTAAAGTTTCCAACTATATTATTCAATAAAATGTTGTATAATTAATTACATTATCTAAAACATTCAATGATTTTTTTATGAAAAAAGTGAAAACTCTCATTAATTGATTTTTCATATTTCATTGCTTTTTTTGTCCAAATTTATATCAATTGTAATACAAAACCAGAAGTATTTTCATTAATAATAAAATTGTGTGGACAAAGTGAAATAGATGATTAGTGTGTCTGGTTATTCGTTTAATGAATGAAATAAATTTTGAAATACATACATCCTTATATGAATTACCTTAGAAGAAATAACAAATTTGAATCATTGTAGCATAAAAGAATAGTGCAAACACATTATAGCCTTATCATCACACATCACAACAAAAGTTTACAATAAATAGAGGGTATAGTTTTATGCTAATTACACCTTAAATTTACCAAATCATCATAACACTGCCGATTAGCGATATGGAAAGATATATTCATTTAAAATGACAAGTGCAATAATTTCAATATCTCCACTCACAATTCGGGATTATCAGCGGCGGGGCCCTTCGTCGCCAAATCGATCAGAGGGTTCCGCAGTACCATCGCCTTAAACGTCGCCGGACGTTTACCTGCCAGATGAGCAACGACCGCGCCTCCATAACTCCCGCCATACAAAACGTATCTGTCCCTGTCTATCCGAGCGTCCGCCTCGCTCGCACGTCTGATGGCGAGTGCACAATCTTCGACGTCATAGTCGCCCATGCGCCCCACCAGGCTGTACGCGCAGCGCTCGCCCTGGCCGATCGAGCCCCGGTAATTGACGCGGAGCGATGCAAATCCTAATAAAATTACACTTTTATTCCTTTTTTTCGTTAATAAATTAATACCACTTTATATTTCAATGTTGTGTTTAGTTTTAGATAATTTTATCTATACCCTTCACATAATTAATATTTGTAATTTTATTCAGAGAAGTTCGAAATTATTGCACTTTCATAAAGAAATTGTAGTTGATAGTCACAAGAAACAGTAGAACAAATACCTCACAATAAAAAAATATTTATTTTTTTATATAATCCAATTAATTGCTATATTTATTATCAGTTACTATACCGCTTGTGGAAACCAACTGATTAATTTGTGTTTTTATAACCGATTATAAACATTCAAAATCGAAATGAATAATGAACAAAACTACAATCTGATTCTGCTTCACATCCACACCAGAGCCCAGTCGCCTTTTTGATCTTTGTCTCGATTCCACTTTCCATTCCAATAACGATTCTGCAATCCATCCAGATAGTTTATTACACCAATTTTATTGTACGCCTTGTGAAATAACGTCTTTACCTAACGAAAATTATATCATAAAAGGGGAATTAAAATCTGATGTAGATTCACGCGGTCAGAATAGTAGGGCGAAAGCTAGTGAACGTTCATACACATTTGACGTTTCAAAAACTGTATCCCCAATACGATTCTTCTCTCATCCGTCTCAGATATCGTACAGGCCGTACAGTAAACGACCGACAGACCAATTATTATCGCGCGTCGCATGATCACTCACCAATCGGGAATGTCCGTCGTATTGGACATGGTGGCGACGTCCGGGACGGGGTTGCGAGTCACCACAGCCTTGTAGGTGTCCGGGTACACGCCGCTCAGCCCCGTCACGAGGAAGCCGCCGTGCGAACCTCCGAACAACCCGACGCGGTCGCGGTCGATCGGGTACTGTTCTATACATTTCTGTGTCGTCAGGTAGCAATCTTTGATATCTGTGTCGCCTATACGGCCCAGCAGAAAGTTAACGGCCGCCTCGCCGCTGCCTATGGAGCCCCGGTAGTTGACTTGTACGATAGCAAAACCACAAAGATTGAATAGTGCAGCATCCAAATTGTATATGTTGTTGAGGCTGGACTGTGGTCCCCCATGCGGCCACACTATCAGAGGAAGTTTTTGGTCTTCTTGTACTTGAGGAGCGAGATATATTGCCGTGAAAGACTTTATTTCATCTTCGTCATTATCGTGTGCTAATTCCATAAGGTTTACTTTGGACTTCGCCAGCTGCTCAGGCACATCCAGAATGGGGCTTATCTGCCGCCAGTTCTGATTTGTATTGCAAGCCTCGGCTAGTGTCGTTACGTACAACACAGCAGGAGTAGTCATATTACTGCAAGATGCCACAACAATGTCATTTTTAATGTCTAATATAGTTGTGGAACCGTCAAAGCTCTCATTTGTGATGTCGGTTAACTTGCCTGAATCTAAGTTGACAACATAACTCCGCACTTCTGTCCTCTGCGGTGTCCAAAATAATAGTCTCTTTCCATCTTCACTGAAACACCTCTGTGGTAAAGCTGGTCCATAAATACCATAGAAATCCTTACCATCTTCTGTCAGTACTTTGGTGTCTATTAGATCTACTATAATAGAGACATTCTTACTTTCATCACCTCTGTCACCGCCATGAGGTGGCCAAGGTACAGATACAAGTTCAAGACCAGAATAGTGAGGACCTGTGGCTTTTCTTTGGAGCCACACCAGCTTATCCCCATTTGGACTGAACCTTGGTGAACGAACTGCCATCTCAGGCTTCGATAGTTTTCTCATCTCATTCGCTTTTGGGCCAGTGTAAGCCAAACTGAATATAAAACTGGGACGATTTGTGGCAAACAAGAGCCCGAGGCGGCGGGGCTCCGTCTCCCAGCCCACGCCGACCACATAGTCGCCTTCGGGCGCGAAACACACTTGCCCAGGACACCAGCTTTCGGGTAGACCCTCGAGGACTTTGAAGGATTGATCTACCACATTGCAAATTACTATCACCGACAGGTGCTTGCCAATCAGCTGTTCGCCCCAGTCTTGACGATAAATATATTCTTCACCCACTCTTACTTCTGTATCAGTCGAAGTGGAACCATCACAGTTCTTTGCTTTTGCTGGCTGTCTCTTGATGTAGGACTCCATTTTTGGCAGTTTTCGCTCCGCAACATACACCACGGCTGTCTCATCAGGGGACCAGTCAAGGCAGCCAAACTCGCCATCAGCATAAACATCGCCATGAATATCTAATGCTTTCAAATCAATACTTTGTTTAGTGTAAGCCTCCCAAATTTCTAAGTACTGCTTCTTAACATCTTTGTTATCCTTTTCCTCCCTGATAATGGCCTTATATCTACCGCTTGGGGATGTGGTACTCAGGAGTTCATTTGAAACATCAGAACCAAAATTTGACTCTGCAATTGTCTTCAGCTCACTGTCCAGGGTGTATTCATAGTGATATTTACTGATTATGCCTTTATCTAAGTCTCTGATAGTCCACTTTGACATGATTTTATCGGAGGCATTGTTCAATCTAGCACCAACGATGTTTGGAATTTTTGCTAATGCCTTGTATGTGGCTATAATCTCCTTCACCTGAAATGAAAAATGATTCATTTCATATGGCTGCAAAACCAACTCTGCCAAGTCTTACATACTTCAAACTATATTAACAAGATGCTGAACATTATAAAAAGACAAATGGCATTAATCTTGAAAAATTTTTCAAATCAAAGTGCTATCAGCAATAAATTCTAATAACAAATTCAAAATATATATACATATTTACACTATAATTTCAACTAAACTATGTTAAACATACATTTGCATATCTATTTTATATGTTGATTCAGTAAATAGTCTGTGTAAGTTTCAATTTCAAAACATTACTATGGCCTAAGCAATTTGTAATGATTCAACAAACTACAAATTGAAACGAACGTCTATATTTAAAAATAACATGAAATGTGCTTGATACATATATGCTACAATTAATATATATTTTTTTTAATTCATTTATTTTTGTTGCCAAGATCTGATTCAATCTTACTTTTCTTCCTAGACAGGCCATGCATTAATGGTAAATCCAACATTGAGGCTTATTTTTTGATCAATTTCAAAACTGAAATAAACTAAAATCATAATAGATTTTATGTAACAGCAAATATTTTATTTTAAATGGCTCAAATAAGTCCTTAAATCAATATCTATATAAAAAAGGTGATAATTACAAAAAACAGATTTATATTGAATTTGTTACAAATTAAAAATAATCAATACTATGTAAAAATAAATATTTCGTTATTTATGAATAAAATGTATTCATGGCTTTGAGGCATTTTAAATTGATGTATCCTGTTTAAAATAATAAATGATATATTGTAACTTTTGAAAGAAGATACTAGATTCTATTTAAAAAAAAAATTAACAAATATTATTTAAAAATTATAATAGCATCATAAAGAAATTTGAGCTAATAATTAAATAAAATTTATTTGTCACAAAAAAAAACAATAGAAAGATTTATTTTAATTATGATTGAAATTATTTTATATCTCTTTTGTTTTTTTGAATAACATGAATTCATCTCTGCAATATGGTCAGTTTAAAAATATCACTTATTACTAAAAGGCCTAAATAGATAATCTAGAATATGTGATGCAAATGAACATTACATATTATATACATAAAAAGTTATAGCATTATCCCAATCACATAGCAAAGCAAATTGAGGCAAAATATTTTGACAACAAATTACATTCATTTTATTGCGCACAGGACTTCAGAAGCAAAAATACTGGAACTTCTTTTTTCTTTAAATTAAAATTGTCGCCACTTGTATTAAAAAGACACTGATCTGCTCTCTACACCCTAACCATTCCCTTTTTATATGATGTCAATTCGGATGTCAAAATACCACCAAATTTAAAAACCAGCTCGAAAATTATCTTGAAGGTACAAGGTAAAATTACTTTAGAAACACCAACATATAATTAAACAAAAAAATTACTATTCTTTTTCCATATATATGTCTTAATAATTATTAAGGTATACATGTGGAATTATAATTTACATTATAATGTAAATTAAAATTAAAAATGTAAATTCATTATAAACTTGGTATTCAATGAGTAAAAAACAGACATAAAAATAATTGTTCTACCCTCACTAAAATCAATGTTACATCAGCAAGAAATGTTTCATGATAGAGGATTGGTGGTTATACTTTTAATCTTTCAATACCACATCACCTCAAGATTTGTTTGGTTTTAATATGCTACAGCAAGGTAGTTAATCAAGTTTTACATATTTATTTGATGTTTATTTTGTAAGTTGTGAAATAAGTTATGATTTACATTAACTCATTGCTATAAAACTACAAAAAAAAAGAGAAAACAGGAAAATAATAAGATGAATTGGAACATCACTAATTAAATTTATTACCATACATCAAATTGAATGGTGGTCAAAAATTGGCATCAGTTTATTTCTTGTTTTCAATGACTTACTCATAAGCGTAGACAAAATAGGTTCATGGGTTCAAACCCGCCAATTTTTTTTTCTTAATTTAATATTAGTATCTTTTTATCGATGACATTACAAAACCATATTTTTACGCTAACAATTAAAAACAGAATAAACTCAAATATTGTAATTTTATCTTACCTGGGGCATTTTCTTGGATGGATCTTGTGACTCCTTATAGATTCAGATAACGCCACTTTTTATAGGCAACGTGATAACGCTACAAAGTTTACAATAAAGATAAAATGCTCTATTTATTTTGTTGAATAGTAATCATACATTACAGATAACCTCACTAACAATTTATTGTTTATTTTTCTTTGTGACTTGCAAGCTTGGCAGCCAGCTGTTAGTACCACAGATTATATATAACAGATTCAAAAAAAGATAAAACCACAGCGTATTCATAACGACAAAATGTTTATAATGTTCATATTATTAAGGTAATAAACACAATCGAGAGTTGCCGAATAGAAAAGTTAGGAATGTCGAAAACATTAACAGAGTTTTTCATGTGAGTGATCTAAAAAAAAAGATGACGCATGCGCAATGCAACATTTTTTAAATTTATATTCACGTAATTAAAAAAATAAAAAGGCAATTAAATATTCGAACAAATGTAATTTATCGAAGATCAAACGTCAATATATATTTATGGACTAATAATGAGAGAAAATATTAATAATTTTGATTGAGAAGGCTAAACAATATATTTTTAATTTTTTTTTTTAATATACAACCAAGGAACAAACAATTATTTATTGCGAACAATCAAGTACAAACCATGAACTAACGATATACAATAATGATAATTCAAATATAAAAAATAAAAAATTTTTCGTGTGGGCCAAGTTTGGTGACCTAGTACTTCGCTGATTACAGGCACGAATGTTAATACTGTCAACAGAAATAACTTGAATACAGGATCAAAATATACTCTGGAGGAAGTTTCATAGTCATAAAGTCAAGATCTCATAACGGGATCTCGAAAATCAAGAAATACTCTCAAATAATAGATACATATAATGTGTTTGAGCTTTTTTTAGGGTTCCGAGCCAAAGCGCAAAAACGGAACCCTTAAAGTTTCGTTATGTCCGTCCGTCCGTTTGTATGTCACAGGCATTTTATTCAAAAAGTACAAGAACTATATTGATGAAATTTATTGTGTAGGTGTCTTGTGGGAGTCGGTACGTAATTTGGTGGTTAAATAACAAAAATTAATATTTCTAAGGGGGGAAGGGGGCAATCCATACATTTAACACAAACTGAAAAAATTTTTGTTCAGCGAACAAACATCCATGGCATCTTAACAGTTCTTTTAAAAACATTTTAAAATACGTATGAGCAATTTTTCTGATTACGTGAATAATTTCGGAAATAATCGCTCCAAGAATTGCAAAAATTGCGTCCCCCCTTCTATTTTCTAAACCGTATATCCAAAAAATATGTAAAAATTAAGAAGGTAACGCTTAATAAAAACTTTTAACAAAAATTATTTTAAACATGGTTGGATATACAGTTTTTGAGTTATTGCCGAAAAACTGCCCTTCTTGACAAAAGGACGTAAGTGCCCTGAAGATACGCTCTTTTGCTAATGCACTTTAGTTTACACTAGTTTACGAGTGATATTCGACATACCTACTTGTTTTTCTAGTTATATGCGACTAAAGTGCTCATAACTATGCTGTGCGGGAAACATAGAAAAAGTAAAACAACATATTGTTTCATCTATAGTGCATTTCTTTATAATAATGCCTTCGGAACCCTATATTGAGCATAGTCCGGCATACTCCTGGCTAATTTTTTTATGTTAAATAAGTATGGTTATTTTTTACAAAGCAATCGACTAAAGGTGTTCACAGTAAAAATGTATGTAGTATATAGATTTAAGTAAAAGCAATGCAGATAATACTATTTTATTAAAAAAACAGGCTTTCATATTATAACAAATATGAAAGCCTGCCTCGCCAAAAGTGATTCAATCCATAGGTTTAATTAAATCCATGGATTAAAATAAAGCAATGTACGACAATGTTATTTTGGTAAAAAAGCTCCACAATATATATGCAATATCCTATACATGTGTACAAAGTGAATCACAAAATAAATGTTTACTCGCCAGTCTAATGCGCATGAAGAAGGTTCTATATTACAAATCTTCACATTAAACCTCGGCGAAATGAAGCAATACATTTGTGCCAATTATCTCTTCTTTTAAAGATATAGCATTATCATTTTCGTTTTCCAACAAACTACGAGTGAGTCGCGATGTTCTACAATTTTTCAAAATATCAGTTTTTTTTCGTTTTTGGATGTACTTTTATGAAGAAATACGAAAAAATTTACAAATCGTCTTGTATTTTTTTCTTATATTTAAAAGAAAAATAAAAATTTATTCAACGATGAGCACTTTCAATTTTCGAACAATTTTTTTTCGATTTCTAAAATTCTATATTATGCATCTTCAAAGTGTTTCAGCGTGGGATTATGTGAAATAGCCAAATTAAAAAAAAACCTTTTTTAATAATTTCTAAAAACACAGTACAAGTATTTAATGTTTTTTTTTTTCCAAAACTTACAGAAATGTATAGAGATTTATATTGAATAATTTCTGTACGTCTTTTTCTGAAAAGTACATTCAAAAACCGAATTACATTCTTGTTTGAAAATTTTAAAATTAAAATGTCGTTTGAGTACACTGTTTGATTTTCATTCGCTTAATGGAATTCGACATAAGTTTTTAAGAACAAAAATTTTTGCAATGGATTGAAAATCGATTGGATAGAAACTCTCTGAGTTATCTTAAAGAAACTTTCTTTTTAAATTTTCAAACTACGATATTCCTTGAACGTGTCTTTTAATTTTCATTCAGAAGCAGGAATTTAACGCGATTTTAAAGGTTTTGTAATGAGTGTTAAATCAATTGAATGGAAATTCTCCAAGTCATATTAAAAAAACCTTTTTGAAAATTTTTAAACTGCGTTAATTCTTGAACGCCTCTTTCGACTTTCATCTACTTGTCGGTATTTGACGCAATTTTTGGGTACAATAATTTTTGTTATGTATCAAAAATCGATTGGATGTAAATTTTTCAACTTATATTAAAAAAAAAAGAAAAGAATTTATAACATGTGTGCGGTTCATACGTGTTAGAAGTGAAATCTCCAGAAAATTTACTTATTATATTAGTACTCATTGTTCAGACTCAATGTTTTAAATTTCAACAAATGACAATACGCAAGCACACATATCTTTTTCTTTCGCATTGTATCTCATGTCATATATTTTATTCTCTCGCATGCATTCTATTTCATCTCACGTTCTATCCGTTTCTTTCGCAGGCTAAATCCTATAGATATACATGTTTGTTTCTTTTACTGTCGCTTTTTCGTTTTATTGAATTTCAAATTACAATGGAGCTAAAGAAGTTTTCACTTCAAAAACTAAAAAAAAATTTAGTTATTTTAATTTTTATGTAAATATTCGAAACGGCTTGAGAAACTGACTTCACAATCTAATCAGATCTAATTTTCAATGAACCTTTTCGAACACCATGTCGCTTGTTTTAATCGGCTTATTCTTTCTAAAAATATCTTACAAAAAAATAAGTCTCACACACGCAGAGAGTGAGAGAGACATGCACACACACATGCGCGCGCTGGCACATACAGTTTTGCAATTAGTCGGGACGGTTTCCTAAGACCTCAAAATGATGTGAAATGATAATTTGATTTTTCAAAATCGAACCAAAACCAAGAACTTCCCTCTATTTTTGAAAATCTTCGAAGATAAAAAAACAGTGTTCTAGAATTTTGTGAAAATGTTTCATTTTAACTTCACAGAAGACCTGAAAAAATCCTACACAAGTCAGAAATGCATGAACTAATCATAAATTGTTATTTAAATTACTAAAGAAAGGTATAGGTGAAACGGATGATGGCGATAGCCTTTGTACTTTGATTTTTGATAAAATGTCCGTAAATCGTCAACTATTTAAATTATAATGCATGTAACGATGAAATAAAATACTTTACTTAAACTATTCATTCAAAATTGTTCATCATTCATTAGATTATATGGTCAGAGGGATAGAAATTAATTATAATTAAAAAAAAACAATTAATAATATGGAGTATTATTTTAACAAAAAATTAAATAAATTTGAACTCAAAAAATACTATTAATGAAAATTTAACATATGTACATACCATAAAGTTAAATGTTATTGCTACTGTTTGCAATCAAAGCACAGTAAATTTAGGTGCTGTAGAAAAGATAGAGAGAAACTAAAGCAATATTTCTAAAAAGAATATGAACCTGAAAAAATAATTATACGTTTGTTCATAATAAGAGAAAAATTCCCTTTTATGATGTTCCACATCTATTAAGAGGGATTCGTAAGAATTTGATAATGAAAGATTTAAAATATGTAAATTTCAAGACGCAAATAAAAAAAAATGTCATACGGCATTATTTTATAAAGATAATCAAACTTTTAGAGAATTGAGAATACTATTTAAGAGTACTCAAACAAATATTAATCCAGAAAAATTAAAAAAAAATGAAAGTTAAGAATGTGATTCACTTTTTCAGTATAGATTTATAAAAAAGAGATTTTATAGATCAATTTTATTCATTCATAAAATTGCAGTTATTGCGTATTCGTTGACATAGTACCTATCTATACCATAAACAGCTGTAACTTCGGCTGGATGTTTTCTTAATATTTGTGAAACTATTAAGTTCAAAAGTTCAAAAGAGTTTTTAACGAACATAAACTTAATGTTGAGACACACATGATCTAATTTATTTAAATTTTACGGCATTCCTGTTGTAAAATTATTCAGTCATAAGCAAAGTTCTAGGCTTAAGACACAACATAGTGATTAAATAGCTTTATTTCGCATATGATCTGCTCTGAGTAATCAGCATATTTACTTTTTACGTTTTACCTATTTTTATTTTGACTCTTTTTAATTTTTCTGTAACTGTAATAGACTTAAATATTTATCGGATGTAACAAAACGATAACGATTTGTTATTTTACTCCTTACATATCCCTCCTCTCTCTTCCTTAATATAATATATATATATATATATACATATTTGTAAAATCTCAAGTGTCAATCCTGGGCCTAGGCAAAGTTGTATTATTATGAAAGTTTCACGGCACATTGGCGCTCCTGCACTGTAAAGTCGTAAAATGTAAATAAATAAAATAAATAGTTAATGATAATAAATAAATTAGTAAAATTTTCAAAACACTGTTCGACTTTGCCTAGTCAGTAAAAAAATGAACTCGCGTTAACAAAAAAAATATGGTTGATGTACCTATTATTTTTACCAAATGGTGAAAAATCTGAAAACACTAAGTTGAACTCAAATAAGCAATATTGTTCTTAGATGGCAGAGTTACCTACAGAAATTTACGGTAGTATTAAGTCATGAGCAGAACTGTTAGGTACTTACTCTAACTCAATATTAAGACTAACCTGTTAGCTACATATTCTTCCTTCTCAGGAACTTAATGCCAAGTTCATAGTATCAGTATGACGTTATAGATTTATGATAAAAGTAAAATAATAACAAATAATAAAAGTATTAACTAATTCTAGGTAGTCACTTTTGCATTTTTACGGCTCGCATTTCGGCGGCCAAGAAATCGGACTTATTTGAAAAATCGTCGGCCACCATTAACCTGTCAAGTTATTGGATTGTCTTTTTTCAAAGCCGTCATCGCCGTTAAATATTTATGTTTTATTAACACACAACTTTAACACTGATTATGACTTACATTAAAAACACCGGATTCACATTAAAACTTAAACGTTATTGTGGCTGAACTTATGACGAAACATCCGATAGCAAAGCAATGAATGTATGAATGAATTACTGTACATACGATAAAAATGGTCGGCTGCAAGTTGAAAGATAACGTCCCGCGAGCTTGGCGCGCTCGCGCGAAAAAGGCAAACAGGACGGAAAGTATAACCATCTTAACTATAACACTATTGGCTCGATTTAAATGGAACAAAAACAGGTGTATTTCTAAACAATCAGACTAACCGGTCATATAGTTCCAAGTGATTTGGCAGACCGACTAACATTCTTCAAGATAGATTGAAAGATTTATATGTAGAACAGGTGTTAAGAATAGTTTACCTCATCATAAATTTTGGAAAGAGAGTATAAGATTTCTTAAAAGCGTGAAATTTCGAGAAAAGAAAGTAGTACAAGGTAAAATCAAGTTTACGATTCAAGTACGATTAATTTCCATAAATCTATCTATAAATTTTATAACAATTGAAGGGATGCAAGCTAATTGGAAAATTGTGAATGAAAAATATAGTTGTAACGCTATTTTTTATAGACAATAGCATAGTAATTTTTTGGGAAATATTAGAAGCATAGGAGTTCGTGCTGTGCTCCTAATACAATTGGTTTTGGATGAGCTTATAATGTAATTTTATTATATAATTATTCCGCCACTCATTCCGCCCATGCCAAAGGCATGCCAACTATAAAGATGCATTAGCTTTTTTACATGCACTTAATTGTTTTATCTCAGGAAAAGACAAATGTAATATAAATAATGAAGAGCATAATAAAAAAATACAATAAATGAAAGTTTGTTAAACTACAAACCAGAACCTAGAGGAACAAAATGACTGCAGGTGGATACTTACAAATTGCTTAAAAAAGTTGCAAATTGCAAATTCTGATTGCAGTAGGTGACTAAATTCACCAACAAATTTAGAAACAAATTCCTATATAAAATCTAAAGAATATTTATTTGGAAAAAAATGGCGCTACTATCTATGTGATCAAATATGACAATAATTTATTACCGTAACAAATATATAACTTTTTTATATATAAGACAATATAAATGAAAAACAAAACAATGTTTTTGATGATTCAGTTATCAATAAATTAATTGATAGTTGGTGCCGTTCAGTCACCTGTTACGCTGTTAAATACGAACCAAATATCGTTCCGAGGGATTTACAACAGCTTTGTTATCAATAAGCCAATCGAAATTGCGTTAGCAATGGCCGTTATTTTAATTGCCTGCCTATGTCCTCGGGAAAAAGGCGTGAGCTTATACGTAGAACAATTATGAATGTTGTATGTTCAAGATTTAGATAGGTAAAATTTTCAATGAACTTTGCAATTAGAAGAAATAATATAATATTAAATTTCTCCCCTGATTTGCTAAAAAGTCGCTAGTACAAATTATTATAGATAAAAAAAAGCGGGAGCAATGGCTGAAGTTATTTACATCTATAAAAAATTGGGAAGTTATTGGTTTTACCCGATTTTACGAAAAACCGGGTAAGTTTTCATTAAATCTCGACGTTTTGAGGTCCCAGGAAGCCATTTTGGCGGTTCCCGCGAGGGTGTCACTATATCTGTATGTGTGTGTGTGTGTGTGTGTATAAGTATGTAAACCTCTTATAACTTTCGAATTACTTGACCGATTGGAACTAAACTTTAGCATTCGGTATAGTTTCATCAAAATTAGATTTTCTGAAAATGTGAACACATTCGGACCGGTAGATTCAAAAAAATTTCAAAACCACAAATAATGCTTTTATGTTTTTTTTTTGGAATAACCTTTATACGTCTTCATCAACCGATTCCAAAAACTAATCAGCTCTTAACATCAAATAACTACGTCGGTCGCCGTTTGGCCGGACAAAATCGGTTGATTCGTTCGTGAGATATGGTGAACGAAAAAAATCGAAAAAAATTATTAAAAGAAACTCCGTAGTTTAATATCTGATCAACTTTCGTTTACAAATTATTTATAGGACTCGCAAAACTGCATCGATTGCTGTTAACCGCGTGAAAACTGATTGACCTATTCAAAAGTTATGGCAGATTGAATATTTAAAAAAAATACAGTTTCATCAATTCCTTGAAGAAACATCATTATCGTATCATTTTAAAAACATATTTTAAATATTAATTTACAAATTTTTAAAAACTGAGTTTGAAAGAAGCAAAAATTTTCTGGCATGGCCTATAAGATCAACTGTATTGTCAAATGTTTGAACTCGAAAAGCTTAAAGATAAGTATTTGAACTTCAAGACAACTTTTTGAGCTTAAGGAATTTTGAACTTAAGGTATTTTTAAATTTAAAAGTTCAAAAACACCAATTAATATCCTAACGGAAAGTTTTAGAGATAGCCTCTGCAGGGCCAATGGATTTTTTTTCTTTAATTTACTCGATGTATACTACCGTGTACGTAATTAAATACATATTTTATTTTGTTTGATGTGTATAGTCTCTGCACCTCATATAAAATACAAACATGTAATTAATTATATGAAAGGATTCAATTAATCTTTGACCGCTCGGACGAATTTCGAGTGTTAATAAAAAAAATTACAACTATATGTTCAATTTCATCGCAAGCCAAAGTATCAGAGTAAGAATGTGCTAGTATTTTTTGGTATTATTAAATAAACATACTCACAGTGCCTATAAAATAATTTTATTTTTATTTGAGATTTATCGAGGAAAACACTATTCTTTTATACATACATATACAGAACAATAATATCTGTTATAATTAGTTATCATTCTTTTCTATTTCTATAATAAAATATCAATAATTTCCCAAATACAAGTGACTACGATACAGACGACCACAAAAATACAGGTATGAAGAATACTAACGTATTCGCTTATCTCATATTCTGATTAATTAAATTTTGTTCGATTCGTTCGTCGCATGTTTACCTATTTTATTATCTTCCTAATTACGGCGTACGAACGAGAAACTTAAATCGATTAGCGGAGCCCGACTAATCGGCATTTCGGCTCCGGGATTTCACGTCGAAGTGCCTAGGCGTGTGGGCGAGGGGCGGCGCGCGCCGCTCGATACGGCAGGCGCGGCGGCGCGGCGCGGCGGGCCCGGCAGTGCGCCGCGCCGCCCCCGGCCCGCCGTATCCTATCGATCCACGGTTTTGCTGACGGACTAGGTGAGATTTTTGTATTTCTACATTGTTTATGACAGTGAGCGACATATTCCGCATACTTTCTTATAATTATTACGTCTGCATATTATCTATGGTTCCGGCTCGAACGTGCGCTTGGCCGAGCGGCGATTCGGCAGCGGTGATCTTTATAAATACGGGGTGAAGGTTTGCGTTTATTTATTTATTTATTTTTTCTAGCGAAAAGCATCAACAACAACTGATGTCAAAAAACTGTTTGGAATTTAGAAATGATTATTTAAGAGACTATTATTATGTTTAGTTTAGTTAAACTCAACTTTTGTATGTAATGGTACATACGACATTCGTTTATTATTTATATAACATTTATAGCTTATAAATTTTATCACACTTAACATCACGTGCATGTAAAAATTATATTTCATTGCCGTTTTCTTGTTTGTCCCTCATTTTCTTAAAACCTTTTCAAAAGAATACTTGAAAACTAAATCTGACATTGTTATGAAATCGACGGTTGTCTGTAAAAGTACTAAAAATATAAAATTAAAATAACTGCGAAAATTGTAAAGGAATTTTCTTTTAGTTATAAATGAAGGTAAATACTCTTTTTTCAGGTTTTCAAAACGTGACCAAACAAAACGATGTAATAAAAACTCCAAAACTATAATAATTTCAAGCTGTACAATTTATATATTTTGTTGTCGTTAATTTTCGAAATAATATCGATAATCGTTGCCCATTTTACGAAATCGTTTCATACCTACATAATAAAAAAAAATCACAAATAATAACAACAGCATGTCGTAATTATCAGATTATTAAACAGAATTTAAGAATAGGCCCTTAAAGTGCGAAAATCGCCAATATTTAGCTTCATTTATATATATATATATATATATATATTGCATTCGACTTCGGAGGCACAACTAAGAACCATGTACTGAAGCATAAAATAACTTGTTTATTTTGTGACCGAGGAATTAAATGGCTTAAATGAAAGAATGAAGACTCGGATTGATTATAATTGCCATTCCTATCTAAGATTTCGGGGGATGATTGATCAAAGAAATCCACTCAACCCGTATCTTATATACACACAACGTACTTGATAGATACATAAATGAATTGTTTCAAATTTTCTTTACGTCAAAAATGGAATACGAATTTTTAATCTTATGTTTCTCGAATTAACATGAAAAATACGAATATCGTGCATACTAGTGGTCCCATAACTGTTTTGATGTAACAACATACATGTTGATATATGTATTTAAGTTTTTTAACTTATAATTTGTAATAGGTTACACGGTTCGTCGAAACCTCCATTAGTTCTAGATTTGAATTTTACATTATATTTTTGTTTCTAGACGATAACTAACTGCAATTTCATCTACCAGTTTTCACTGATGTCTCTATATCGGATGGTTTCTAAGAAAAAACCTGTCACAGCCAAACACACAAACACTTAGGTAATACCATATAATAGTTTATGATACAGAACAATAAATAAACAGTTCAGTATCTATTAGTCTCTGAACATCGTTACGTTGTACAGGACACGTCTACGCGTAGATTAAACCTCAAACACGTAACGCAACTCAACGTGATGAAGCTGCAAGTTGAGTTATTTTCTAATTTCCTGCGTAGTTGACCAGTCGATTTAAACTGTCTGGCGATAAACATGCGAATTTCAATAGTTGATGTCCTTTTACAAAATGAATGAAAAGCGAAACATTAATTTTGCTTTGGAAGTAGAAAAATGTTGATGCCTACGCAATACAAGTTTGAATAGCTACTTCCTAAAGACGGACAGAGACTGATAGAGCATTAAAAAAGGCGACAAACCACTGACAATGATAGCTGAATTTCCTTCTGAATTCGCATTTCAATTATTTTCTTGTTTGTAAAATGTTATAAATAAAACAATAGAATCCTCTTCGCTCGGATTCAAAATATAATAATAACCACAGCTCCAAGGGTACGAGCATTATAGTAAGATTAGCTTTCCGCCCGCGACTTCGCCCGTGTGCACACAGAATGTGTTCCTTCCTCTTTCACATGGAAAGACCTTGATGCTAGTCTCAATCTCGGTCCCGCTTACAGTTCGAATTCATACAGCCAGGACTAATGCCCGTATCAAATTATAGGCTATATTACTCTGGGATAGTATAGCCCTGTACTTTTAAAAGAATTTTTAAACATTATACAACACCATTACACCTGCCGATGGTAAACTTTTTCCTGGCATCCGATTCAAATGACGTAAAGCGTGTATTCTGCTTCAGGTAAAGCTCTACCCGTGAAACTCGCATTGAGACAGACAGACAAAAATTGGAAAATCGTTGATTTCTCTCACATTATCTTTCTACTGTCGTCCCCTCACAATTTTTCATAAATCCCTTCAACCGACAGATACTCGGTACTACTGTTCTATTATGTGTGTAAAGGATTGTATCACATATGGTTGCGCAGTATGTGGAACCTGGTTTAAAATTGGTTTGAAACTAGTTTAAGCCGAAGTTCACGGCGGTCGCTTTCACCGTGTGTTCGAGGCTTAACGAATTTGAACCTGTCACGACGCCACGATGAAAAGTCAGGATAACGTATTTTTATTAAAACCGATTTTTATTACATTTCGTCCAGGTCCCATATTTTTAATAACATTTGAAAGGTAATAAGTGATATTAAGTAGTTTGAAATTTCTGCATTCGAATGAATAAACATCAAAGACATTTAATATATTTATATCTTAATCCAATTAAGACGATTCGAAAAAAGCTAGTGTCGAGAAATGGCGCTGTTGGGATTAATTACAGCTAAATGTTAAATTTTGTCCCTAATGCTAATTTATGGTCAAACAAACTCAGTTTTACGGAAAGCTATTTCTAAGTTTCGCTTAGAAGAGAACAACTTATTCTAAAATTATAGTATAATTAAAATAATACGACAAAATATTACTTGTCTTTCCGACTTTTTGGTTTTGTGCTCTTAAACACAAGTACACATATGTTCGTGATTACTACAATTGGCGGATTTTTGGAAAGGAGTGGCTTTACGAACAGGCCACACCCTTTTAAGTTACAACAAATTCTCTGAAAAAAAATACTTCACCGGGGTACTGCATAGCCAGTAGCCCGAAAATTTTATGTTTATTTATCAATATGGTCAAATAATATCTAAAAAGAATACTGTTTGATGATTATTCAATCATTAACCGTCGAAGAACATATTTGTGACTTTTCATGTAAATTATAACAACAATACACATTTAGGGTTCCTGCGTGTATTATGAGATAATTTAAAAATGGGATATTTTTACTGCAATTGAATCAAAGGTCCTGTTGGAAACCAATTTTCCTATGTCCATACGGGTGAATACACGGAGAAAAATTAGCCACAATAAAAAATATCAAGGGTTTGACTCTTCTTTAGGGTTGCGTGAGAATTGCTAAAACCCTTACCTGTAGTTTAACCAATAACAAAAAATAATATGACAATGGAGAATGAAGTCAACTAAAAACCAGTGAAAGGATATTCGATACATTAAACCGGTTTTAATAAATCTTACTACAGATAATGTCAAAAGCCAATAAAAAGAAATCCAATACATTTTTAGGGTACCGTGAGAATATTACTGAGAACTCTAATAATTTAACCGAATTTAATAAAATTAAAAATGGAGACAACTGAAAACGGATAAAGATACGTTGGATACATTTTTAAGGTTCCGTGAGAATACTGAGAACCCTTATAATTTAACCTATTTAAAAAAAAATAGCAGGGAGAAAACGAATGCCAACGATAGGATTTTTGATATACTTTTAAAGTTCCGTGAGAAATACTAAGGACCCTTATCATTAAGCCGATTTCAATAAATTTTGAATGGTTGTAACTGAAATTCAGTAAAAGGGGATTTAACACAATTTTTAAGGTTCTATGAGTATTACAAAGAACTCATGTAGTTGAACCAATTTCACTGAAATTTACACAAATTATTCTAGCTAGTAGAAAGAGTTAGTGGTTAGAGTGGCTCGTGGTTCAGTGATTGTGTTTTGTGAGATTAACCGACGCTTTTAAAATATAATTCGAGTGATTTTAATAAAAATGCTATAGAGATAGTTTAAATCAAGCAAAAGGACTATGTTGCTTATAGTGTTTTATGTTTAAGTTTCACCTGAAAATTACTAAAATATTAAGGATATGGTTGTACCAGTTTCGCTGAAATTTTCAGTATGTTAAACGAAATATGTCTCAGAATACCAGAATTGCAACCCATGACTCGAAAGAAAGAAATAATCGTAAAATTTATGAATATTATTTATTTAATAAATCACATCAAAAAATATAGAGGATCGTGCAATAAATGCAGCTGGGCGAAAATGGTATTTTCCATTTGCATGAAAAAAAAGTCTCAATTCTTGTCAAATGCCTGCCATTGGTTACTTACAATAATTTAAAGAAAACAATACAACAAAGCTCATGGGTCATACATTTTTTAAAATGCCGAATATTTTTTTACAAAAGTCTAGCCGAAACCAGCAAAAAATTTAGGCATATCTGAATAACAGTCAAACGTGTAGGCTTAAATGAGTTGAATTTAAAAAGTGATAAAAAAGATTGGAAAACGATTTGAGCGTCTATAACACGATCATTTTGTACATAAAATATTTTGCAAAATTCTTCACAGTAAATTGTTTACAAATCATTAATAAACGTATACCGTTAAATAAAAACTATCTAATAATAACATAATTGATCTACGGGGCTACAGTTTATCGAAATTTCTATGCCTCATCCAAAATTATAAAATATTTCAGAAGAAAAGCAGTGTATACAAATATTATTGTTGTGAAATGTGTGTTCTTAAAGGCTGACTTACTAATAGGCATTCAATTTCAAATTGTACATAATTTCAAGAAAATGTAAACAATTTATTTCCGTAATTTTTTTTAATTTCATATTTCTTAAGCGCATATTCATCCTTTTTTCATCGTCGTCCGAACCATCGGAATTAATCCTACGTTGCAGTAATAATTGTTACTTTACATTTTGCATTTATAATGTTAAAATTACTATAGAACGCAGCGCCGGCCTCGGGGTAGACGGAGTACAGCGGTTGCTCTAGGCGCCATGTAAGTGGGGGCGCTAAAAAACCAAAACAAAAGACAATTTTCAGCAAAAAATAAATTTTATTGTTGCTTTCGGAAAGACATAGAACAGTGTTACGATACTTAAGGTTACTTATTTAATTTAAGCTTAATATGTGTTGATGTTTGCAATAGAAACTAATATTGAAAAATTAGCAATTACTATTTACTTATCATGAAGCCGAATTAGAATTTCTGGAAAATTAGAGCACTGACCTGGGGGCGCTGAAAAACGATTTCGTTCCACCTGATCAAAGCCGGGGCCGGCGCTGATAGCACGACCTAAAATCATTGCCTGTAATAAAATCATTATTGCGCTTATCAAGTAACAACGTCTGTATGTTTCAAATATGTTGTATCTCTAGAGAATTCTCGCAATTTCAAAGTATTTTCGGTGGAAATCTTTTTTATTTTAGCCCACATAAAGCTCTTTTTACAATATTTTTTATTTCCTCCTTTATATTACCTGAAAAATCTCTTCTCGAACACTTTTGCAAGCACAATGTTTTCGTAAATATACATCACATAAACATTTTGAATGTCAATGTAATAATTAACGTGAAATTTTTAATATAATTTTAGTTCATACATATCCAATTACGTAGTTATAAGTATTCAATACGAAACGAAACACAGTTTATCATCTCATTTTAGTCATGAATCCGAAATGGTTTTTCTGTGAAAATCAGAACTAGTTATGAAAAAGGTATATTTTGATAGATTTTAAATTAGCTGTAAGATTTGAAACAAAAAAAGTGAGGATGTGAAAAATCAGTGCGCAGATTTAATTTCAGAAAAAATCGTTCCGAAATTTGCAGAAATTTTGTCCCCTCAATACTTTTCAAGCCATATGTCAAAAAATATAAAAAAAAATTGGGTGCGTGTACATAAGTATGCGCTTGAGAACTTATACTTCTTTGGCATCATTAAAAACGAGCCCAAACTCGATGGGGTTGCGTCGTTTAATTACGGAGTTCCTATGGCCACCTTCCAGCTCCATCATCAGACGCTGATTACCATAGAGTATCAAAGTACTCGTCAAGACGAATCAAACGAGCCCAAACTCGATGGGGTTGCGTCGTTTAATTACGGAGTTCTATGGCCACCTTCTGGCTCCATCATCAGACGCTGATTACCATATAGTATCAAAGTACTCGTCAAGAGGAATCAAACGAGCCCAAACTCGATGGGGTTGCGTCGTTTAATTACGGAGTTCCTATGGCCATCTTCCAGCTCCATCATCAGACGCTGATTACCATATAGTATCAAAGTACTCGTCAAGACGAATCAAACGAGCCCAAACTCGATAGGGGTTGCGTCGTTTAATTACGGAGTTCCTATGGCCACCTTCTAGCTCCATCATCAGACGCTGATTACCATATAGTATCAAAGTACTCGTCAAGACGAATCAAACGAGCCCAAACTCGATAGGGTTGCGTCGTTTAATTACGGAGTTCCTATGGCCATCTTCCAGCTCCATCATCAGACGCTGATTACCATATAGTATCAAAGTACTCGTCAAGACGAATCAAACGAGCCCAAACTCGATGGGGTTGCGTCGTTTAATTACGGAGTTCCTATGGCCACCTTCTAGCTCCATCATCAGACGCTGATTACCATATAGTATCAAAGTACTCGTCAAGACGAATCAAACGAGCCCAAACTCGATGGGGTTGCGTCGTTTAATTACGGAGTTCCTATGGCCACCTTCCAGCTCCATCATCAGACCCTGGTTACCATATAGTATCAAAGTACTCGTCAAGACGAATCAAACGAGCCCAAACTCGATGGGGTTGCGTCGTTTAATTACGGAGTTCCTATGGCCACCTTCTGGCTCCATCATCAGACGCTGATTACCATATAGTATCAAAGTACTCGTCAAGACGAATCAAACGAGCCCAAACTCGATGGGGTTGCGTCGTTTAATTACGGAGTTCCTATGGCCACCTTCTGGCTCCATCATCAGACGCTGATTACCATATAGTATCAAAGTACTCGTCAAGAGGAATCAAACGAGCCCAAACTCGATGGGGTTGCGTCGTTTAATTACGGAGTTCCTATGGCCACCTTCCAGCTCCATCATCAGACCCTGGTTACCATATAGTATCAAAGTACTCGTCAAGACGAATCAAACGAGCCCAAACTCGATGGGGTTGCGTCGTTTAATTACGGAGTTCCTATGGCCACCTTCTAGCTCCATCATCAGACGCTGATTACCATATAGTATCAAAGTACTCGTCAAGACGAATCAAACGAGCCCAAACTCGATGGGGTTGCGTCGTTTAATTACGGAGTTCCTATGGCCACCTTCCAGCTCCATCATCAGACCCTGGTTACCATATAGTATCAAAGTACTCGTCAAGACGAATCAAACGAGCCCAAACTCGATGGGGTTGCGTCGTTTAATTACGGAGTTCCTATGGCCACCTTCTGGCTCCATCATCAGACGCTGATTACCATATAGTATCAAAGTACTCGTCAAGACGAATCAAACGAGCCCAAACTCGATAGGGTTGCGTCGTTTAATTACGGAGTTCCTATGGCCACCTTCTGGCTCCATCATCAGACGCTGACCATATAGTATCAAAGTACTCGTCAAGAGAATCAAACGAGCCCAAACTCGATGGGGTTGCGTCGTTTAATTACGGAGTTCCTATGGCCACCTTCCAGCTCCATCATCAGACCCTGGTTACCATATAGTATCAAAGTACTCGTCAAGACGAATCAAACGAGCCCAAACTCGATGGGGTTGCGTCGTTTAATTACGGAGTTCCTGGCCACCTTCTGGCTCCATCATCAGACGCTGATTACCATATAGTATCAAAGTACTCGTCAAGACGATCAAACGAGCCCAAACTCGATGGGGTTGCGTCGTTTAATTACGGAGTTCCTATGGCCACCTTCCGCTCCATCATCAGACGCTGATTACCATAGAGTATCAAAGTACTCGCCAACACAGTCAATAAAGTTCAGTTTAAATTTTAAAAATTAAATAAATATTTTTTTATTTTCTTATAGGTATTAAATGTACATAAATTCTCTCATTATTCGAAATTCGAATTCTAAGCGGGCAGCTCCAACCTGTTAATTTTGTGTCACACAATCTTAAAATTTCACTCTCATCATTTTTTCATAACGCGCCTAAAGAAGTATAACTTCAAAAATAACTAAAAGTACCACTTAATCAATATTTTTCAGCTAAATTTTGAACATGGTCAAATATACTGTTCTTGAATTATTGCCGAAAAACTGCGCTTTTTCAATAAAAGGACGTAAGTGCCACGAAGATACGCTTTTTTGCTGATGCACTTTAGTATACACTGGCTTAATAGCAATAGTCGACATACCTACTTGTTTTTCTAGTTATACGCGACAAAGTGCTTATGACTATTCTGTGCGGGAAACATGAAAAAAATGTAAAAACGTAGTTTTTTCATCGGTAGTACATTTTTGTAATAATGGCTCGGCGATGATTTTGGGATTGTTTTAAAATTCTTAGTCAGAATTCGGCTGTCTGCGCTTGCACTATTTAGCGAAATATGAAGAATTTAAGTTGGATACTCATATTGAAGCGATTACACGTTTCAATTCTAATCAAATTCATAGCCCTGAATATTTTCCCAAAATAAGTAATTATGTTTGACAAATACGAAATCTCTAGAACAAATTTTGCTAAATTAGAATATAGTAGGGTACAAGTATTTTATTTTTCTGCAAAATACGTCAGATAACGTTAACAAAATTTTTAACTCTAAATACATATTCGTCGACTACATATTTTCCTCTATGGGTAAGATACTGACTTCTCTACCGTATGCCGCACAATCATGCATGACGCTCGAAGGTCTGATTTCCGTACTAAAGGGCAATTTTTTGCCGTACTATCGCAACAGGTGACCGCCAACGCCACCAGCGCCATCTACAGCATCGAGCTTTTTAGTTTAGTTGCACGAAGATTACACGCCTTAGTGTCGACAGGCTAAGGCTTGGGACTCCGATAGACTTGTACGCCGCCAACTCGTCCACGCGCTATGCAGCTATTTCGCGCGGCCACGTATGTGCCAAATGACAAAGGCTGTGAATAAAATCTTTCCAGTTATGTCTTGTATGTATTTATGTGAAAATACGGAGGCTACTCATCACTTTCTATGACCCTTGCGAAAAAATGCGATCTAAGGAATGAGTTATAAAAACAAGACTTGTTTGAAATCCGATTACTTGCTTTATATTACTTTATAAAAAATACCCAATCTTTTAGTTTTTAATATTGCTCGTATTTTTTACGTACGTTTCTCTTTTCATATGTGCTGTAGCCATAGCCAAGGATGTGCACTCCAGGGAATTTGATTAGGTATAATGGGTCGCACTTAAAAAATAATTTAAAATCAGATTTTTAAAAAAGTGTATTTTCTTAATTAATAAAAGAGGCTCCATTTACATAACCACGATGAATCATAATCATTTCAAATTCAAATAAACGTAAATTCAATATCGACTTTATTTCTTAAGCTAACTGCGACATAACACCTAAAATACGTAATACATGATATTTCAAGTGTTTTTCATTTTATCGATCATTCGGAAGACAGTTTTTCCTGAAGAAGAACGAGCACTGGGAAAAATCTGAGTGTATGGGCAGCTCATTTCAAATTTAATATATGCAATATTAATTATATATATAACTAGTTAACACAGAAAGAATGAAAAAGATGTTTAACAAAATTATTCCGTGGACGTCCGTGTGTCTGTATGTATCTATACTCGTGTGGTCACGATAACACCCGAAAAAACTTAACTGATCTAGTCCATTTTTTTTCCAAACGCTTTAGTATTATCCTAAACTAAGTCCTTTCGAAGATTACCGTCTACTTCAACGTAGTTTAATTGTAATTAGTATTATAAAAATACGACTAGACATTTTGTATATATATATATATATATAAACTTAGGACCGTTTCAAAGTACCAACGCTTGCGTGGTATTTTCGTATGCCTCATAAGTAGAGCGCTGATGTAATGCTCTACTCTCGCCTTATAAAAATCGAGCTATTTTTTTTAAGTTAAATTTTTTTCATGTTACTCATAATGTACTTATAGACTTCGTGCACTTGTAGACTTGTATAAATGCACGAATAACAAGAAAAAACATTCGTACTAATATATATATATATATATATATTTATAAAAATTGAACGACCGCTATGAAGCGTGTACTTTTGGATTTTACAAATTTTTATTATTTTATATTCTCGTGCTCTGACAATAGATATCAAAAATTTCAAATTCCAAAGTCCCTTAAAAATAGATTATTATTAAATATATTCATATTCAGTACATCAAACAAGATAACAATAACATCCATCTATTTTTACTAGCAATCCTTGGGCCCCAGCTTATCCCACTTGGACTTAATATCCTTTACTTTAATTATTTATTCTATTATCCTAGTATCACAGTGTCACTGCCAGTGTCCTGACCCCAATTCTGATTTTATTCTGCTTTTTTTTATTCAATCACGCCTCGCTCTAAAGGGCTTATTGACGCAAAGGCTTTACAAGCTTTATCAAATCAAGATCGACCGGCATAGGTATACTATCAGGGCAATGACAAATTCGCGCTAGACTATCATGGCAATGATAAAGTCGCTGTAGATCTTATCAATGCCCTGTTTGAATATCTACATATACCTTGCCGTCTAGCGGCCTGAGAGCGTATGCCAAGCAAAAAAATTAACAAAACAGTTGACACTTCGTAATTCCACTATTAGCGGCATTATGTGCTATGAACTGTATTTATGTACTCTATGTATACTAAAGAATATAGTTTACGAGCTATGGTGGCTGAGCGGATAAGGGCATCGCTTTGGAACGGATGGTACCGGCTTCGATCCTGACCACGGCTGAATTGAAAACGAGTTTTGAACTTCAGCCGAATTAAACCATTCATTCCCCCGCCTCAGAGACTACGTCAAGCTGTCGGTCTGTCGGACGTCTTCATCGCGACCATGACAACGGTCGACAGCAGCCCCCAACGCGCACTTGACCAGCGCGGATGGTTTTGACCGTGGCTATTCACTCTGAAATAAAAAGACTGCGGGAGGATATGGCTTAAAACCTGACACGACGACAACTTAGTTCATGTCATGGAGGACTTATAACACGCTGTAAACGACCCTAATCATATTTTATCACAACATTTTCGTGGGTCAAAAGAGCATGTGAGCCACTACAGGTTCGGCGTTCACCGTCGCCCACGGACACTCGCAACTTCAGAGGAGTCACCGGTGCACTGCCGATTTCTCGGATAGAAATAAGACATCTGATGGTGTAGGAAGCGGGATGATGGAGGGGAGTAGACCACCGTAACTCTCACTCATTGAACGAGATGAAACAGCGACAAGAGTTTTTTCCGCTTCGTATCCTGTGAGAGTGTCGTATTTCACCGGCCGTAACGGTCCGTGCTGCAGCCAGTCGACACCTCCATGGAGGCACCACGTTCCAGTATAATCGGACATGCGATTCGAATGTAAAAACGGCACCGACAAAAAACGCAGTCATACATTTCTATCACTATTCAGTTTTGTTAATAACATTTAATATTTTTTCCTGCTATCTAACGGCTGATATGAAAATAAAATTATATATTGCAGGTAAGACAGCAACAATGAACGAAGTAGACCTGATAAAGGAAGTGGAGAAGAGAGGGCGATTCTGTACGACAAATCCGTCAGCGGCTTCAACAAGACCAAGTTACGCGACGACGCCTGGAAGGAGGTGTCAGACGCACTCAACGTCTCCGGTAAGGAAATCTATAGACACAAATGGCATTCAAATGCGGCTTTTATAAAAATATTGATTTGCAATATAATGGATAGAATAGAAGAATATGTTATAGGGTCGGAGCAAAAGTTTTTTCGTATTTTGTATACAAATTCGAGACCATTTTTTATCACTTTTTATTTACATTTAATTATTGTATATACAATTTTGTTCAAAAACTTCTTGCTATTTTGTAGATAGTAACATAATCCCATTGCTGTAGAAATTTTGGGACTTCTAATCAAAAAACTGCGACAAGTAGTTTTGACAGTCGTCTCGATGTTAACCTAACATTGCCTAGACAAATCTAAATAGGTGAAAATTTGTTCTCTTCCAATCCCACCATACACGTAGCATCAACTTATTGCGAGTTTAAGTTTTTATGAAATTGTTTATTGTTATATTTCATGTTTACAACTGAAAATTTCTTTGTAATTTATCATAAGTCAGAATATCATTTATTTTTGAAGTGAAACTTCTTTGGGTGCGTTGAGAGTGAAATTTCATGGTTGCGTCACGGCAATACTGGATTTTAGATGTTAAAAGACGGAGATAGCAACCGGACAGATCGCGTCAAAGAGAGAGACAAAAATAGTAAGCACGCTACACTCTATTGCTATAGAGAGTTTTCTTTTTACTAGGCTCCTCAGTTATGTTGAACGTAAAAAGTATATTTCTTATTGTAACTTCTACAAATTTTTAATTATCAAATAAATAAAAGTATAGTAATTATATCATTAGAAATGAAATTTACTAATAATTATAATACCAACAACAATGCTCGTACATATTTGTCTCTCAATTAAAATAGCTTTTCTTTAAAACGCACACAAAAATATATATTGCTCAAACATCCTATATCATAATGGTTTTAAATATAAAAAGTATCTATAATTTTTATTTTCTTGCCTGACAACAATATTACATTATTTGTACAATATATTTTTTATTGGTATTTATTTGTTAATTACTGCATTATGCAAAATTTCATCATAACGTTAAATTTAAAAATTCTTATAGTAATCTTTTCAATACTATGCCTCAATCCTTTGAATACCTACAATATCTCATATTTGCTATATCAATTTTTATTTTTAATTTTAGTCTTTACTTGGTATCTCTGATTATTAAAATGTTTCCAAAGAAGTTTCACTTTTGACACATGTACTCTGTACACTTGCCCTTTTTTTAATTAAATGAAAGCAATACGTGTTTTGATTGATATTAATTAAAAGACAACAACATGAAGAAGTTTTTAAAATAATTCGAACGAATCTACACGTCGAGATTGTTTAGAAAAAAAAATCAAAGTTAGCATTTGTAACGACTAATATCGTTTTAGAAATTTTGTTGCCAGATAAAAAATAAACTGCAAAGATTAGATTGTTTTTTTTATTCTACGTCAAATAATAAATATATTACAGATTACAAAAATACAAATGATCAATATTTAAATATTTACAATAACGATTTATATCAATTTCATTGATAGAATATAGCAAAATCGTTAAAATATCTAAAATGATCGATATTTTGAAAATGGCAGCATTTTGCCTCATATCGTATTAAATTCAATGAGTTCCAAATGACCTCTTCTATCACCTGTTTTTTTTAATGTTTTTAAGACTTTCTATCGGCCCCCCGTCATTGTATATATAATAATATAATATGAGAATAGAGGCCACTGAACTGTCATTGTCAACGTGTCGTATTTGTATTGGAAGGTAAATTGTATAGATCCCTGGCCACTTGAGAATTCACCGATAATTTTTTAACTTAATTCACATCAAAACCCACTCAATCCATGCCTCAGAAAGCACGTTAAGTCATACCTACTCTCTAAACTGAAAAGCGATTTAGTCGGTGTCGTTATGGCGTCATAATTACGCCAGGGCGAGTTAGTCCAGGATCCCTGGGCTATTTTTGCACTTGATTACTATCAAGCTGAAACTTCGTAAATAGCTTCGTTTTTATGAGACGCCCAACAATGTCCTGTGCGAAAATTCTCGATTCTGGTAGCTAACAGAGTTAGCAAGGACGTAATATGTTTATTTAATGAGTCTCAAAAATTTTATTTGTTGATGATGCTTTCGAGCAGATAGAAAAGTTTTACAAGAAAGCCAAATGTTTTAGTGAATTTCTTCACTTCTCTTTTTTCTAGAAAATTAGTATTTTCACAAAGCAAATTGCACAAAAAACACTCCATAATTATTGTATAGTACAACAAGTATTACTCAAGAGAAATAAAATAAAATAAATCACGTGGAGGAATAGAAAAATGTTTGTACCGTTATAACCGACATCAGCATGTGAAGGGCTACCTAACAAACAGTAAGCAATGCCCTACGCATGCGCCCAACTGTGACAGCTATAGCAGCAAAATAGACAAAATAACTTGATTTTGCATTTCATGAATTTGAAGTATGTATTCAATTGAAGGACCGCGATAACGTACCACACAATTTGTAGGACAATGCTACCATTACATTATATACATGTTAACGAAGTAAAAAAAAAACCAGCTGGTTAGTAATGATTTTTAATGACTTCGTGATCAATACATGTTGACAGGAGGGGACTCATTAATCAAACCTTACATTTTGTAGGACAAATATTTTTTCAAGTAATTTAGATAATTATCTTGAGATTAAAAAAAGAATCCCTCAGTTGCTAATAAAATTTTTGAGACTCATTAAATAAACATATTATGTCCTTGCTACCTCTGTTAGCTACCAGAATCGAGAATTTTCGCACAGGACATTGTTGGGCGTCTCATCAAAACGAAACTATTTACGAAGATTCAGCTTGATAGTAATCAAGTGCAAAAATAGCCCAGGGATCCTGGACTAAGTGGGGTTGAATCGTTTTAAATTAACATAATTGCTCTGCTGGTTGTTAACATCACGCCGGTCGTGAACAAATCCACCTGTGATGCACAGTGATGTGTAGAAATAGAATGGGTTATTGTCCTTCAATGTTGAATCTTCAAATTGATGACTTTTCAACTTCAAAGTGATCTCTGTGCAATGCAGGCCATTCTATTTCTATATTAATAGTTTTTTGCACCGTCACTCGTGAACTTTTTCCGGTTTTAATAGTCTTACGTGGGTCATTTGGTAAAAATTTTTTTTTTTTAACCAAATGCTTTTTCTGCCATAGAAGTATCGATAGCATCAATTGTATTACCTTACACTTTTTCTATTCGTGATATTCACATTATTTATATGAACGAACCACTGCGACAGATAGGTTACCATCGACAATAATAACGTAAGCTCAAAGGCTTGAGTTTTGGTTATGAACAATTTGAGTTTTATTTAAGAATTCAAATTACAATTAAACACATATATCGTTTATATGGTTGTGATTGCCTTTTAAAACCATTATTTTTATATAGTACTCTATAGGTACCTACGCCGAATTTGGCGTTAAAATTTTTTTAATATTATTTTAATATACACATTAACACTTGTGTTATTAAGAAAAATACAATTCGTTGGAGTCAAGTTCGCCGGACTTAACATATACACACACATACAAGTCAAATGTATAACTCTCCTTTTGAGCTATGCCGCAAGAGGAAAAACTTATATACAGATTTTGTTACAAATCACTTTTAATTGACTAATTTATAAAACATAATTATTATTGTATTCTTTAATATTATATAGTATTGATACAGTAATAAATTTATATTACTGTATTGTTTTCAGAATTATAAATCTCATGGATCAAAGGTTATAAGACAGGAAACATAAAGTTAACAACTTTGAAAGATATATGAGGTGTATATATAGCGCATTTTTAAAAAACCTATCCAACAATTCAACCACACCCCGCACAGTGATGTATGCGGGAGTGAAAATTCATTCCGCGATTTTGTGCGTGAAAGCTATCTCTAATATTTTTTTTATACAATTGTATGAAGGTTCACATATCTGATTGCTAGGTTTCTGACCTTCATAATTTGTATAATTTTAAAAACCCATGAAAAAATTAAACTGCAAAAGTTCTTGTTTTGCGGTTGTCTAAAAAATCTACTTTTATTCAATCAATTCATATATTGATTAGACGTTTTATATGTCTAAAAAAAAACAATATGCATCGGACACATGACGTGAAACTTCTTTGGCAAAATATGCAGAAATACAATTTAAATTATTGTATTATTAATTCATGGTTACAAGATTCTTTTCAAGATCAACGATTATTAAAAACGAAAAACCGAAAAACCAAAATAAGAACATAATTTAATTGCTAAACCGGGACAATGTTTATTGGTTGTTTTAATCGCGATAATCTCTCGTACATTCCGCCTGGCACACGCACATGATCTTTTTCTGCGCGGGCAGGAGAAAGTAAATTTTTATCGTTATTCTCTATTTGATATGAATTAATGCCACTATAAAAAGGCAAATCCATTGTCAGCTGCAATAAATGAGTTTTAGGCATTGGGATCGATTTTAATAAAAATATATTGCATAAAATTGCAGTAATGTTTAGTCAAATTTCGATTATCAATTTACCGTTTACTTGTGATGCACGGGGTTCACTTAACTATTTGAAACCACCGATGTAATAGACTATTTCAGTTTCATTTTTGTTTTATTGGTAGCTTGATGAGCGGTTTAGCGGCCAGCTTCAACCTGTTAATTTTATGTTACACTGATAAATCGCGCGCATCTTAAAATTTCACTCTCATCATTTTTTCATAACGCACCTAAAGAGGTATAACTTCAAAGAATCTTTTAGAAAATGCATTTTTTCAAATAAAGGCACGCGGGCCGCAAGCCTCCGGGTTGATAATCGCCTCGAAATGTAATTTTGAACTTGCACCCAAAAATACATTCTGATGTTTTCATTTACTTTTTGTAGCTTCATAAAAGGGCCCCGAACTCTGCAAGTGTAAGAGTTCCTCTATAAACTAAAATGGCATTGAGAATTGACTTTTTTCCTAATTATTTAATCTTGATAATAATACGATGCTAGTGCCCTTACATCTATTTAATAATCACAATTGAAATATAACCAAATTTAATTCCTGACGATTTCGTATCTAACGAGTGAAACGCATGCTGCGAATGCTATAGGCCTAAATTTATGTACCGGGCAAGAAACAAGTTTGTAAATTAGTTTTTCCAAATTCTTTTTAGGTATGTACCTTATTTACATCTTTATGAATCATCGCCGCCGCAATACACGTACCGATAACACAACCTTGAATCAGGCTACTCGAAATAGGTACAGGTCGCCGTGGGCTGTGTGACGAAGTTGAAGGACGGACAAACAGAGCAATCGATTAATAAATACGACAGCGGATTCATTCATTTTCCCTTTTTTTTTTGTATTCCAGAGACGGAGTGCAAAAAGCGCTGGAGGTCGCTACGGGACTCGTTCATAAAGCTGCAAAGAACGCACGGAGGCAAGACTCGGTGGCCCTACCTGCACGCGATGAGGTTTCTCCTGCCGCACGTCGAGCCCGCGTAAGAATTCAACGACTTCTATGAGAAACTCGTTTTCCCTTCATAACTTTATGTTCCACTTGACGGATCTTGTTGCGACATAATCGATAAACGTAAAATCTTAAGTTATTCACTTTCGTCGCGAGTAAATATTAGAAAGAACGCTTGCGTGATGAAAATGCTCCCGGTTTGATGCCCAATATTAAGGATTTACTCGCGTGTTAGACAAACACAATGTAATTTCCCCAAATCTTTATTTTTGTTCGTGAATATCGTTATTTTTTGTTTATTATTTCTAAAACAAACACATAGCGATATGTGTGTAGATTATCAATGTCTTGAATATTGACGCATTTTGTCCTGCGAGACAATTCGACATCAAACGCAGGATTCGACACTGTATAGATTACGTTCCGTAACCGAATAAGTGTTTGGTAGAAAAAACTGTAAATCACCATATCGAGGTAATTCTAAAAAAATCTACACCTATTGCAGAATATTGACGCGACAGATGCCTAACTTCGAGGTTAGTGCACATCGCGCGTCACGGAATCTTTACATGTTTATTAGGACACACGGAAATGCTACATCTACGTAAAATTATATATGGCACTTAGTAATAGGATGTCATAATATTTGAGTTAGATTTAGAAGTTTTCGGCGTAAGGTGCTATCGTGTGCAAGAGATTGAGATTTTTTTTTATTGTATATCTAAAAAACTGACCAAGTGTATGTCGAACCATACGCAATGTAAGGTTCCGTAATTGCTCGTCACAAGGTGCGGACTTGGAAGAGGGCTTTCTGTTTGATGCTATGAACCTATTAATTGAATTCACGTTTTGTCGGCTAATAACGTCTGAAACGGGCCCACACAGGACAGATGTTAAGGATCTTATGATTTGATATTGCCAAACTTTCCACGGTTCATAAGCTTATATTTACAACTTCTTTTACACGACGAATAACGTCATCTAAGTGATTTTCAATGGAATTTGTAGGAAATTTCGCTTTTTACTCAACCAAGTATATCTTATAATTAATTCGACTGTTAGTCGTTAACTTTTAACGCCTACTCAGCTGTGATAGTTTTTCTTTTAACTTCGTTATACATACAATTGCCGTGAATTTTTTTGATATCAAAAAGTAATTTCCACACACCCGCAATATTTTTGAATGTACTATCCAACAACACACCACACCACGGGTTGAAAGAAAAAGAAACTTCATCTCCCCTTTATGTTTAGGAGAGGCACCTTAAAAAACATTTTTCAAGGTTTGATTTTACTAATTTGTCGATATGATTTCTAGTACCATTTTATACTTTGAGTTAAGACGCAGACAGAGGGACGAACGGACATCGCAAAACTATAAGGGTTCCTTTTCGACCAGGGAACCCTAAAAATAGTCTCATGAAGTCCTCATTTTCGAGATACAGTGGCATTGAACAATCCTATGGATAATTTTATAAGTAAATCTCCAGTGTACTCTGCACAATTCTGGCAACTATGTCATTTTTTTTAATAAATGAAAGCCTCGTGCAGTTCAGCGCTATTTCATACCAAAATTCTCCCATTTTCACAACCGCAATGCTATTTAAGATTCAAGCTCATTATACATCGAGCCAATACGTCGTAATAGCTTAGGCGCTAATAGTACATACCACATTTTGATTAATAAACAAAATGGAGTAAATAAGATAACAAAATGATATTATAACGCCTATAAACATTATTTGCTGTCTGTCTTGCTTTATATGCAAAACAGAGTTTTTCATATATTTTATATGATAGGTACTAAAAGTTTTAAGTCCGAGTTTCGTAATTCGTATTCTGTATATTCGACACGAAATCTTTGTTTTTAGATGCTTTTATAACTATTTACTAAATAATTGCACTCAACTCTTTTTTAAACATATGAATTTGAATTATTTAAGCAAATAACTTACACTATTTAAGTTCTCTAATAATATTTTTTGTACACAAAATATGTATAATTACTACAATCAAAATGATAGTAGGTAAATACAAATTACCATCTTGGTAGTATATTATCTCAACATTATAATGATGCTATAATATAAAAGATTATGAGTTTAGTCTTCAAAATTAAAATTTCAAGCGTACGTACTTACGGATCAAAACGTAACCTATTTCTTATTTTTTCAGACCCAAGAAAGACCACCAGACCGACGAATCAGATCAAGAGGACGACTCCAGACACAAACTCAGCTATCAGGAACTGGGCATCAGCCAAGATTCCCAGCTGGACGACGATTCTCCGGGCGCTAAGAAGATGAAACTCCTCACCGACGAAGAGGTTCCGTGCCAGTGTCGGACCGATCCTGACGAGCTGTTCCTCCTGAGTTGTGCTCCTACGTTGAAAAGGCTGAATTCAAGGCAAAACGCTGTAGCTAGACTGAAAATTCAACAGGCGCTGTATGAAGCAGAGTTCGGGTGCCCGGGTGAACTACCGTACGTCACTCCAGCCAGTGACTGCGACTACGAAAACGGGGAAGCTAGTATCGGTTAATGTCGTCTTTATTGACCTAATAATTAAATTAGAAAAAATATTATTTAAAAAATATATTTTTTAATAATTATTTTAAAATACGAATTTATTACCAATTTGTAGGTCTGTCATAAACGTTTGTTTTGGGCAACATATTTACACAGTGACTACAGTGTTAGGTTTGATTTTATAATTTATATATTAGTGTACGTTTGCTACTATTTATTGTCAAGTTTCTGAAATACCTAACATATTGCAAAAATTACTTATTTACGTTGTGATTTGTTGATATATCGGTAAAACTTGTTAAAAGTTTGGTGATATATCTTTATAACGGTTGCAGTATCATCGTCACCCTTTATTATTTGTGCATTATTCTGCTTTTACGCTAAATTACAAATTTTTTGACTATGTCATTGAGTAGCTATTTAGATCGAGTTAGAGTTTAGTAGATACCTACCATCAAATACCATTCAACCGAAGTAGAATCTCGAACAACAAACAAATGTTTATATTTTAATAATTATAGTAGAATTTAAAAAAAATGTATTGTGGGCAATAAGGTCGAATTTTTGCATTATATTCCTACTTAAGATAGCACCGATATCGATTTCAATGTTAGTACTCGCCTGTCGAAATAAAAGCTCTTATCCCAAATACACAGAAAAGCAGAATTACTAGAATAAAATACCGAAAAAATGTATTATGATTATTACATATTTGGTAAATGATTCATTATCGATAGAAAATAATAAAATATCGACTGAATTTAAACTTCGATTTATAACATTTTACAATTTATTTCATTAATAGTTTAACTATAAGAAAGATGTCTTCATTATAATAACGTGCTAACGGTGTCGTAATATTCATTATGACTACAGAAAATTCTAGATGCTTTGCTTGAAGCGAATGAGACTATCGAACTTTGTTAATTTATTATTATTTAAACTAATGATAATCCGTGAATTGTATTAGATACACTGCATAAGATGTAACGCAATATCATTTCATTTCGTATTGTCCCTTTTAGGATGCGTCGAGGGTGAAGTTTATCCGCGCAATATACCTACACTTAACAGATTGAAATTAGTTGTAAGTTGAGGTATTTAATGTATCAAATGCATACCTGATAAGTCCTTTCTTCTTCATTTAATGAATTCTAAAAAATAACAAATTGTTTAGGTATTTGCAGATTACAAATGACACATTTGATTTTAATAAAAATGTTGCTTTTACATTAGATAATTTTCTTAAACGGTTCAATTATTAGAAAGTCCGAGAAATCAAAACGGTTTTATTCAATTAAGCAACAAAAGTTTATGGAAAGTTAGTTTGCTTTATCGAAAACAAAAATGTATCGAAGAAACTTGTCTTTGTCCTTATACATATAATTTCCTACCTAAAGTAGTGCGCATGCGCTTATCGACGTTCGTAAAAGCGCTCTCAAGAAGTGATGGGTTTCGAATTTACCAACAACTGAAGAGGTCAAGTCAAAACAGCGCTGAGGATTCTACGGAGAGACAGATAATAAATGTAATGTGGATTGCAAAATAAAATAACATTAAATCGTTTATCTGTAAAGTCGTTGATAAAAGTTTTTCAATAAAACATTTTCCATTACCAATCAAATTTTTTAAATCTTATTTTAAAATGAAACTTTATTTATTACAATTGTATATGTCTAAATAAAATTCCCAAAACTTTTTTTAAATACTCTTTTATATAATATTTCGAAGGGAATTATCAGGTTTAATATCCTATTTTTGCTAAGCATTATTTTATATTCAATTTCAATACTAAGTATTTTATTTTTTGATAGATAACCGCCTACCTAATAAAACCAAAGCCACCAACCAATCATTCAATAAATGGGTTGTAGCTAGTTAGGTCGTCCGTATTTGTATTATGGTGTGGGTGTCGTAAACAGATTGTTCGCAGTTCTCAAATGACTGGCGGCTAGTTTAGTCACATTTTTAAATATTTTGGTTCATACTACGGTATTCGTATGGTAATAAAATAAATACAATTCCGCCTCGTGTACATTTAGAAACAGAATTGTAGTCCGAAATCACATATTTTTAATATAAATCTAGTCTTTAGTTTATAATGTAATCCTTATGTCTTTAATTTACATAAGTAACTGTTGAGTTTTAATTTTTTGTAATATTAATATAAACAACAGTCCATCTACTCTAATCAATAAATTATTATATTTAATAAAATGTTTTGTTCCCTGTACTTATAGTGATCCTTCATATAAAATAAAGTTTGTGTCTGCGTGTGTACTTACCTACTCACGTAAATTATAGGTGCTTCCTAGATATAAATTAAAAATATATTTGTTATGTGCAATATGCTATGTTTACAATAGGTGCTAATTACTTAATTGCATTGAACGACTAACTAAATTAGGCACCATAGACATATGTTCGTTTGACTTAAAGTAGACTGGGCAGTTGGGCACCTAAGGCTGTAGAATCTTCTCTGATAGCTAACCATACCAACACTATTGCTACAAATAACGATTAGAGCATTTTAGTTATAAGCTTGGTCATTTGTGTATAAACATATATCGCAATCGTTTGTATAGGTTGAAGAATTTGACCAGAAATTAGTGGCTATATTGCCTATATTGTGGGCACGCGACTGCTGACGCCACACCTACGGCGGTTGTAACAGCGACAAAGGCAGTTGTAACGTTCCGGAATAATACGAAATTTAGTCATTATAATCATTTTTATTACTTAAAACTGCTAATATTTACTTTCGACTAATATCACAATTGTTGAGGCACATTTGAAGCAGTCTTTTTTTGTAAACTAAATTAACTTAATCGAAATAAAATTGTCGCTCTTCGTCTTCTGTGATTATTTTGTGAGCTCTATACCCAACACTAATATCTTCTACGTCATAGGTATATGCAATTGCTGCATCCCTCTTCCGCTTGTATCTCATGAAGAGACGTAGTTAATGCCGTATTTTCGGCTGCTCATCTCAAGGAAGTACCCAATTTTACTTCATCATAAGCATTCTTGTATAACATTATGTCAATTTCGCCTTTTAAAGTCTTTCTTTATACGTTTCTTTAGCATCTCCAATAAAAAAAGTATATAAAACTAATATTACATCCGCACTCGTTAAAATTGCTACAACCGCACACATGTCCCGTTTTGAAAATTAAACGGTCACAGTCGTCACAGCCACGTAAACTATATGAAGATGAATATACTTATGACGATGTTTAAACTACAATAACTCCGTTTGTGAATCCTGAATTAAGACAATTATAATTAAAAACAAATTCGATAACAAAGAAACTTAAAATACTTTTGATTTCTAAAACAGACGTTCCTGTAAACGTGTTTAGCACACGGAGCGCCCGACGCGATACCTAGAAACATAAGTATCGAGACTTGAATTCATGTCTTTACCCATAATTAAGCGCCTCAGCTCATGCAGTTTCGGCAAATTTCCAGTTGTGACAGTATGCAGTTTACTCATACTGTTACTAAACAATAGAGCAGGAATGTAATATACGTGATTGGCCTACTACTTGGATAACTTCAAATCTTAATAATGTTATAGTGTTTTATTACATCGGCGCATCACGTGCGCCCATACACTCCGATTTGCTTTTCCTAACATCTCAAAAAAGTATAACTTTAAAAATATCACGAAGCGAATAATTCTAATAGCAGCGGTACAGGAGCATCCGTAATCATTTTATAGGTGAAATTTAACCCTACTGCCTTACTTTATTAAAATCTTGGTAACTTTCCTGTATAACGAAGATTGCATGACTTTTTTTATATTAAATTAAAAATACTTAATTTTTTCGTTCTTAAATTTGTCAAACATTTTACCATATGAATATTCTAAATAGGACAAATCTAAAGATACAGAACTTAACGTTGACGCATGCATGCATAAACGGCTGCGACTAAACCGACGATTTTTATAGGTGGGACTCGAATTGGTACTTAGTCACGGAGTTAGACATGCGATGACATGTCTATAAATTGAAGATTGTGCAAATATGGCACACTTTGAGTGCTAACATTTTTTAGCTACAAAATATAGGATGAAATTTATTATTCAGACCTATCTATCCGTGATCTTATTTATTCTTTCTCCAATCCCTGAGACAGCGGCATTTATAAAAGCACCCCTCCACTAATTATCGTCTTGTAACTTTAAAGATGTCTCTTTAAAATTCACATTCGCCTGTTATTAGATATATTTTTAATCATCTTGATTTTGAAAAAGAAATATTTTACGTTTACTATCTAGGCATTATTTATTAATTATATTTTGTTAGGTTCATCGTGCAACAAAATTTAAATATTAAAGTGAGTTTTCGTCTTTGGGATAAAAATAACTATTTTTTATTTATATTTATTTTAATTTATTATTACCTAACGCAGACGCGTGTTTAAGTAGCCTGGCCTGTGACTCGTTTAGTTCTATTCTTGTATGCCACACTCGAAGTTTTTTGTTAATTGGATTTGTTTCTGATATTCAAAAAATTTCGATAGGTACCCACGTCTTTTATTGAGTAGATCAACATTCGTTTGTTTGTACACGAATTTGCTTGCATAATGAAAAACAAACGAATTAACAAAAATAGCGACTCAAACCAAAAATTTTATTATAAAACCGATTCCTATTTACGAAACCTGAGCAACAGGTTGTATTTTTTTACATTCACTAAGCCATTAAATGACATTATAAATGCCACCGTTAAATTTAGAGCAGTGGACGGATTTTTAAAATGTCCAATGTGCGATTTTTACCTGAAACAAACGAAACTAGGTGCAAGCTATTGCAGACGTTAAATATTCGTTACTTATTTGATTCACAGCGTTCTACTCAGTGTCCCCATTAAGCTATTTCACCACACGTGGATTCGCTTGTAGTACAATGCTGTCACAGCTTTCACTGTTCCTCGAAGTTGACCTCTGTAATCTTTCTCGCATTATTTGCATATTTTGCATACAATGAATTACATTTTGAATACCTATCACGCTGCCGTAGGAAAAAAAAATACTTATCACAATTATGGACAAAACAAAGATTGTCAGCTTTTCTCTTCGCACGCGTTATAGTGCAGACATATATAATGGTGAAATGAAAGATAAAATACAACAAAAGCTAATTGTTTCGCATACTAAATTATTAATGCGAAAATGGAAATCCATTCTAAAAGGATTTCTGGGAATTCTTGTCGATAAAATTAAAATCGGTTTTTTTCCGTACCGCAGCCTTAGGAAGCGATAGGCATCCGGGCATAATACCGAGAGAGAGAACCGAGGTCGAAGTGGAAATGCGTTATTTATATAACCCATTAACTACTATATAAATCTTTAGGTTTTGTCTGTAAATACAATTTTCTTGCCAAATTGATAAATAGTATGCGTTTTATCCCGCTCTGACTGACTCCAGTTCTACCATTCTTAAAATTTTTCTGTCCGCACTTCCTTTCATAACATAAGAACGATTTGACCGATCTTGATAAAAATTAATATACAATAAGAAGTGGTTGCGCAAATGCATTTTTTAGTAGCCATATTCATCTCTATACAGTTGTATGGGGGCGAACCTTGAAATCGAAAAAAATAACTCATTTAAGATCAGCGGTCGGGCACTTTTATAAATGTTACCTATATTTAATATTGCGTAAAAAGACGTGAGCGAAACCAAATTTACTCGTCATCAAATTTAGTCTGGATGAATAATCATGATTTTATATGAGTAGTTTTTATTTATCCATAAAAATGTACTGAATACCTAATTTATTTTTTATTTCTTACTTAATTTTGTTCTCAAATTAGATTTCAACTGGCTTGACTATTTTAATACATAAATGTATACCATACCTATTTATTACAAATCAAAAGGTTTCCTTTTCATAATCTCATTAACTAATGTCTGAATCGACTTTGGACATGTAACTTTTTGTAGACCAACAGTTTAGTAAATTTCTTATTGTAGACAAGTGCCTGTCAAAAATTTTCCTTCCAACACATATATATAGCGAGAAATGGATATTCCAAATTTTAAAATTATACATTTACCTAAATGAGCTGTGGTAACTCTAGTTAAAAGCATCGCCTTTAAACCAAAATGTGTTGGTTAGATCCCGACTAAGAACGAATTGGTAAACCAAATTACTTGTTACAGAAAATTTATTTTTTCATTATTTCAAAGGTCCTAAACAACATTTAAAATGCATCATATTATATTAAAAATTTATATTTTGCTGCTTTACCACTTGTTTGAAGGTAGCTTTTCCTCAAGAAGAATGAATAAGAAACTAAAGGATTTTTTTCAATTTGTAACATACTATACTATACAATCAAATATATATTATATACAACTATCAGATCATATTCATATATTTATCCTCTAATTAATCATAAGTTGTATATGTTTTTAACAAGCATTTGCTTAATAACAATTTTAATTTTACATATGGGTATTTTTTTTATTTCAAGGACCGTATTTATTTGTATATCATACACAAGTAAATATATTTAATAAGTTATGACAGTGATGTCAATCATATCAATAGCAACGGTCATTAATAAGCCCGCACTAGGTCAGCATGAACAGCTTAATATCCAAACCTCCCAACCTAAAACAATTTGTGGAGGTGTGCTCTAGAATTGGGGTGATTAAAATCGGACACAACAAATTCGTTATGAGGTGCAACATATTCCATTCAATGACACCAAACATTTTAAGTTATCTGTAGGTATTAAGGCCTTATAACAATTAAAAGTAAATGAATACCTATTGGTAAATAGAAAGATTTGATATTTTTTCACAAAATCACCAATATAAACATTAGTAGTATGTGGATATCTATTTCTTTTATTCTATTTCTAGAAATTTATTTTGATTAATGCTTACCTAGAATAACACTCGTCTTACCATTGAAAACTGATAACCTTTATACCTTTCGAGATTATGATTTCTAAGTGATGGACTGGCTTATATGGCAATAATAAACTTATCTATAAATGAACACAAACCAGTTCCTAGTAAATTATACAATGGGCACAATTTTTTGTTATTAAAACTTTGTTTGAGATGAGCATTTAGTTAAACAAATTTCTACAAGGCAAGGAAGGCACATAGAACAAAACAATGATGCTAAACTTTAGTACCTATTTCTATTATTATATAAGCAAAAAAGTCCCCTTTGAAAATTTTACAAGAAAAAGACAGCAATAACTTTTTAACAGCTTACATATTTACATTTTTATTTGACCATTATAAACACTTCTTTTTTAAGATTTAACCTTTCTCAATGGAAAATATTTTTATCTGGTTGTAGTCATATTGAGCCTTAATTAAACTAGTATTAAATCAATTTTAACGAGGTCTTGAATGCCTCTTGCACATCTACTTTTATTTAACAGTCACTTTTGAAATTAAATTTGAATTCAACATCCTGCTTTTAACAGGTGTGAAAGCTAAAAACCATTAAAAAGGAAACATGGAACACAAAATAAATTATAAAACTGACTTTTTGTTAAAAATTAATTAAAAGAAAATGATGGAAGAGGCGTTAAGCCTACCACAGATAAAATGAAACCAGTGTATTTTCATTTGGGTCAGGTGGAATATTTACAGAATATACATTGGTAACTATCTATTTATATATTTATCACAATTTTCTCAAAATTAGTCATCCATAACATTTAATATTAAAATGACATCAATTATAGTATTTGATGGCTACACATGAACATGGGCCAAGGATTAGATGGATTTATAAAGGTGATTTTGTTATATTTATTCATATTTCAATTTGTTTATCAATGTACTTACTGTAGTGCTACATATAAGTATTGAAATGAAATTGCTTATTGTAGATTTTTATAATTTAGAGTACCAAGGCAAACTTCAACCAATGGTTTAATCTACTCCACCACGAGAAAAACTAGTAATTCTATTAAGGAATTCATGCTTTTGGTTCTACATTACCCCAATATTTTCATGAAATTAATTTCATATTGATTCGTATTAATAAATAGAACATTTATAATAAACTCATAGTAACTAATAGATTAAAAAGGTCTTACTTTAGTTTACTACAAGCAATAAAAAGATATACCATAATAATAAACATTTAATAAACTATATATCAAGTAAATTAATCACTTATTTAACAAAATATAATTTGTGAAAAACATATACTTATTATCTAATATCACAACACATTATATATTTAATTTTTGTTATGTGCTTGGATACCAAAGTGGTGAAATTCTTGTCCCTCTCCATGTTCGCGTTTCATGTCATGTCTTGCTCAAAGAAGCATAATAAGTACTATTTCACATTAAAAATTATATCACAAGAGAAATTACTGTAATTGAAATTTTCCTGTGTTATCATTTTGGCTCAGGGATGTTATTGGCAGATGAGGTGCTGTTGAATGTCTCAACTTGGCCAGATTTAGGCTCTGAGAGTGGTGTGCGTACCACAGGGGGCATTACCACTGGATTGGTTACGAGGCCAGCATGTGCGGGCACATATGGACGCCTTCGACTTGCGGCCTCCATGGCATTGTCATGTAGTGTCAATTCACCACCATAAAGATGAAGTAGTTCCAGTAGGACTCCATTGGTCCACCCAAAACCATCTTGCACACTATACTCGCCACCACCTCCTTCGTGACCGGGCTGTACCGCGCTATACTTTTCAAACATTTTATGCCAAGTAGTATAACCAAGGTGGTTAGCACGCACCCAAAGAGCAGCTTGTTCGCGGGCCAGTCGGCGGGCCTCAAATTGTCCACTCGCTTCGAGACCCCCAATTAAAATGCTTTGCAGCGGCGGCCACGCATTTGGGTAATCCCACTGTTCGCCAGAATGCAAAACAGAGGCAGGAACGCCACCTGGAAAATCGAGCGCACCTGAACGTAGTAAGTAGCGCACGAGTCGTGCTGCATACACAGGTGCAGCATACCGTTCTACAGCACCTGCCCATAGTGGTGCCACACAACTCGGATAAAAGTAGCGTCGAGGTACGCGCGCTTGCGCATCGTAGTCATACCATACACCGTCCTCGTCATTCCAGAGTACGGCATCAATGGCGGAGCGCCAGTAGCGGGCAAGGCTCCACCATTTGCGTGCTGCACGCCGATCCTTGAGACGGTCACGAAAATCGCCAACTAGTTCTAGTGCACCTGCAAATATGGCATTCAAATCGACAGGCAGAATCCGTGATGCTCGCACATCGGTCAGGTTGCCATCAGCCTCACCATCAGCTGTCACAAACCAGCGTGAAGAAAAGTCCCATCCACTTTCTGCAGCGCTCTTCATCTCTGCATAAAATGCCTCCCTTGCAGGTTCATCGGGAAATATTCGCGCTGTCATATAATCCTCAAAATAAGACTCAGGGCGTGGTCCAAACGAATGTTCATCTGCCAAGTACCGCAATAAAACATATTCGGAATTTTTCACATTTACCGATACTTTTTTATGATCTAGCCAAAAACGCAATTCACGTTCGACAGTAGGTGTATACTTCTCAAGCCAAGAGAGATCACCAGTCTCTGAGAAATAACTAGCAACCATTGCAGCAAGCAATGGTGGTTGGCTTCTACCCAAATAGTAACGACGGCTGCCATTAGGCACATATCCCAGTACATCAACAAGATGTAGAAGATTTTCAATCATACCACGTGCAGTCTGATGCATATTGCTGACAAGTAAGCCACGCACAGTCCAAAATGAATCCCAATAGTACAGTTCTTTAAAACGACCACCAGGTACTATAAACCCATTAGGCACCGGTAGAAAACTATAACTTTCAGGGTGTACAATCACATTGGATATAACTCGTCGACCTAGTCTTGTCCAAATACTTACAACGTCCTTGGCAAATTTACGTAAATTAGGATCTCGAATACGATTTAGAAGTGGCGGATCCGGGTTGAAGTCTGATGGCATCCAATGCTCTAGCTCATCACCATCCATGAAGTACTTGCTGACAAACTCTTTCAACATCTCACGTGATGGATTCCCATTGGTTTTGTTTAATAATTTTGAAAAATCTGCTAGAGTATCATTCTCAGAATAAACAAGATGAAGATCCACAAATGTTTTGGAATCTTGAAATATACGCGAAAGTTGAACCCTATTAAGGAGGCCACCTTGACAATATATGGCAGATGTACAAACAGATGAGAAAGCAAGTGCTTGAGCTGCGCACGCACCCAAGAAGCCCAGCATCGGGTACAACGGCACGCCGCGGGGCAGCCGCCGTGCACAGACCAGTATCATGGTGGTCTCAAACGCTTTTTAAAATGTTCGATTAGTATCTGAACATCACTCCCGTATCGAGCGAAAACATAAATAGAAAAAGTATACAATGTCACGCGTCGACAAAAGTCGCGGACAGAATGAGCAGGCCGAAGGCCTGCACTCGTTATAAATCCCGCATACCACGCGCCACGCATCATCGCTGTCGTGTACCGAATATGTCGCGAACATCTATAGAGTTAAATATTAAAGATGAGTGGTTCACAAAAATCATTTTAATGAACTTGTCACGACAAAGAGATGAAACCTAGGTTTTGTGTCCTTATCACTTCATTAATTACTTACTTCATTAACATGTAAACTCTTATTACAAACCATCAAATTAAGTTTTATTCATTTGTTTAAAAATCCAAACAATTGCAAATTTTTCATGAAAACATTAGAGCAATTTAACATCAATATTTTTAACGAAAAGCTTATGTCACAGAGCTTATTGTTCTGTAGAACTCACAGAACAATGTTAAAGTCAATCCGAGTTAACAAGTTGATTGAAAAATCATGCATTTTTAAAGACAACACCAGTGATGCCCATATCTTAAAATTTATTTTCCCAAAAGTCTTCGAATATTTAGTTATTACGTACCAACAAAAACAAGTCCCTTGTTATTCAAATAGTAGTTAGGAAATAATTTATTAACGTCAGTTAATATCCGTAATATTATCCGATATATAACCTGCGCCGATTTCTGAAGAAGTAGGCAGTGCTTGTAGTAAAGACTTATCTAAAAGATAAAGGAATTATTATATTGTAGTCCAATATTGAATTAAACAGAAAAATTATTGGACTTGTATTAAGTAATAATTGCTTAGTATATTAAGTTGTTTTTTACAAACACTTCTATTTCACAGAAGCTTAGGCAGAGACTACTGATTTCATCGTGGTAATATCTTTGTTTATATCTCTTGCTTCACTGACATCTATCAATCTTTTTATGCAAGCTCGTCGGTTTCAGGTGTTGAAAATTTGGTTTTTTTTATTATATGTCACCTAAATGGTCTGCGTAGGACTTTCTAAGGTGACCCTTGTCGACCTTTCCATCACACACGTTCGCTCTACAGATTTGTTTTGTCAATCTATTTTCATTCATCCTTTGCAAATGGCAAACCACGGCAACATATCTTATTCTACTCTAGTCATTACGTCTTCTTTTAAACCATGCTACTCTCTGACATCACTGTTCGTACATCTACCTATTAAAGACTCTCCACTACACATAAGCCAAATTTTATTTAAATTTTATATAAAACAGAAAGAACCTTCTCGTTAGCTCTTATCAATCAAACTTATAATTTCGTTAATTTATTTATTACGACAACAAAACAATATTTATATTTATTCTTGAATGTGACGTTCTGTTTTTGCCAAATAAAAAGATTCTTATTTCAATATTAATTAATATTTTTTGTACTGTATCTGTCAATATGTCAAAAACTTCAACAATATATTAATTAGTATCAATTTTTGAACCTGTTCATAAATTTCCTTTAAATTAATATTTTTAATTTTAGATACTTAGTGACCAATAGACAGTAGAAATATAATTAAGATGATTTAATCTAGTATAACTTTCAATTGATTTATTGTATTTATTTTTTAGTTTATTTATCGCTTTGCAAATATTAATTTAAAAAGTAAGTGATACATTAAGTAAAATAATAACCTCTTTCAAATTAGGTAATTAATTAGTTCAAACCACTTTAAATTCATGAAATTAATGAAAATAACCTTTTTTTTTAATATGGCACGAGCTATGAAGAGAATACATTTATCGGAATATATTTCTTTATCAACAAATCATTCCAATATAGTTAACTAATGCTTAATTTTAGACGCTTATTTTTTTAAATAATCCGCTAGTAGTCATAATCGCCGCCGTCCGCTGCGCCGCCGGCCGCCACGCTCCACAGATACTAATACAATATATTATTTCAGGTTTTCTAACTCGCTGAGTTTTTGAAAGCTTACAATTAAGCTTTCACAAGCGAAGCGCAGTTTACATAAAATCTCTTAAGGTCAAATCGCGAGAAACCTAACGGTGTCAACGACGCGATTTGCAGCGAGAACCGGGCGCTGGCCTTTCCCCTTCAGGGAACGGCAAACCCGGACGGACCTGGGACCACCGGCCTTGGAGGGTGCTCCTAGTCGATACCAGGTGTCGCCCGCCCAGCCTCCTACTCACCTCATCCATCCTCCGTATCTGCCTGTGGTCTATTGCAGACCTAGCTCGAATCGATGCTAGCCGCTAGGTCTAAAACCCGCGCACCCCTATTTCGATTTTAAAAACACATATTTGCGACATACAATACACACCGCGCTAGTACACCCATTGTATACCTGCCCGCCGAGCCCCGGGAACCCGGCCGGCCGGGCCGCGTTCACCGTCGCCGGCGAACAATAGACGGTCATTAATCACGTGCGCCGGCGGCCGCCAGCCGTCAGCCGAACGGTTAAGTGCGTCGATCCTTATACGATAAACAATTATTATTTCTTAATTCATTTCGCCGAAATAAAATAAACTAACGGTAAAATAACAACAAAACATTTACGAAATCACGGAATATCGATAACGCCACCTCCTGCCCTCCGATGGCAGGAGGGATCTCGAAAGGCCCTCTCAACCGCGCCTTGATAAAGGAAGTATTAGCCAAATCCCTCGCCGAAATGGGATATGAATGCCCAGAAGGCAAACTCAACAAATTCGTTCGCACCGCGACCCCGGTCTCGAGCCGCGCCTCGAGCAACACCGCTTCCTCTGCTTCGAGCTAAAACTCGAACAGATCGCAGTCTCCCTCTAAAGGGAAAAACCAAAGAAAAGCCCGCTCCTCGTCGTCCGAGGAAGACGAGACATGCTCGGACAACACCGTCGTCGGCTCGGACAGCGAGTCCGAGTCCGATTCTGCCAGCTCCGCGACCTCCGACACCGAGAGGTCGACTAGATCCCGGTCCGGCTCATTCACCCTCGTAAAGGGAAAAACCAAAAGGGCGATCAAAAAGGCACTTAAAAAGAAAAAGCTCTCCGATGACAACGAGATGGAGACTGACCGCCCAGTCTGAGTCAGCCCCTACCCAAACCCCGCTACCCACCCCTTCGTCGGCCCAAGGGCCGGTCATCACCTCCTCGCAGGTGACGACCGACAAAGCCCCCCACCAAACGGGCAGTAAATCTACGGCCCCCCCAGAGGTAAAATGCCCCCACCCATATTCTTGCGCAAAGGCATAAATTTCATCCAAATATACGCAGACTGTACACGTCTGCGGATAAACTATACAAAAGCCGTCCGCACCGCCGACGACGGCATTAAAATCACATACCCCGACGTTGAGACTTTCCGCAGTCTCAACAAATATCTCGTAGACTTCAAAGTCCAATTTTACACATACGCCCTCGAAGAAGAGCGTACAATCAAAGTAGTCATCCGCGGCATTCCAGCCGATTTCCCGGTCGAGGAGATTAAAGCCGATCTCTGCGACCAGGCTTCCCTGTGCTTTCAGTGCACAGGCTCTGCCGCCGCGACGGCACACCACTTTGGCTGGTTCTCGCGGTCCTTCTTAGGACCGAGGAGACCAAAAATCTGTGCCGAACTTTAAATAAAGTGTGCAGCCTCTCGGGTATCCGAGTAGAGGCCCCACACAAAAAAGGCGGCCCCGGTCAATGTCACCGGTGCCAACTTTATGGCTACGCGGCGGCCAACCTAACGCCAACCCGCCGGTGTTAAATGTCTGGTCCCTCACTGGACCAGAGACTGCCCACTCACACGCGATTCGGAGGAAAAACGCTCCTGCGTCAACTGCGGCCTAAATCGTACGGCCAACTACAGGGGATGCCTTAAGGCTCCCAAATTCTCAATCAAAACTAGGCCCAACACTAAAAGGCCCTTCCACGCCAGGGGATCTACAAACTACCCGGCACTGGCGTCAAAAAAGATAACTCCCGTTGTCAACTTCCGCCCCCACGCCCCGCGCCCTCCAACCCGTGGGGGAGAAACCAACCCTCGAGGGTCGTCCAGGAGCCGCCCAGGGAGTTTGCTCGACGCGCTCCCCCGGGGCCACCCCCCGCCACCATGACTGCAGGCCCCTCATCGTTTGGAGACGATATCCAAACGGTGATGGCCGTTCTCCGTGCGGTTTCGAGCTCGGAGATCTCAGAGTTCGCGGAACAACTCCGAGCGTGCCGCAACATAGAGGAAAAGCTTCCCGTTCTAGTAAAGTACCATCACCTGATAGTACGTTTAGAATCGATTTAAATGTCTACACCCAGGTGTAGCAGTGTTTCCACCTTAATTGGCGCCGCAAACCGAAAAATTTAAAATTACTTTTGTTTAACGCGAACGGGTTACAAAAAAATATTCCCGAACTGACGAACTGTATGTCGGAGTACGGGATCGATATCGTGTTGATCCAAGAAACCCATTTGAAACCAGAGCCCAGAGCCTGTGCCACGCTACTGCGTTCAATTACAAACTGACAGGACGTACGCTAGAAGAGGTGGTACAGCCTCTACTATAGTCGCTCGTCCTGTCCTTTAACAATCCCCCATAACATGGAAGCCACGGGTTGTAGACTCTAGGGTCATCGTACTATCGTCGTAGTCTCGGTCTACCTCCCGTCTCCAAAGCCGTTGCTCCGGAGTGATCTTAGAGCCCTCCTTGCCTTCTAGGGGACACATCCGATTCGGCGATTTTAATTGTAAAATTCCAGATGGGGCTGTGCCATAATGGATCAAAATGGAGAAAACTGATCGACTCCACAGACTAGAGTTCGAAATTATCGCGCCCTCTACGGCGACTCTACTTCCCATACAACGATTCAAACAGGCCTTCAACCTTAGACATTGAATTGACTAAAGGAGTCGCCTTAAATTTAAATAATATTGAGACTCTTCACAGCCTTTGTCCGATCGCCGGTATTGTTAAAATGGGTCCTCCTGACGGTGAGGCCTATCATCCACTATTAAATTACCGACTGGAAGAGAGTGTCGACCGCGTTTGAAAAATCGACACTCCACCTCTCAATAGCATCCCGGATGACATTAGAACGACTGAAGAGATTGACCACGCTATAGGTGCTCTTACCAGCCACGTCAGGACGGTGGTCGAGAAATGCGAGCGGAAGGTTCCGGCATCCTCGGATCGTCGGAAGTTTCGCCCGACATTCCTCGAATTGATAAGAGCAAAAACGCAGCTTTGCCGCGCGATCGCATATCCCACTCCAGAGTATAGATCCAGAGCGCGAACACCCGCGAAGTGAAAGCTCGCGTTCTAATTCCGAAATGAGAGTTGGAACGACCTCATGGAGGAAATTAGACTGTCCTCAAGCGTTTTGGAAAATTACCAAAGCGCTTCAAACAGAGGGGGTATACTCCTATACCTCCGCTTAAAAGACCTAATGGTTCAATTCCCTCTGACGACGCGGAGGTAGCGCAGGTGCCGCAGACTCTATCGAGACCTGCAATGCTCACAAGCCCCGCATGAACATGGCTCATATCAATAGTATCGAGGAAGAGGTTCTTCAAAAACCTCCCTCGAACCCAAGACGATCTGACGCTGTCTCACCCAGCGAAGCCCTCCAAACGCTGTGAAACGATGTAAGGCACCCAGAAAATGCGCTTTACCACTGTTAGTTAGCCGAAAGCAACCTTCAAATGCTTTTCCCAAACCGAGATTTTTAAAGCCATCGTCTAGTTGACGACCTGTCTCTGAGACTTAACTCGTCTTGTTTTAGGCTGATTTGTGCCCTCGCAACAAGTCCTCCGCTTAGTAGAATATGTCTCGGAGGGCTTTAAAACCAAACAGAAACCGTAGCTGTCTTCTTTGACGTAGCTAAGGCCTTCGACAGAATATGGCACGAAGGTCTGGTGTATATATTATATTCCCTCCAAGTGCCAGATCGTCTCATACTCGTTATTCAAAATTTCCTCTCAAACAGACATTTCACATTTAGGCATGAGCGTACTCACTCGACTAGACAATTAATCAGAGCAGGAGTTCCGCAAGGCTCCGCCCTCTCTCCCCTCCTGTACTCCGCGTACACCAACGACATACCGCGTCCGACGTCCGGCGTCCAGCTCGCGCCCTTTGCCGATGATACCGCGCTCTTTTTTAGGAGTAGGACTAGGTGCTCCATCTTCCGCCACCTCCCGAGGGCCATTGATGAGCTAGGTCAATGGTTCCGGAAGTGGCGGATCGAGGTAAATCCTGATAAGTCGGCAGCTATACAGTTCAAGTATAGCAAGAATAGGAGTAAACTTGTTGTCGACTGGAACACTCCCAATCTAAAATGTTGAACGCGAGAATTCCGTGGCAACGGTCGGTGTCACGCTCGATAAAAATCTCCACTTCGAGAGCACATCGCGTGTTAGAAGAATGCGCTTTTTACACAGCAAGGCTCGGAGCCATGCTCGGTAGGAAAAGCAAATTATCTAGACGCAATAAGCGCACACTATACAAAATGTGCATTAGGATGGTGATGACGTACGCGTCCAGTATTCGCTCACGCCGCTCCTAAAGCACTACATAGGCTACAAGTAATACAGAACAAATTTTGTAGAGCAGCAACGGACGCACATTGGTGCGTTCGTAATTCCATCTCTCATAGAGATTTGGAACTCCCCACCCTTTAAATATATGAAGGACGCATCGAAGCGATTCTTCGACATCGCGGGATCACATCCCAATGCGCTCCTTCGCGCGGCGGTCGACTATCAACCGCCGCCTCACCCACTTTCCGTAGACCACGGAACGTACTAATTGATCCACCTGACGCTCTTACAGCGGCAGTTGACAGCCTCGATGACGTCAGCGACACGCATGACTGACTTAGAGTAGGTCTATCTGTTAGTTAGGTCATCGACCTATATCCCTTACTCCACCCGGCCCCAGCTGACCGCTCCCGGCAGGGCCGGAGGAACGGGAACCGACCAGTGACGGTATCCGATGACATCCTATGCCGAGACGACAACCTCCAGGAGTCGTCCATAGGGCATGTCACGCGCCTGTCGGCACTCACACGTGCTGTCCGGCCGCGCACGGCGAAGCTATCATAGTCGTCCGACCGATCGTCCGACCAGTCGTTTGACTACATAGCATAGCCGAACCACCGACTTCACCTTCAGGGGTACTTTTTTAGTGGGTTTCAGCCCCACACTACCTACGCGTACGAGCGCGAGGGTATGCGGGATAGACATTTTTACCACCTCCACGTCGCAAGTGGGAAACAAAAAAAAAAAATATTATAAATATTACATGGCAAACTTTTTAACAAAAAGAATTCGACTTGATATATCAAATAACTTTTAGTGTCAAAGATAGTGAGCATGTCAGTTTCATAGTAATCTAAGAAAGTAAATAGATATGTACACTCAAACATGTGTAGCTAGCATTTGGTTTAATTATCAATAAAACCTTTATTTATTTCAATCGTTTTAGTATATGGTTTAAATAAAATCATGCATTTAAAATAATTTTGTTCCTTTATATAATCTTAGATTTAAAATATATTTAAGGGATAAATAATAATTTTTGGTAACAATTTTGCAGCTGAACAATTATTTGGTGAAGAATCGCGCAATTTCAACAACCTCGTTTGTCTCTAATTTCATAGAAAAAATCTTATTTAAAATGAAATAGAACTTATTGAGCTCATTACACAGACGTTATGTTCCAACGTTTTTGAAAAATTGCCAAGAAATTAATCTTACGGATTTTTAGAAGAAGCATTTCAAGATATGGAAGGGAACTTTCAGCGTTAGCCTGTAGAGTTTGGCCGTGTCCAGATTTGTTATAACATGTTCCCGGAACTGGCAATTATTGCCGTATTAGTTAACTCTGGTTACTCTTCTGCTAAAACTGAATTGCACCGATTTTCCATTTCATTAGAATGCAAGTAATGGAACGCTGCTCAGCTGCACCCCGATTGAATTTAAAGAAATTATGTAGCCTATTATTGCATAAATATTTAACATTAATATTCAGACTCTTGAACACAAAATATTCATGGGAGCGTCTCTAAAATATCTTAGTAATAAATGCTCGCTCATATATATTTAGACATTGTTTGACTGCCCAAAAAAATTGTCCAAAAGGATTCAATAAGTGACGCTAGTTAAAATCAATTCCAAAATTTTACAATGGTTCTAAGAAATACACTTAAGAGCATTTAACCCACAATTAAGACTGAGTATAGAAGCCAAACGAAAAAAAACCTGAAAAAATTTGGTAGTTGGTTTACCTGCAAGCCGTCCCAGAAAATGTTAAAAAAAAATTGTAAATTATTGAACTCATCATGTTCAAAAGATTGATTTTATTGCTTTTTTAAGCTCGGTGAGCTCAAAAATATAATCTTAATATCTACATTTTGAGTTCTTGCAACTAAAAAATCAATACGTATAAAAAATCACTATTTTTTAAATTTTTAAACGATAATATTATTAACATTTTATTTAATTTTCATTTCCCTTGTAGAATCAGACGTAGTTTTTTAAGCAAAAAAAAATTACTTAGCACCAAACGTGAATCCATCAAAAATGTTGCGTGCAATTTTGACACATCCTAATTTTTCAAATTTGGGGTACTAACTTACCGATTTGATGCAGTATGCAACATTCTACTTTGTTTTTAAGCAGAAGAACTAGTTAAATTTTGGATTTTTCCGAGAGAAGAATTTAAAAAATATTCAATAAAAAAACACTTTTTGATTTTTTTTTTCAACACAATCACATAAACGCACACGCATACCTACATATAAGTATCACTAAAAAAATGGTCAAAATGTCTTTATTCCTAGGACTCTAAAATTTTAAGATCTGTTGTAAACTCTATTTTCGAAAGTTGGGCTGAAAATAGTATCTTTGCAATTTGTAAATTTTTTTCAAATTCCATAGCGGAAAGTTAAAAAACACATGTCAACAATGATATCTTTTGAACACACGATTCGATTTCGTTCTGCTTTATAACATTTAACATAGTTTCTTAAATGAAAAAAGATGACCGAGTATTCAACATCAATCTATTAAGAATTTCATCTATCATTTCAAAGAAAACGTTTTTTTCAAATGTTTTCTTAACAATATCTCTCGAACGACCCAACCGATTTTCATAATGTTGCAATAATAGACATTATTTTTAAAGAAAATTGGTTGGTAAAATTTTGATATTCATGGGTATAAAAATTTTAAAATATTTTAGGAAACTACTTTGTGAAAATTTTTATCTGACAGTATTTCTTGAAGAAATCAACCGATTTTGATGCATTTAGCAGCGATCCATGTTGTATAGTAAGGAAAACAAATGGATAAATTTTGGAATTTATCGGTATAGCACTTTACAAAACATCGTAAAAAGCCTTTTTTTTTGGAAAAAAATTCTCTAACAATGTCTCTTGAAAAAGTCAACAGTTTTTTATGCAACTAGCGGCAAACGATGTTACTCCGTAAGAAAAAAAAAGGTGATTATATTTTGGTATCGATCAAAATAGTAACCTAAAACTAATCTCAAAAAAACATTTTCTGAAAACTTATTTTTGAAAATTCTTTTAAATCAACCGGGTAGAATCAAGTCAACGTCTCAGGAACTCGAAATTGAGTAGACCACTTTTGAATGTCGCACACTGCTTTTCAATCAGTTAATCCGTTAAAATATTTTAAAAGGTTTACACACGCGCAGGTACGCACGCACGCACGCAAACACACACACACATACACCTCTCGGGAAATGATCGAAATAAATTCCTAGGACCCTAAAATATGAAAATCTGATAAAACTTGATTTTCGAAAATCAGACTGAAAACAAATGTTATTAGTCTGATTTTTATAATTTTTTTTCAATTTACATAATGGAAATTTAAAAAATAATAAGCGAAAAAGTTATTCTAAACAAAAGCAGAATAAAATAATAAAATTCCACTAAAAATAAGCAATTGTTACCTCCTCAACGAAAGGGCCAGACTCATTGATCGAATAAAAAATATTACTTTGAAAAATAAATTCATGCAACCATAGTACAATGCAGGTGTATGCTATGATTTAAGACACCAGCTTACTTTTACTAACGACATCTATTGTCGTAAATCTTCTATAATTTATTTTATTATATATAGATTTATTTATTGATTACAAAAATATTATTTCTGCTTAAATGTCTTCCGTTTATTTCGTGGTATATAGTAACTAATGAATATTTTTCCCTCTGAAGATTCAAAACAATTCACCATAGGCAAAACTAGGAGATTCAAATGATTTTATTTTTTTAGAAACTAATATTGAATGTACATTATAAAATGGAATCAATGTAAGACGGTGTAATTAGAACAAAATAAAAATTTATAGTGATACAAGTCTATTTCGTCCGTGATTGAAAACGATGGCTTGTAAGACATGGTATACCAAGTAGTAAAGAGGTTAGTCGTTACTAATAATTTGTCTTACTTTTGCATTGTTACAAATATTTTAATAATTATGTGGATTTTTTATAATGCATATTTTACATTAATTATAAAAAATTTGGAATATATTGTTAATGATAATAAATAAGAAATATCGGAATAGATAGTGATAAATGTTTTGGAATTACCTACTCATTTGCAATTACTTAAACCAATTTTAATCTGCAAATTTTCTTATAGTAATTAGGCAATTTTCCCATTCTATGCTATTCTCCCTATATTTCTTTTTTTAGCTGCAATGTATGATTAAGCTTGCACTGGTCCTATTGATGAAAGTTTATGCTTAAATTACTCCCTGTCTTATTATGATGAACGGCTTCCTAACTACTAAAAAAATTCAAAAGCACTTCATAGAGGATGCAATATAATTTACTGAATGGATTTTAATGCAGTTTTCATAGGCAGGTTGCTTAATACAAAACTCGTACAAAATATTAATTAGGTAATTTATTGATTAATTAAATTTAAAGGCCTTATATTAATTAAATCGGATATCAGGAAAATGTTATTCTCATTTAAAGATCTAGTGTGAGAAGTTACAAGGCAATTGCTAGCGTCAAAGGCGTCACTATACGAACGAATAACAACGTTCAAAAGAAAAAACTAAAACCTACACTCGGCTTTCTAATTCCGACCTACTCGACTTTTTACCAAACGAGGAAAAATTGATAACGGAACCGGGAATCGAATCCAAGTGTGGGACTGGAATGAGAATCACGAACACAACCGGAGTTGAAATCAGGGTCAGTACCGGGACCATAATTAAAAACGGGACCGTCATTGATATTGATAACAAAATCGTTCAGTATAAAAGACGAAGGAACACATTCTAAGCCACAAGGACGATGCCGCGAGCTGTTAAAGCTAGTAAGCGAACGCCCAATATTTCATTCGTGCATTAAATTCATTTTTCAATATTTTTATTCAAAATATGTATTTATTTTTATAATAATTAATAAGTTTAACGTCACTTTGAATAGGAATATCAAAATATTTGTACCTCCTACAAGTGCTGCCTCCGATTGATTTTTTTGAACCTTCAGAGGAAAAAATCTGTTTTTAAGAATCCGTAGCCAAAATGGCAAAAACGCAAGTTTCGTTATGTCCGTCCGTCCGTCCGTGCGTATGTCATAGGCACTTTATTCAAAAATTACAAGATGTATATTAACCAAATTTGAAGTATACGTATATTGTATAGGCTGCTACTTATTTTGGTAGTTAAGTAACAAAAACAAATATTTTTAGGTGAGGGCACTTTATGCATGTTACAGAAGCCGAAAAAAATTCCGTCAAACATCACCGTGTGCCATATATTTCGACAATTATTTTAAAGCATTGTAAGGTTCCTAAGCAATTTTTTTCATTAATGGAATATTTTTGAAAATAACCCTTCCAAAGATAGATAAAGTGTGTTCCCCTCCCTTTTTCTTTTAAACCGTATGTGCAAAAAATACGAAAAAATTCGAAGGTAACGTTTAGTAAATACTTTCAACGAAAATGATTTTCAACATGATTGGATAGACCGCTTTCGAGTTATTTCCGAAAAGCTACGCTTCATAAATATTGACTGCGCTGCGAAAATATTGACGGAAAGTATTTATGTATCTAAAAAATGTAGTACTAGTTTTAGGTCCACGAGGACGAAACTGAGGACGAAAGCTAATTTTTTGTGAAAAAAGAGGATAGCTCTTAACCGTTTACACGTTACCGTTACCATCTGTGAAGACTTGTCGGTAAAAACCTATATCTTTACACAGTGGCGTTTTCTACAAATCAGCGGCGCCGCTCTTATGTCTATCGGCGCAACCCGCCACCAATCGCGCCACTTGCCGCGCGAGTCCTCGTCGTGTAGCCACGTCCGTGCGTCACTCCAGCGCCATCGTTAACGGTCCTAAGAAACGCCAATGTGTAACAAAAACTCTTTAAAATGTTAGAAATTTAACACAGGTAACACTGTTTTGCGATATGGAATTTATTATTCAATTTTAGGTACTTAATTTTGGTCTATTGAATATGAAAGTAGTGTTATATTTCTTAATTTAACTTTTCTTTATGAAGTAACGGCAATAATTTGAGAGCTGTGGGGTTTTCTATGGTAAATTGGTCCAGACAGTCTCTTTGCCAGGTCCAGCATTAATCTGCCATCGTATGACGATTCCGATGGCCTTAATAGTTTTCCTCCGATCGCGATGTCTTGTTGAAAGCGTTTCCTTTGTTATTCGCTATAATCATATAGATTAATAGGAAATTTATCTAAAAGACTGTACATTCAATACGATTTCACGTCCATATTAGCTCCTAACTTTATTGCACTTATAAGATACGAAAAAGGTTTTTCGTATTTTATAACTTATAAGTGCAATAAAATCGCTTTGTTTGTGCAAATTGTATCTGGCTAGTTTTGATACCGTTAAATAGAAGACATATTAAAAAAAGAATGATAAAAAATTAAAACGGTGACCTGCCATTTTTCTATTGGTTTTCTATCCGCCAAAGTGAGTTAATCTAACGTAGAAATTCGATACATTTTTTTATTGTTATTATAAAAAAAAAGAAAAATGCGACACAAGCCGAAAAAATTGTGACATTTATGGACTTAATGCAATGTCGGTAAAACTAAAACTGATTCAAGCGTTTTCAGTCCGGTAATTTTGAAATCAAAGATGAACTCTTTGGTCGACCTGCTACGAATAAAGTTGATGCCATTTTGAAAAAAGTAGAACAAAACCGGCATATTAGTTATTACGACATCGCTGAAGAGCTGGCGATCGACCATAAAGTAGTTTTGACTCATTTAAAAAAAGCTGGATATACAAGAAAGCTCGATACTTTGGTCTCACGCGAGCGCACTGAAAGAAATTTAATGAATCGTGTACTCATTTGCGACTCTCTATTAAGACGTAATGAAACCAAATAATTTTTGTAAAGATTGATCACTATTGACGAAAAATGGATTACCTGATACAAGAACATGTGAAAAACATCACGGTCAAAAGGCTAACAAGCTCCATAGACTATAGCGAAATCCGGATTAATTCTCATTAAGTTGATGCAGCATGTATGGTGTGACTGGAAGGGTATTATTCATTATGAGCTTTTACCGTCAGGCAAAACCATTAATTCTGATCTTTATTATCAACAGCTGATGAGACTTAAGCAAGAACAATAGAAAAAACGGTCGGAGATGATTAATAGAAAGGGTATAATTTTAAACACCACGATAACGCCAAACCACACACATTTTAACAGCTTAGCAAATATTGAGAGAGTTTGATTGGGAAGTGTTCATGCATCCACCATATAGTCCTGACTGATTTTTATCTGTTTCGGTCTCTTCAGAATTCTTTAGGTAGTGTTATGTTAAAATCAAATGAGGATTATCAAAACTACTTGTCGCAGTTTTTTGATCAGATGTCTCGAAATGTCTACAGTAGGTAATTGGATAATGTCACTACCTACAATATGGCGATAACTTGTACATATAACACAATGGCATATAGATATTATAATTAAATGTACATAAAATATGATGAAAAATTATCTGGAATTTGTATATAAAATACGAATAAACATTTTTCCCCGACCTTGTATTACGGTAATTGACGATAAATTTTTTTTTCAAAAGCATTCATAATCTTCATTGCTTTTCTTGACAAAATTTGCCATATATTTAGGAGATGTAGTCGGGATTATAACACAAGATTTGCGCGGAGAACTCATCTCTCTTTGAACAATAACGCCCAATAAAATAAATAAATTAATAAATTATGAAGAACGGACTGTTAGTTAAAGTCGCAGACAATAATTCAATATTTGACTCATTATAGATTGAGAAAGAAACGTCAATAAAGGCAGGTTAGTAAAGAAACAGCTATTCTTGATAGAAGTTCATCGTGAGAATCAGAGTCAAGTCAAACCAAATAATTTACAAGACGAGTACTTTATAATCATATGTATCTAAACTGACTCCATAAAATTAGCTTACATCTAATAAATTTATTCCTTTGTATAACATGGATATTAAATTGTGCGTTTATGTGAGTTAAACTTTTATATACCATCCTGAGCTTAAATTACTCAGTTTTTGGCAAGTAACCTATTTTGTAAAGCATTCTAACAAACATAACTAATTATAATCAATAAAAAATATCAAATAGATTGTATGTCATTTGCTATACATTAGTTTTTGATGAAATGGGCTTATAAAAAACAACAGTTTTAATACATGTTTAGCACAGCCTTTTTATTTTATCAACATTCGTTTAATAAATACAACATTGTTTTATAAACAATTATTTTTGACAAGACAATTCTTTGTACAGTCAATATAATCTAGATTATATAATCGTGTGCTGTTGATTGATAATTGAATTTGTACGGTTTATACCAAAATTATCATAGAAAATTAATGCTTTAATTAAAACAAAAATACATTTTTTGCACCGCCACGTAGGAGTGACAATAGGAACAATTGCATAATTAATACTCTTCTAAATAAATAATTAATTATAGAATAAATCTCTTTTTTTAACAAAATCTAAAATAGTCTCAATCTGCTATATAGGTGTTATAAATTAAGTCGTTGTACAAAATTTATTGTCATGTAATTTGTACTATGCAGATTGTAAACAAAAATTAATAAATGCACAATATTATTTGAATAGATTTAATCTTATAACAACTTTGCAAATTTTTTGAATCTTAAAAATTAAACTATTTATCGTAGTGAAGTGACTTTTTTGTAAAATAACCATAGATAACTAGCTATATTTTCTAATCTAATAAAAATCTGTAGGATACTTACTAACAAGTCAACATTACGTCTGTGTCGTTACTCTATTATAAGTTATTTGTTTTAAGTACAAATGGCACGTGCTGTTCAAATCCACACTTATGTACTGTACAAGTTTTAACTGGTAGCTTCATTGGCAATAATCGCAAAAAAATATGTATATGTATATTAAAACATATATGCGCACGTCTCAACATTATCACAAATAGTTTGATCTTATACTTAACTGTGTTACATAAATAATTACATGGTAAAAATTTGTAGAATTGGATACATTTGCTAAAGAATTGATTCACAGGTGATTATTTGTTCAGTAATAACATTAATTGAACCTAAAAATTCATGAATTATTCATCTATTTATAATAATGTTTTAGTTATTCTATATGAATTCTCAAAGACTAATGAGGCGATTTGGAGTTTAAGTACATGAGACCTTTTCTTAAAATCACTGGATTAGATAACTTTACTTGCATTTGTAAAAATAACGGTCACTCGGAAGATGAAGCAGACAAATCCGCAGAGTCAGAGGATTCCGAAGAGCTGGAGGAGTCGGCCGAGTCGCTATCGTCTTTAGAGCCGGTCGGTTCCGTAGTGTCGGATTTATCACCGGAGTCGATAGAACTAGCGTCGGTCGCATCGCCGGCCGTCATAGTTCGGCCGTACTTGGAGAGAAACTCGAGCACGATCCCATTACTCCAACCGAAGCCCTCCTGAACGGTATATTCGCCACCTCCGCCCACCTGGCCCGGGTGCTCTGCGTCGTATTTCTCGAACATTTGTTTATTGGTCTTGAAGCCCAATAAGTTGGCGCGCACCCAAGTCTGGGCCAATTCATGAGCGACGTCTCGTCCCTCCGGCAGGCCGGTCGCCTCGATCGCGTTCACGGCCATCCCGACGAGCGGCGGCCACGCGTTCGGGAAATCCCACTGCTCGCCGGTGCGGTCCAGCGAGGAGGGCACGCCGCCGGGAAACTGGAAACCGGCCGACCCTCGAACGTAACCGAGCACGCGCGGCCCGTGCAACAGCACCTTATCGGCGTCCACCGCGTCCAACCATAAAGGCGACAGATTCGTTGGGAAGAAATAGCGACGCATTTTCTCGTTCTTCATGTCGTAGTCGTACCAGATCCCGTCATCCTCGTCCCATAGTACTTCTTCTATGGCGATACGCCACTGCTTGGCGATGTAAGCCCACTGAGCCCCAGCGCGCCAGTTCCCCAGCTGAGCGTGAAAAGATGCGATCGTTTGCACCGCGCTAGCGAAAATAGAGTTCAGATCGACGGGGATGATGTAACGAGTGTGGATGGCGGTGATGTTGCCAGAATTATTGCCGTCACTGTCGATAAACCAACGCGAAGAGAAATCCCAACCGCTCGCAGCTGCACTTTTCAAGTCCGTATAGAACTCTTGCCTGCGCTCAGACGAATCAAAATATAGCGCGTTATTGTAGTCCTCATAATAAGATTCGGGTCGGGGGCCGCTGCTCGGTGCATTGTAATGCAACATCGTATAAGTCTTACCGTTCATTTTAAAACTGACCGTCTGTGTGTCCAACCAATATTCGAGCTCCTTTTCGAGATAACGAACATTGGCACTGAGAAAATCGTAATCTTTGGTCTGTCGCATGTAGAGATCTACCATGGCGGTGAGCAGCGGTGGTTGACTGCGCTGTTGGTAGTACCAGCGACTCCCGTTGGGTACGAGCCCGATGGTGTTCAACAGCTCGATGAAGTTTTCGATAATCCCCCGCGCCGTATCAGTCATGCCGCTCACGAGCAGACCTTCAATGATCCAGTACGTGTCCCAGTAATATATTTCGGTGAAACGCCCGCCGGGTATCATAAATCCATGAGTGATCGGGATAAGGCTGTAGCGTTCCGGCTGGTCGAACACTTCCTGTTTCATCTTACGACCCAGCTTAAGCCATATTGAGTGAACGTCTTTTCCGAATTGCTTCAATTCGGGATCGTATATTTCGTCGAGAAATTTCGGTTCTGGATCGTAATCGGAAGGAACCCATTCTTCGAGCTCGTTGGATTTTTCAAAATGTTCGTCGAGAAACACTTTGAGTTCGTCCCTGGACGGTTTGCCATCGGTCCGTGTCTGTAATTCTCTAAAATTTCGAAACGTAGTATTTACGTCGTGTCGCAAATGCATGTCCACGAAAGTTTTGGAGTCGGGGAAGAAACGTGCGAGTTGGATCTCGTGCAAGATGTCGCTGTTACAGAAGATGGGCCTGTCACAGCTTGGCGGCAACTGAGATCCGCCTGCCACGCATGCGCAACATGCTATAAGTACCAGCCAACGCATCATCTGTAATGATATTTAATGAATATTAATAAATAACAATCGAATTCTTTGTGGTTATTATATTGTAATATTAAAATCAAAATTGTTTATTATATTGAGGAAACAGTTATATTTCTCGTTAAGTTTAAAATTACAAGTGATTCGCAGTGATAGTTTTATTAAGAAAATTCAAAAGAAAATTTAAAATATTGGATTCGACTGGCCATTTTATAATATAAAATTTGCTTTACTTTGCAAACAAAATTTGTGGCCGGAACATCATAAAAAACTGAAATTTATCATATTCTAGTCGCAGACCGTTAATGGTATAATGTGCCTACTTAATGAAATAATTTTTAATAGTACCCATGCACGTCGTAGTATATCATATAACAAACTTTTTGTTATGTATGGAATGGCATACACGTGTATCGGCCCCTGAAAAAGCGTTCGAATTGTCGTAAATGCAGTCCGAGTGTAGCTGATTTATTTAACTAACACATATCGGCATTATATGCTATTTTATTTAACATACTAAGTTCAAATTAATATTTTATTGCATGTGTGTAGTATTTCTCACAAAAAAATCATGATAATGAAGGCAGTAAGCATATTAATTTTCTTTTATTTTATATACAAACTTTAAGGCACGATTTACTCGATTTTGCCATTCTTGGAAAACAAAAAAAAAACTTATTCGTAAAAAAAGAATAGGATGGAACATTAAAAAAATAAACAGAATTGAGCCTAGTAACTAAAACATATATATTTTGTTAACAAATAACAGTAAACATGCCCCAATGAACAAATGTCCAAAGGACAATAAATGTCAGAATATACGATGAATGGGGTCTTTCCTGCTGTTGTTGATGGTAAGTGGCAAGCGTGTTTGTCTGTCCATTATGGATTTCTGGCCGCTACGCTTATATATGTGACAGTGAAAATTGAGTGTTGCAGAATAATTAATGTAGTGGAGATGGCGATCCTCGCGCAGTATGCGTGGAGTGTTTTTGAAAGATAAATATAGGCATAGTGACGTCAGAGAACGGCATGGTTGGAAAGAATATGTAGCGATTAAAGTATATAAGACATTCTTTATGTTGAGGTCCTTTAGCCAATCGGAAAGGATGAACGAAAGTAGAGGTGATGGAAACCCTTCCGTCCTAGGGCGACATTTGCAACAAGCAACGGTCGCCCTAGAAAATCTTGTGCAGACCAAATTTATAGCGTATTAAATAAGGACCAATATTGAGCACTCGAAACCGACCGGCATAACAAAAAACTATGCAGAAATCGTAGCACGTGGACATCTGTGATAAATGAGTAATAATTAATTAATTAGTAGGTATTAGTAACTACTTAATTAGTAGGTGTGTTGCCTTTGTTCTGGAAAAGATAAACCGAAACGCCATCTTCCAATATTCATATTACTTTGTGACGCTAACGGGGTGAGACTCAACAGCAGGAACGAAAAATACGAAATGAAAAATTAACGATAAAAAGAAAGAGTTATATAAAGTATTGTGTTGTTGAAGTGTGATAATGTGAATTGGAAAATAATATACAGTACAAATAAAATATATATTTATTACTGTCTAATATTAATTATTATTAATCTGAAATCTATTATAAAACTTGAATTCATTATGATACATGAGATGCTAAAATGAGTTCGTTTACGTGTACAATGCTAAGTGTGCACTCGGCATAGCGTCATATTATATATGGTTTTGTAAGTGTATTAGCTTTCGCCCGTAGCTGCGCTCGCTTAGATCAAGGATATTTAATCCGGCTTGACCGTGATTGCATTGCACTCCCAATCTGGATCTCATTCCCGATGTCAGTCTTGTCCCTTTTCATCTCTTTCTCTCTCCTCCGCCTCTTCTTTACTCCATCTCTCCCTTCTGTCCCCCAATCTTTACAAACGTTTTCGCCTACCCCTCTGAATCGCAAACCAAAGAGAACATACAAACTTTTACATGAACATATATATGTGTGTGTGTGTGTGTGTGTGTGTGTGTGTGTGTGTGTGTGTGTGTGTGTGTGTGTGTGTGTGTGTGTGTGTATGAGTGTGTATGTATATATAATTATGTATGTATCTATCATATGTAGGATACGATACAGTTTTTTTATAGTCGTATAAGGACAGAAGTCAAATAGTAGTAGAACAAACAATATGATACGATTTTTCTTCCGATACATTACAATTATCAAAATGTATATTAAAGCTTGTCCGGATAACGTATTTTTCTAATAAAAGTAGGATTGTGTAAATCGAACCACATTTCACGAGCAAAGCTTACAAACGGACAGACGAAGAAAGAGAGACGCTATAGAATATAATGGGCACGGATGTAAACATTGCTTTGGTTGTAATTAAATTATAAAAGAAATGGGAATGCAAAAAAGAAGAGGCCCATATAAGTACATAAAAAATAAGAAAACAATAGAGACGATGTTAATAAGGACATTAGAAAACTATTGTACAAAAGCACTCTTTTAGAAAAAAAGTGAAATTGAGTTGGAACTTAAATGAAATGAAACAACACGTAACGTGACGGCGTAACAATACTCACTACGTTTAATACCACGTTTGTCAGATGTCAAATATGAATCAGTTTTGAAAGAAATCTATCAGAAACAGAAGAAAAACGTAAGAAACTGTACTTTAAACACACAATATCAAGAAATATCTTAATACCTTGCGTGAATTAAATAACCACTCTCGTAATATATTTGTTCAAAAATATTAGTTTCAATATCCAAGTATTGTATCCTAATTCTAGCGTTATTGACGTCTACTTTCATAGATAACTATTTTGTCAGTTAATTACCATAAATACCTCGAACTGATGATACCTGTTGTGTGTCTACACGTGAACAAATAAAGATCAAACAACAGAATCGAATCGCATATGTAATTTGCTTTAAAGTGGCCAGAACCCGCACTACATTGCTGGTGTTTAACGATATGTCATGACTCAATACATTATTTAATGCAGTTATGTATATATATCGTCATGTGGTCATCAATTTGCTTTAGATTCTTCAACACGTTGAGAATTCAATCTACAGATCGACGAACATATTACGCTGCAAAATACAATGAAATACAAAACCTTCGACAGTTTAATACATTCCTTGTTGGTTTTTTTTTTGATCAGTTTCGAAATAGGAAACAATTATTTCCAATAACGTTACGTACAAATAATATTGGTTTAAAACTGAAAGTCAAAACGTTTCTATAGAGGAAATCAATTGGTATAGTTTTTTAGGTAACTTTATTACAATCATTGTAACATAATTATTATATTTTGTGCGGGTTACTGTATGATGTTTTTGAGATTTGTGCATTAAAAAAAAGCAAAAATTTAACATTAACTATTCTAAAAAATTCCAAAACTTAAATATTATTAAAGAATTAAAAACATTAGCTTTTGTTTAAAAAAAAATCATAATCCAGAGACTACTCCTCTTTAGACATAAAATAATTTTTACGTTAAGGTTTTGAATTGTATTTTAATATATAATATCATTAAAATAAATTCCATACAGCATTCTGCATCACATGTTTTTAGTGAAATATTAATTTACAATTATAAATGTTGGAAAAATCGTTGCATTTTAACTAGAACATTTATTATGAAAATATTTTGCGGCTCTTATTTAAAAATACAGTTTTCATTAAAATATTGACGGATTAAAAAAATAACAATTCAATATCGTTTATGTACAGCTTTAGAAAACGTCTTTATACCTACTGAAAATAAAATATAATGTAATTACCTAAAAATATGTTAACCTTTTTGGATGACTTAAATTTTAATCCTTAATTTCCTTTCCTTTACATTCATAAAAATGTAACCTTAAAAAGGTTAAAATCCAAAATCACTTCCATAAATATATTCCGATTTTCACACTCCTTTTATACTTTGATAGTACATTTTGTTGAACACGAAACAATAATAATTTTTGCATTAGTTATAGAAATCTATTTCTCACAACTTTTCGACGTGTTTCGAGAGGCACCGAATGGCGCGCACGTCGCTACGAGCCACACGACCAGCGGCCACTGATTGTAGATTTAATGGTTCTAGCAACCAGGTGACCTCGCTACGGAAAAAAATTAAAATTTACGCGTTGGAAAGGATTACTATTAAAGAGGATATTTAAATGTGAATGCGTTTTGCGACGAGGTTGGCGTACCTGTTTCCGCTATAGGCTTTTCACGTATCCCGTCTGGACTAAGGTCAGTCTTATCACGGATAAGAGATTATAGATTTTCATTGCCCCGCTGCTATGATACCTTCTCTCTTAATTATTCCATTTTAAATTTAGGGTTGATACAGTGCGGGTTTGGGGTCGTTCAAACGACTATCGTCAACGGTGTAGCAAAAAACGAAGAGAGCCCGGGACTCAGCGTGCTCCCAGAGGCACAGAGCGAATGGTTTTAATATGACTTAAAAAAATATTGCCCACTTCGCCCATGTTCAACGGGCCACATCACCGTTCCGAATGCATAAAAGATATGAAAAATATATAATGTAGTGTAAAGAAAATCTGTCTGTCGTTTTTATCTGTCTGTGCGTATGGCTATATGATAGTGCTTAGCGTCGATACGAATTATAATACCATAAGCTTATATGTTAAAAGATTAAAATGTTTAATAATTTTTATAATATTTTATTTGCATTGCTCGTTTATCCGTTCTTAATACCACGTTAGATACATCAAACGCAGAAAACGGCAAACGCTGTCTTGAATAACAAAATCAAAGATTAGACATCAACTTTGCTTTTTAAGAAATCGCCTTTATTTTAGTTCGCGTTAGGTAGTACACGTATTAACGTTAATATTAAGGAGCGTCATAAATAATTTCGGTTTTTAATGTTTAATTCGTTCATTTGATAAACGTACAAAAACAAAACCTTAATATCCAAGTATAGCCCATCGTATTGACCCAACGTCGTGCAAGCTCTCTGAGTGCTCGGTAAAACCATTGTTTGGACCAGCAAAATAATGCCGTAGTGCATTTTCAACATCTTTGGACTAAAATTTTTTCCACTAAAGAAATTCGCCTTGGATTTGAAAAATAGTAGCCTGACGATGCAAGGTCAGATGCTGGATATGGTAGGAGTTCAATACCACCGAGTTCTTCGATTTTATCCCACGCAACTTTCGCAATGTGTGCTCGAACATTACCATGTTGTAAGTTTACAACAAACAAAGTCAAAAAACAAGTTCTAGTTCTGACCTCAGAAGCCTCAATTCCTTTGATGTTTATTTACCGCATTGAAAGTAACTCCACTATAACACTCAAAATCGTCATTGAAGATTTTGAAGTTTAAATGAGAATCATCCGTTGATTTGAAATTCTAACTACAAACCCAAAAATCTCATTACGTGAAAAGTAATATTTTGGACTTTTGAAAAGGAATTTTTTGTTCCAATGAAAAAAACAATTTTATTTATACGTAATCAGATTATATGAGAGCTTTATTTCAAATGTTTAACTTATAAACTTTACAATATTATTAATGAAATTATGTTGATTATTATACGTCTTTCAAATCAGTTTATTGCTCCATTTTTTCATTATTACGCAGTTCATTTAAATTAAATAAAATGTATTATTCTTCAATATTATACTATATTTTTGCGAATAAAATATTTTTTATGGAAAATTACGTCATATGAGGATGTTGAAATTTAAATCCGTATAAATTATTATCATTTTTTTTTAAGGTTTTTGAAGGTCGAATGTGAATCCTGTAATTCTAATTTGACCCTCAAAGTTGTAAAACCGACCGTAAGTGAGATTTTAAGGTACAAACTGGGATCCAAATGGGATTGGGAATCCAATCTTTACATCTCAAGCTAATCCTCGAAAATCTCACTGAACATTTTGAGCTCTTAACGTGAATTTGTTTTTTGACTCGGGAAGGCACCTGTCTCCGGCTTTCTAGCCTGAATATTTCCGCGACTAAACCTTACATTCGTATCAGCTATTTATAATATATATATATATATATATATATATATATATATATATATATATATATCGATAGTCGTAGTTCGATCATTTTGAATTATTTGAAAATATACTAAACCGTCATAGCTCCACAAGACATATAAAACAAGGGCTCAGGAAATTGTCCTTTATCTAACTACCTACTGATTTTCCGCGTTTGGATTGTTTACATAAATCCATTTTTCGTCGCAAGTAACAATGCGTTTAATAAAACGCTCGTCTTTCGGCAGCCAAGGAGCTACGTGCGCACTCCTACGACGTTTTGCTCGAATCGCGTTTAATTCGTGGGGCACTATTCGACAACTTCTGCAGATCTTGCCCAATGATTTTAAGTGGCGATTTATGATATCTTTTGAAGGTCCAAGGGACTCCAATAACCGGCGAGAGTAAGATCTAGGATTGCTTCCTGCTGCGTCCTTCATAGCCTCGACATCCTATGCAGTTGGGCGATCAGAACGCGAATGATGTACCAGCGCCAAATCTCCACTGTTAAAACGATTAAACCAACACTGTTGTTTGCTCATCGACTCCATTTTCCTTGATTTCACATATTTTCCCTGCTGTTGTGGCCACTGTATACTTTAATGTCTAGTGCTGTCTTAACAATACACAAATTTCACATTTATATCTGTTATACGCACGCGTAATACTGTTTTAATTTATTTGTCCCGCAAAAACTTAATTTTTTGAAATGCACTAGTATCAAATTCCTTTAGATGTATTTCATCAAATAATATTTTTCATGAATTTACGAATGTATGCTACGATTAATTTAAAATTGTTAAATAATAGGAGGCAAAGTGAAACAGGACAAAATTTTAGTAGAAGATAAGCAAAACCCAACAGGAAGCACGAGTTGATTACATTGCTTAAAAAGTGGTGCTGTAGAACGGAAGATGTAGCTGGAATCTATTCATTTTGTAAATGAATAGATTCCAGTGATTCCAAATGAAAGAATTCAATCCTCAAGAAACTAGGGCATTGTTATAAAAAAAATCTCATCTTGAGTCACGGTTAGTTTATTCAGGCACCTCTTCTAAAAAGTGTCTCAACAAAAATTTTCCTCGTGTGCAGTAAGAATTTATTGGTTTTTCTATTCTGAATTATTTGTTATGTACACACTACATCTGTCAGTATTTTAAACATTTTAATATACTTACTTCTATTGCAACAGAGACTTAAATAAAAAATATGTATGATCGTATGATTCTCACGAAAGATTTGATTCAATGAATATTTTTTTTTCTTTTTAGAACTGGTTTTTTACTAATTAAAATACTTCGGGACTGGAATATCACGTTTTAAAACATTTTTTTTAGTTTGGATACTTATATCTCTTCAAATCAAAGAAGTTTATGTTTTGTCGACAAGCACACATGTAGATAGGCCTTTTATTTTAGGAAAAATGATGAAAAATACTCCATCACGACATAAAAACATACGGCCTGTGCGGTTTTCAAAATATGAATACCCATATCTCGCGTGCATGTCGTAAGTGACTACCATAAAACGGTGTAATACATAAAATAAGTTTCTCGTACCGAAGTGACGTCAGTGGCCGCCTGCGCTACAGGAGCGGGTGTTCAAGTCCGCCAATGGTAATATTAAAATTTTTATGAATCGTGTCGATCAAAACGTCGATTATATACCTACATAACGAAGACATCTGCGTATCGGAGAACTTTCAGTAAAATTTTCAGCATGTATAGTAACCCTTTTATAATTCCCTGGTACATCTTGTGCGATATATCTTTGTTCCGTTGATACGATTGATTTAAGTTTATACATAGGTTTGGTAAATATTCTATAAACATACCTTAGACATATATTTATTTTATTTATATAAAAAAAGAGAAACTTCGTAAGTTAATACTTTATTATAATGTAATAAAGTATTAAGTAATAAAGTTTTTTTTTAAGTATAATAAACAAACCAAATGTACAATCTTTATTCGTTTGGTTCTCCCATCTTCGGCTCTCTCATTCCATATTCAATCAATCAATCAATTTAATTATATATTTGCTGCTTTCATGAGTGCCGTAATTTTGAAGTGTCATAGACTTAAAAATTTAACTATTAAAAAATGTAATGTGTAAAAATAAAATGCGATAAAGATTTAGAACACAGAGGTGCATTTAAGACTACAAAATAATCTTTCTCTGCAAGTACCGGATCATAATAATGCATTAGTTCCTCTTCTATGTTAGCAACAAATAATATCAGCGCTTCTGTAATAAGTGTACATTTGGGCAATGTTAACAACAATATCCAAACACAATATTTCAAGGTCCAACCAGCGGCTCTATCGCGTGCCTATCGCCTTATCTATGACTATTCCATTTCATGTCTACAACTTGTTGACGACTTGTCTATGTTCTGTCATCTCGTAATACGTTATTCTCTTGGACATGCCGATAACCGCGGCGCGGAGTAATTACGCAACAAGTGTGTAAGTGTGCCGGTCGCCAATGGTCCGGCAAAACTGTGACCGCGACAATGCGGCCGTCGTGACGTCACTGCGCCACAGTCATTATAACCATTAGGTCTTTGCCTTCTGGTTCATCAATCAATACAAATACGTCATACAATAGAACATTATGATCCTATTGTGTAGAGACACACGAGAGTGGTTGTTTTTTGCAATAGAAGTGATGATGGAACGACGTACATAACTATATCTAATGTACATAACTACGTTGAAGTTACGTCAAGTTACATCAGCGTATGTATAAGAAGTCGATTTTGAGTCCGTCCGTGTAATTAAGCCGTTTTTATTTCCTGAGAAACTAGTTTTGCCTCTCGACCGTTTTTTAGACTAACTGGTTTTTGTATCGTTCGAGGTTCGATAATATTGGCACTGGCATAATATCATAACTGGTCAACTAGGTATTTTGATTGATGACAACATTGAATAAATAGTATATCTTTTACACGATCATTTCATCGACGATTGTTTTACCATTTATAATCATGAAATTAATGTAATAATATCGCCATAAGTGATGATTAGCTCTACGTATTGATTTTTTTTTTCATTATAACCACACCTCTACAATCACTACTACAAGGGCGTGCTCTCCAGAAATCTTTTTATTGCATAATTGAAGAATTTCATCCGGAAATCTTCCCTGACACTGGGTCAGTGTGGGATGGGGGCTGCAATTATAAGCGGCGTCACAAACGTTATGACAAAATCCGGAACCGGCGGCTTGAGATATTCTTAGAGGTACAGAGCGAGTGGTTTCATTCGGTTGAATTTAAGAAACTTCTCAGTCAACTCGCTCGTGAGTAGGTTTCGACCCCGTATAACTGGAAGGCAGGGCTCTGACCACTAGGCCAACACTGCTAAAATGTATAAAGGGCAATAAGTAATACGCTAAGTACACAAACAAGAGAAATGACCGTGAAAAATTTAATGATTTGCAAATATTCAACAATAAAAATTCGCCACTTTCGATCAATAGCAATAAATCAACAGTCGCGTAGTGAACAAACAGATAAATGAAATCAAACGATTTGATATACCTATTTGTACTACTATGGATGCATCGAATGCGCAATTTTAGTACACATGCAATCATGATTTATAGACCAATAAAAATACAGTAAAATCATATAATTTAACTATAAAAAAAATATTAGAATAAAATCAAACGAGAAACGAATATTTGTTTTGTTGAGACATTAAGACAGATATGATGTTAAAATCCTTGAAATAAACAAGAGAAGATTCTCGTATCTCGTTTAAGATAATTAATTACGTTAGGATCTTACATTTCAATGCGAAAGTAAGAAACGGAGTTCTTAGGGTTCCATACCCAAGGGGTAAAAACAGGGTCCTAATACTAAGACTCCATTGTCTATTTGTCTGTCAGTCACCAGGCTGTATCACATGAACCGTGGTAGCAAAGCATTTGAAATTTTCACAGATCGGTGTATTTCTGTTGCCGCTATAACAACAAATATTATAAACAGCATAAAATAATATGTATTTCATTGGAGCTCCCGTACAACAAACGTGATTCCTTTGCCATTTTTTGCTCGATATTAATAACGGCAACAAGTAGACGCTTGAAACAACTGACAGTCCTCTCCGAATTGGCGAGCGCTTAGAAAATACACGACAAACGATGATCAAGCATTCTGCGTGCGGCCAGCGCTAAGGCGACAGCTACCGGCCGTGGCGGCCTCGCGCGTCACCTTCGCGGCGTACAATGGGCATGCGGCGGGGTCAGTAATTTCCCCCAGGCTAGGAACCTTTCCTGCGTTCTTCCCAAACAGTGAGACCTCCTCTTAGATGCTATCGTTTGTAATGATAATTAAAATAATAAATAAATAATTTCACACATTAATTATTGCAGACGTATACATTCGAGAAAAAAAAATTAATTAACGGTCTTAGTACAGTTTGGTTCAACAGAAAGTTTTTAACTTTCGTAAGCTATTGCAAAGCGAACAATTAAATCATTACCCAAATTTGTACAAAATTAACACCTGTTGAACGAATGTTTTTTTAGTAGATTTCATAAAAACCTAACTATTGAATCTGTTCTCATGATTTTGTTATTTTTTTCTTCCATTTTTTCGTTCATTTCATTCAAATATTGCTACTTATGACAAATTTTCCTGTTTTCCGACTTAACTCGACGAGCTGAGTCAGAAAATACATATGGTTCGCGGGGCCTGTCAGCACGATAGCGTGTAGAATTCTTTAGAGGTCCTAATGAAACTCATCATACATGTTCTATAGACGATTACAGAGGTCGAGTTTAAATTTGTGCCAAAGCGGTCAACTAGTTTAGAAATTACAGCATTTTAAAATTTTAAAAATCCTAAAGTTACATATTTCATATGAATTACATATGACAATAAAATGAAATCTACTTCCATTTCGGCTACCGAATGACCTATTTCTACTTTGTCCTTGGTTTTGCAAGTTTAGTTTTTCCTTTACATAATTTATAAACCTTTATGTCATTTGATTTAATTTGATTCATATTCTCTATCATATCATATGTATAAACTATGCAATTTTCATTACCCGATCGAGATACTACGAAATCCGTTAGTAAAAGGCAGAAAGTAACAAACACAACATCATTGCATCGATGGTGGGATTGCGTGAACGCGATACCACTCAAAGTGCAGTGCGTGCAATTGTCTTCACACCTACCCATCATTATCGTCGCTACATGAAGATATATTTGTTTTCTAGTAGGCGTCTAGAACTAGTGACGCTCGGTATAATAATCTTCTCTTATCGATATAGAGTCATCGAGTGACCGGCGCTCTTATCTTTGAAGATTTTTGTTTTGTTCAGAAAAGAAAAATTTGTCACGTAAAAATGGATTCATCGCTGAAGATTACGTACCTAATAATACATTTTCGTACAACTTCCTCGTTCACCACCGATAAACAGCGAACTCAATTATTTATATATTTTTTTTATAATTTACATGATGACAATATCTCCAAATCATCCCAATTTTTCGTAAAATAAATATAAAATAAATAAACTATCAGATAATCTGTTTTTTTATAATTTCAAATAGTTTCGGGTTAACTACGTACAAGGATGACTCTTCACCTAGTACTCTGTCTAAATTTTATTTATTATACGGACTAAAAAAGTCTCAGAAATTCTGAGTTTGCTTTTTTTTTCCAAAAAAATTTCGAATATTTGAATATCAAAATGTAAGGCACTATTTTGACCCTATTTTTTGATTACGTCAACTAAGAAGTTTGATTTTTTTTTACAGCATTATAAGTATTTATGTAAGTATGTGGATTTCAACTCGATACCTCTACGCGTCTCTGAAGAAATGGGTGTGGACAGGTGGACAGTAACTGTTCAGCTCCGATGAATTGTAGACAAGTACACCACATAGAGTCATATAAATCCGGGTGCTCGCAGAAGTAATAATGCTACATTTACAAAACCTCGCAGTCTCCATTTTTATATTCTTTTCTAGGTGGGATGCCGGTAAAGCAACGGCATTCGGTAGTTTAGCTTCACTAAAGTATCAAACTTTGGAATTGCCAATCTATTAGATAAAGTTTGTTTCGCATAAGAAAAAAACCCATTTGTGTAACTAAAATTTAATTCCTAGTTAAATTTCTCAAAGCTAATAAGTTTTATTGCCAAGAAAAACCCAAATCGGTTGACGTTGTATAATTTTAATCAAATTTAAATTTTCGGTAATACCCAAAAATCATTTTACAAACGATAAACAAAGTACGATAATCTATCTCTTTGTCATATTAGAAACAATTTATTATGACATGTTATGTTATAGGTTTTGAAAATTAAAATTCATATTCTAGTGATTATTTAGTACTTAGCAATATTCTCAATTTTTAACATAAGGGATATTTTATGCTTATACAGTATTTCTTATTACTGCAGTTGTCTGACTTTTCACCTACTCTATTCTTTTTAATGGCAATTTAGGAGGAAGGTATATTCATTGTGAACCAAAATAAGGGCTTAATAAATTAGAACACCTAAACAATTTCAGGTGCGTTAGTATACAAATACAATGGCAAAAGACCACGAATCAGCGAACAATCTATTATCGCTTAAACGTATTTATTACCTGAAGGAAGGTACTTATTTCGTGAATGCTGATTACTTCGAGGAGCGTCGGTGGTCGAGTGGTCATGAGCGTAATTACCCGATTTGCGTTCATGGTAAATAAATGTATAATAGTACTCAATAGCGATTCACATCGTATACACGTTGTATTCACCTCTACAGATGTCTCATCTCTTATCCTGAGCTGTCCCGGGGATCAAACCGGCCGATATTGTCACACGAAATAACCTCATACCACATCGCTATCGGTCCTCCCTTACATCTCGTCACCCAGAGGTTTAAATCATTGTTACACTGTGCAGTAATGAACAATTGCTAAGTTAATGTAAACGTCAGTTTTTACATATTCTGTATCCATTTAAATCCCATAGATAGTGTATATGATAATGTCTAAAATGCTGTTGGTTAAAATAAAAAAATATGACACGAAAATAGATTATTTTTCAGATAGTGCAATAAGGAAATTGCGTTTATTAGACGAGTCAATAAAGGAAGTTGTAAAGTTCTTATTCCTCTCACCCTTCGGTTTCGGCCCTTGGAGATGTCATAAGATAAGATGCATTACGAATAGTATTAACTAAAACCTAACAACGACTCGACCCGAGTTTGCCCGCTCTACGCAACGCTACCAAAGTGTTTAGGAGTCGGCCGAGATGCAGCCTGAACGAGAATGTCCTGGGACGTAGCCCTTGGCCGGTACGTGAGCAATTTGTATATTCCGTGCAACAAATGAGGAAATCGGTCGACACGTACAGAGACCTAAACCTATTACAACTCGGTCGTTATTCTCGATCTGTACGTACAACAAAATGGTAAACTTAGTGTGTTGCAATAAAGGCTGCAAAAAAATAACAATAACGGGATAAACGCTTCGAAGGATAATGTATTGCTTATATTTCAAAAAGTATTTTTCTATTGAAGCAATTTTTTTTTTATTCGATCGGATCGAAATGTATATTGAGATCCAAATCGCAATCGAACGTAAAATTGGGATCGGATCAAGACAAAATCAGGACCACGATCGACAGTGTGGTCGTCGATATAAACAATGAAATAACTCATTCTGTGTCCACACGGAAGCTGCGAGCGATAACTAACGTAAAACTAAATCATAATTCTACTATTTATCCAATATTGCATAGACATGATAGGTGTGCTATCTATAAAATCTTAAATATAATAATATATATATTACAAGTCGATAAATCGTGTAACTTTGTATAGACAGCTTTCAGAAATCTAGATCTCTGGCTGCCTCGATATGATGTCGGTAGACAGAATACAACTAAGTTATTTGCCAAATGTGAATCAAACAAGTTCTGGTCGAATTCGAAACCGTGTCTGTGATTGTCTGCACGTTGTGGAAACAGTCAAAACATACTAATCTAGCAGTTTCGATGTCTGATAAATTTCATATTTTTTGAGTGTATAGACGGCAGAGCTAAGTCTTTTCGCCAACTTACTGACATGAGGTTCCTATTGAAGCCTGCTGTCTAGAGTAACTCCCAGAAATAGGGTAGAATTAAGAAACTCCAATTCTTCGTTTCGTACTGAAATAGTTCCAGATTTTATTTTGTTAAAGGGTCCTAGCCCGAACAACTGTTAGACGGAGGACGTGGAACGCAAATTAATCTTAAAAAATACTTTTTGTTAATTGTCGGTGTAAAAGGAGATGGTGGAAAAGGCTCTACTTAGAGCTTAGACTTAGCTTACACTTGTAAGCTTTCGTTGACCCCAATTCTATTATTTTTAATTTTTTTGTTAGTCAGTTACCTGTCTGTATATTGTTTTACAACTTGAAAACGGTTAGATCTATTTTGGAAAAATTCGGGAGACCCTAAGAATCAATCAAGATCAATACGAAATCAATGAGACAATTCAAAATTGTATTATATTGTACTACACATTTAGTAGATTGTCCTTTGCCCACGTAAGTCAAAAATTCCGAAAACTAGAAATATCTTCTCTCGAATTACGAATCGCAAATCTCCGTATCGTTAGAATCGATTGCATTAATGTAGCAGAATATTAGATGGTAAAACATAATAGTATCAGTAAGGCCACGTCTGTGAAAATCGTATAAACATTAAGGAAAACAGAATGGGTAAGTACTTAGTGTGAAACTTCAAACGCGATCAAGGTAAAATAAATGTCATCTGTGTATACATTGTGTTGCTGTAAAAAAAAAGCGAGTGAGTTAACACAACAAACAGGCAAAGGTAAACATAATTGCATAATTTATGTTGATTTTGCTAATTAATTATTCAAAATCAACAGGAAAATGATTTGCGATAACGAAAAAGCGAGAGAGATAAAATTAATGAACATAATGTAACAAACTAATTGATTTTATTTTTGTATTTAGAGAAAATTTTATATTTTTGTGTGGAAAAAGTTTTTTTAATTTGTTTTTCTTGTTCGTGATTTTCTAATGCTATTCTCATCTATTTGTAGTTTTCGACCTGATTTAACTATTTAAAATTATGTTTACAAATTACTAGATGCGTGTCCATATCAAAGTATTTCCTATTTCTTAAAGTATGTCTTTTTAAATATTTTATCAATTATGGTATATGTAAGGAAATATATAAGAAAAAGAATTTCTTGTTGTTATGATATTTTACTATTATTTTGTATTCCTAGTTTAGCTTATAACTTTTTTGGTCAGGCTAACTTGATTTGTAACTGACGGTACTAAAAGTGTGCTTGTACGGTAAGCCAAACTTTATGAAACTTTATGAAATTCCTTTATATAGACATAATTTTTATTTTCTTTCAATTTGAAATTCTTACATCTTAAAGATCAATTCATTTAAACAAGTCAAAAGAACAATTTTAAAGCCGCTCCTTATTCAAATATTTGATAAAAAATCACATACGCAAGAATAAAATTTCAGCTAACTTTAAATTTGAGATATTCATATCCGCTTTGTTACTATTATAACAACATGAAGTTATTTCGGAGTACTATTTCAGAAGTATCCCGTGCCGTTTTAAAACCAGCCTCGTTTGTCTAATTTGAAGTTTCGCCAACTCTTACACAATTAACATATATTACGCAGTTGTATAGAACTAGAGTATAACGCACGAAACTCTGCCGCTCGAAAATTGCCTACGAGTGATGCAATGCGCAGGTTTTACGCTCCCCGACCCTTCCTTCCTCTCCCCTTATTCGTCTTTTGCGCAATTGCGACGCTTTCGTGACTAATTTCACAGCGGCAGAGTTTCGAGCATGATACTGTACTCGTTTCCTGAACACCAAACTTCTTTTTTCTGTTTTATTCGTTAGGTACAATGCATGTGTACATTTTATACACAACCAAATCGACAAAAAATTAAACGACTCGCTCATCAGTGTTAGACGGACGGTTAGGTATTTAATTTTTCTGAGTGATTCGTCCATTTCCAACCAGACGGATGGCAATGGAAAAACCCGAATTGACATTTTTTTTAAACGCTAATCGTTGCAGCCGTCGGCCAGTCATAGGAACGACGCCCTTGTTACTTAAATGTTGAATGGATCGTTGTAAAAAACTGGCCAAGAGCACATCGGGCCATGCTCATTATAGGGTTCCGTAGCCATTATTACAAAGAAATGCACTAGAGATGAAGAAAATACGTTGTTACACTTTTTCCACGTTTCCCGCATAGAATAGTTGTAAGCATTTTAGTCGCCTATAAGTAGAAAGACAAGTAGGTATGTCGGCTATTACTATATTAAACTAATGTAAATTAAAGTGTATCAACAAAAAAGCGTATCTTCATGTCACTTACGTCCTTTTGTTGAGAAGCGCAGTTTTTCGGCAATAACTCAAAAACTATATTCGACCATAGTCAAATTAATTTTCTTTGAAAGTATTTATTAAGCGTTTCCTTTGTAAACTTCTTGTACTTATATTTTTTTGTACTTACTGTTTAGACAATAAAGGGGAAGACACAATTTCTGCTACTTTCGAAGCAATCATATCCGAAAATATTCAATCAGTCAAAATAATTGCTTAGAAACCTTAGTGTTTTGAATAGACACATGGAACTATATGCCACACGTTGAAATTTGCTGAAAACTTTTTTCCGCTTCTGTTACATATATGTTGCGCTCCCCCTTAAAATATTTATTTTTGATAGACAACCATCAAACTAAGTAACGGCTTATACATATAACACATCTAACTATAAATTTCATCAATGCACGTCTCGTAATTTTTATAAAAATTCCGGATGGACGGACGGACGGACATGAAGAAACTATAAGGGTTCAGTTTTTGCCATTTTGGCTCGGAACCCTAAAAAAAGTGTTCTACACTTGCGCAATCGGCTTTATTGTTCTCGGCCGGGTTCGCTGGCGTATCAGACTGAAGTGAATAATTTACGCTCTGCGATAAACAATTTTCACCTTGACGCGTACACAATCGCGGTTCGTACGAAAACCATGAATAAACTAACACAAGACCGCTATTAATTATTCAAATGTTGTGCATATCGGAAATATTGTGCAACATTTGTTTTATTGGCTTTTCAACGTATAAGCTGTTAAATCTTTTCAAAATACAGACCTCGACCGTAACGAAATTTCTAACACAAATGTATTCTAAACAGAATGTCTTTAAATTATACATAACGCGAGGAATCGAAGACTATCCGTTGGAGCATCTTTACTTTGTTCATCGTTTAGGTACAATTTGTCATTCATTCGTATTATATCACATCGACATTGTACACATCTCATCATCGTTCCCTGTCGGTCCCGTTCCGAATCTCTACCACGGTCCCGATCTCTGTATCGATTACTCTAAAGCGAGATACGTCTAAACTCGACATGTTTAGACGTATCTCGCTTTAGACTACTAAACTAAACTGTAGACATGTTTCGGTTCACGACCGATTTTCGCGCGGACTGCGTCCTGTAATAGTTCTGTAAACATGAATTCAAATATAATGATCGCCCGGCAGGTTTTCCGGAGTGTTCGACAATACCTCGTAAGTTTTTTTTCTTGTAAAGCAAAATACAAAATTATTCCTCTTATTGTCGAGGCACGCATTATAATGGGTCATTACGTTAAACGACACAATTTGTCGTGAATCGCGAGTTTAATTTTGAACAAGTATTCCCGCGAAGCTGGCAACATTTTATTTTAACGCGTGATTTATTATTTTATTGTAGTATCCTTTAAAAATACGTTCCGTGTTCACATCAAATATTTAACTTGAGTACTATTATTTGCGAAGTAATTCTTAAAATTATTAACAATTTATTGTTTAGTATCTACTTTACTAAAAATATTTTTAATAATTTTCTTTTTCAAGATTCGTTAAAGAAAGGACAAAAATTATTTTTAACTCTGATACAATTATGTTGAAAAGAAAACGTCATTTGCAGAAAAAGGTTTATTAAAATAGTTTAACCATCTGGAAAGGATGAACGAAAACAGAATAACGGAGGAGTCAGAATAGCCGCCTCGAAAATGTCATGCAAACCATATAGGTGGCTCGACCTGACCCAAAAGTACGGCTAGATTTAAAGCACCCGAAACCGATGAAATGGCGTGAAATGATGGACGAACATTATTAGAGCAAAAAAAGTACCATGTGGAAGCCCCTGCTCTCTGCTTACCCTTATAGGAATGTGGGCCTAAACTACTAACTGACTTAAAAAACAAAAATATTATGTCCGAGACGATAAAGACCATTGAATTTAATAAAGTATCATGTGGTCCCTCACGAATCGTTGCTGTGGTTTGGTGTGATACTTGCTTGCGAACGGTGATAAATCAAGTTCTAGTTCAAGATATGTGACACATTATTTTTAGGTATAATAAATAACTCAAAAATTGATCTTGCTGTAAATTTGTAAAATTATTTTGAAACCCTTTATTACTGAATACGACATCTTAAAAAAACAAAAGGCCTCAGTTTCATATTTCCATTTACTTGAAGAGTTTATATTTTAAACTTTGTGCATCTATTTCGGAAGTGCTGAAAAAAGCAGTTCATAAAAGACATTCTATATTTCATTATACTGTACATTTATTTGTAGATTTCAACTACGTCCATATCCATTATCCGTATCTCATCCGATCTACCAGTATTTAGATTTGATCTTTATCAAAGTTGTTAAGAACACAATTATAAAAACACATAAAGTACAAAACAATAGACTGATTGACCGATCGATTGAAAGCTTGTTGTTAAAACATGAAGAAGTTAGGAAAAATCCATTGCTCGCCAAAAACAAAGCGTTCGCCGTTGTTCTTTGGCTAGCAAATAATCCATTTTTTTTTCAATAAGCGCACGTGAACACACATCGCGATTCGCACTCGTGGTGCGCCTCTTATCGGAGACGTCGCGATAAGTGTATTGTTTTAGTGTCAGTATCACCTGTATAACCGCACCTTTAACATAAACACTCACACAACCATACCGCATCTCTTGTGAGCGGAAACTATAAATAACCGATAATAAATAAGCAATAGTTTGGTCAAAAACGAACTGTCCAATAAAACGTTATTTTTGGAACATAATATTTCATAAAGGGAACTGTCAATGTGTACAACCTTAGTGAATTTTACGTGCCACACCAGCCATTTGATTATTTTATTAATATAACAATCATTTAACTGAAAAAAAAGGTATATTGGAATTTTAATTATTACGACGCCATGCCTCTTTAAATGTGGCTGATTATTTGTATGTTATTATAATTTAGATAAACATTTATGCAGTTTAATGCGTTCACTGTTCGTTAACCCAATTCATTAAAAAAAAAAACAAAACAAAAATAATGAAACAATCGAACGATGGTGAATCAGAGTCGGGCGTTCATTAAATTGTAATATCATACAAATCGACTGGTATTTTGAGAAAATATCTTTGGAGACATGTAAAGTTTACTATAACGGAACACCCCAAGTGTGGCGTTCATGTTGCGCAAGGTTTTCGTCGCCCACCGCGTCGCATCCTCCCACGATCTCATTTCAACTAGCTTCTCCTCACGGCTTCGCGCGTAAATAGATAGAGAGAGAACCACAATCGAGATTGTGGTCTCTATAAAAATTTCAGCCCTGAACTTGATCCTGATCGCATTACCAACACCGATTCTGATCCTATTACCGATTCCGATGACTCTCCTGCTTCTTTCCCTTTCTCCCGCCCTCTCGTCCCATGGCCTCTTCTCTCTCCCCCCCACTCGTATATCTATCGCTCACATCTTTCTGATTCCGAATCCTCCCCTCTACTTGCAAAGCAAAAAATAAATACATATGGCGGACGGCAATAAAATATAATGTTATTAAACTTTTGAATTAATTATTCCCTACAATTTGCAGAGCTATAGCCAAAATATTCAGCTTATACTTCAAGTGACCACATTTGTATGGAGTATCGAATTTGATCAAAGTCGATTATCCCATCGTACTACACTTAATACCGTTATAGGTCTAGATGGTCCAGCAGACGTTATTTTCTCGTTCGATAGTTGGCGTGTAGCTTTATTCTTTTTTATTGCACAAATTCTTCAAAATATTTTTTGATCACCAAAGAGAACATAAAATAAATCACCTAGGTTTCAAAATATAATATTCATTAACAACTCCGTTAAGCTAATCGGTTTATATGTTTCATTATTTATCTTGTCAAAGATTCTTTGTCTTTTTTTTTTTGCAAAACGGTGTTTTAACAGTAGGTGTTGGTTTGACATATATTTTATACGATGCTATTACACAATGACGTCACGGTGTCCTCGTATCCTCTTTATCTGATTTGCAATTTCAACATTTATTACTTTATTATTTTTACAGTTATCCCAAAAATAATTTCACTCCACTCCAATCAGCCAATTATCCTATTGTTACATTTTTATTTTATAGTGTAAACTTGGTATTATTTCCAATATTCTGGCACATTTATTGCTTTTTGTCAGTAAAATAGTATGAAATATAATCTTTTAATAACAGGCCTCTGCGACTCATACCGAAGTTTCCCGTGAACCAGGTGCGGGCAACCTTTGACATGTTGTGGGCCAAAATTTAGTGTGCAAATACGTTCGCAGGCCGCGTTCAAAAATTGATGCATTTCAAAGTAGTGTTCATAATTTTTAGCGAAAGATACCAGACATAAAATTTTTCAAAATGTCTCGCGGGCCGAATCAAATCTTACAACGGGCCGGCTTTTGCCCACATTTCTTGTAAGCGGTGCGAAGCACAAAAATTGCATTCGATTTTGTCTAAGTTGGTCGTAAGGATATTAGTTTAAACGTTTACAAAAAAATCTTTATTACAACGAATAAAATTGTATTATTTCAAACTATCGAGCGACCGATGAATACTCAAGTACCACAAACATCGCCACGTTCTGTGGCATCGCTTTATGTTTCGGCTATACGGCGTCACGAGAGTATAAATAAAAAAAAATAACAAGGAAACTTTGCGAATTAAAGAAAAAAATTTGCGCAACTGTTCTAAAGCTGGGGACTATTAACATGTGACCTTTACAATACTTACATTTTATCATAATCGAAGGCCACCATAAAACTATTTTTTAATAAAACTATTCATAAACTGTAAATATACGGAAAAAGCTAATTTACAAAAAAGTCTACGACGCTCAACATCGATGAAGTCATATTAGCACGCGCAAGCAGTTCCTAAAAATCGGCATTTAATCATTTCTAAAAGCGAACAAGCAGTAATGTCTAATTTCAGAATTAATGTTAATATGTTAACAACAATAATAACTCGTTAATAAAAGTATTCATTGATCGATCTGCTAATCGCAACTGCTAGAGCCGAATTCAATAGTAATCTAGTGGCCCGTTCTTGCGTGGAAACGCGATGTCCTTTGCGGAAGTGGTGACACATATCGAACACATATTCAAAAGTGTATACAGCTGCATACAATTAAAGCAGACCGCTGTAAAAGGACACTCGGAACACATTTTTGAAATGAACACAGAACACACTGTTATATAAATTGGTCATCATATGATTTTCCCAATGAGGGTCGTGGGCCATGACGGAGAATTGGTTCCAATTTTTCCAATTTTTCCCAGATCCTTTTTAGCGGAGCATCTTACAACAGGTAGGAGAGTGCTCGAAACGGACAGACACCATCTCATACGATAGGAGCAGCCACATGTGTTATATTACCAGTATTTAATATTTATTTTCGAGTTGCGTACTATGTAATTTTATTGGTTTCGACTTTGCGTTTTTCTTCAACGCAAAACCCAAACTCTGAAAAAAATTAATTTGTAAGGAATAAATCCTAACACAGATTTTCACGTCTCTAGCTTCGGATTAATCGAGACGTACTTTCTCCATACCCTATTTTACGCCCTTAAACGTTGGATATTCAAAAACACTGAAACAGTAAATTACTGCAATATACTTCGATTGTACTCAGTCTAAGATGAGAACAGGTATTGTCAGATCTGGCCATTAAAAAGAGACCAGATATGTCTATTCGTTTCGTGTTTTCGTGATTTTCTGACTTTCCTGGCTGCAGCTTCAGAAGGAGATCATCATATCATTATACTAATATCTTCGTTGTGCAAATGTACATATAAAAATGTACTGAAAACAGTACGACGAGTGCACTTAAAATCGATTTACAAAATTGTCATGTCCTATGTCTGTGCCCTAAAACTTACGAAATTGAATAAAGCTTTGTTATAATCACGAATAAGTTCCATGGTGACGTCTGAACAATTTTCAGATTCGCATCTCTCAAAACTATATTACGAGTATTTCAAAAAGAACCTCACTGGTAACATTCCAGTGAATTAATATTTAATTAATCGGATTTTGAAATATAATTGTTTGAAAAGCTGATCTTCTTTTACGTTTCAAAATTTTACTATCGTGATCTATGAAAATTGTATATTTTTACAGAACATCACACAAAATTTGTACAGCAAAACATCAAAAACATTGTGCCGCTTTCACCGGAGCAACAAAGCAACTAGTACACATTCACTCTTTCATCACCGAAGTCATTCCGCTTCTATAGAAAATAAGGAAAAAGCGAGAACGAGGACGCAACTAGGTGTCACAAGGACGGAAACTCATTCTGCACTTAATTCGTGCTGAGCGAGGCTCATTCGTTCAATCACGCTACTATACTTTTAAATACGACGACGTCTACGGTGAACTTACAAAAAAAAAACCAAAAATTTATCATAAAATTATCAATTTAAATAATTACTTAATTTCAACTAAAAACTAACATACACCACAAAACTGATTTGAGACATCGACGTACTTTGAATTCTGTATGACTTTTGCTTTTGATGTTCGATCGATGAAGCTTTTTTTTTCTTTGTCAAATATCACAGTCTACAATTTAATATAGTATTAACATCACGTTTACAAGAAACGAAACGTTCATGTAATAAATTTATATTTTTCGCCTCTAGCTCATATCTTAGTGCACCTAAATGGTTACTATTCTACGAATGTGACTATCCTTACGCATTACGTTTCGAACCAGTTACGCCACCTGCCGCCGACAGCGGAGGCTGTGCAACTGCTATGACTAATTTACAATGTTTGCAAATAGTGAACGTGAAATTGACGCCTCTTGAGTTACGCGGCGGCGGCTGTGGCCCCCGCGAGCGACAGACGGGACCGCTTCGAAAATACATCGATATATCGTGGATAATTTTGAAGCACAGAAATGTATGCAATGCATTCCTTGTTTCCCTGCCGATATGACGTCTCTATTTTGGGGTGTGTTTTCCATTTTGACCGACAAAAAAGGAGGAGCTCGATTCGTCTGTATACATTTTTAAACGCTCGTATCAGATTGACTTGTATGCAACTACGTAGCGGCGTAACTATATAACTATGTAGTAAAAATAACTACGTACAGGAATCTTAGGAGACCGAATTTGACATAAGTCCAAGTACTAAATCGTCATGAATGCAATTGTATATAATTATGGAGAAAATACAATAATATGGTAACATTGATTTGATCTGACGATAAAGCCAGAAGTTATGCACAGGATTTCTATATCTTAATAACATAATATCTAGCCGTATTGGGGCCTGTTGGAATTGTCTTGAAATATACTCCGGCCATGAGCGATTTTTATAGTCTGATGACGAAGGTGGAAAGTAAGCACTAGGAAAAGCACACGAGTGGGGGCGGGGAAGAGCAGCCCCACTGGATACGGGAAGATGTTTCCTCTGTACTACAAACTACAAGCGCCTAATGTGTCGTGCAGTGTCTGTGTAAAATAAAACAAAGGTGGGAGTCCCGGTTTGAGTTTTAATTTATCCCACTAACACCCCGGACCAATAGCTGGATACGCTCTAAGCACTCCATAATGGAACAACGTATCCTAGTTACATCTGGGCTTGTTGGGATCGTCTTGAAATGCACTTCGGCCATTAATGATTTTTAATGTCTGAAGAAACAAGATCATAGGGCGCAATAGGGGGTAACGGTTTACTTGTTTATTTCTAATGTGAAGCACCTCACGTTTTTACACTCAAATATTATATTTTATTGTAAACATAATTTACAATCAGACTCTGTCGAAGCAGAGACAGAAAAGGTTCGACGATTACTAATTGTGTTTAAATGCAATACCGACCTACTTACAAAGCCATTAATTAGTTTCTCATATTTTTTTATTTAATTCTTAATCATGAAATAATATCTCATACACTGACGATAGTTATTTTAATTATCAAAACGATAATAATGCTACCATATTCGAAAGAATTGTGATTACTCTTCAAAAATTGTAATAAAACAATTACTCACAAATCAACCAACGTCGCTGGTTCTATTGGGTTAGGCGCGTGTCCCCGAAGACGTCGCTGCGTAGACGCGTACTCGTCATTGTACGCTTGACGTGTGTTGCGTGCTGCTAACAGACAAACTACGACACTGAAGCACGAGGGTCTCGAGCAGGACGTTGGTGTCCCGTCGACTATTTCCTAGCTTCGTAGGCAAGGAGTGACCGAAGTACGCAGCAAACATACATGGTGGTGAATACGCACGTAAGCAGCGACACTCCCATGAACAGTTGACCCTATTATATTGACCGAATTATTTCAAAATTTCCTAAAAGGTTTTAGACTGACATGACTCTGAAATCTTTAATGGCGTGGTGTGTGCGACGTGACATTTTGATGTAGTGCATCAAAATGTGTAAAAGAGTGAAAGTTGCATCGAGATTCGTTCAGTGCTCCTTATATATGAAAATAGAAGATAATGAATATGGAAACATGTGTTTTTAAAACTTCAATGTTCTTTTTCAAATATCATTTTTGAAGTTACACTTCTTTTAACGCATTGTGGTGGTGGTGGCAAATGATAAGAGTGAGTTTTTATGATGCCTGCATACACCGACTTCTAAATCTACACCACGAAATTCGCGTATATACCAACATCTAAATCAATATCACGAAGTTAGTTGGTAAATGTCTCTCATGCTTTTCAGAAAAGGCTACCAACAAAGCAAAAGTAAGAACATCTGAGAACTGATAACTATATTCGAGGTAGTTATTTAAGTAGTTTTGAATCTGTAATCTGTTTCATATCTGAACGAATAAAATATATTTATATATAAATATATAGGTGTGGGTGTGTTTTACGTTAAATACGGTAGTGGATGATATTTATTGATAATCTATTGTCAATACTAGGGATAAAAGTAGTTTATTATAATATATCAAGCATAAAAAAATTTTACCTATAATTTTTTTTTATTTTTTATTGATTTAAGGTTAATTGTCCTTATGTATTATTTTTATTTGTTTCCATTGTAAATTACTATTATTATTTAATAAATAGTTTATTTTAATTAGTTTTGGTATATTAATTGATTCTGTGTGCAGATATACAGAAAATTAATTGATTTTATACACTTGTTTTTACAAACATACAGTACTGACACACGGGATGAGTTTTTAATGTTATTTTTGTTTTGTTATACCACAGAAGTAATACTTCGTACTCGCATACATAATTATACACACACACGCTGTTTTATATTAATATTGTATTAAACAATGTTTTTTATTAAAAAAAATATATGATCATTTTTTATCAATCGTCATTGAATACGCCTTTTCTCGCAAGAATAAAAAGAAAGTGTGGTTACATTTTAACTTGTAAAAATTAAAAAAAATAATAATAATGCCCGAATGGAGATCTAAAAATAAATAAGAAACTGGTGCATTACGTTAGCGAACGCCAATGAACGTGTCATTGGCGTTCGCTAACGTAATGCAATAAAAAATTAATTGGTTGCTAAGCCTAAGTATTTATGCAGATCAAACTAAAATCCTTTTAAATCATATAATGATCCAAGTTTTAGCTAACTTGAAACGATCCATTTAGAAAAATACATAATTTAGTTGTATTGCTGTTTCTTTGACTAATATATATATAATTTGAAAAAACTACCCCAGACGTGCATGAAAGTTAAATATGCCACATTTTGATATGAATTTAAATGTCACCATATAGTTGAGATATAAAAAATATGTCTGCTTTTTTGGTGAGAAAAATACTTATGTAACTAAGCATTACTTAATTCTGATCTATCACCCCGAGTAACAGGTTAAACCACATTACGAACGGGCAATATACTCTACTTATCTGTGGTTCACTGTAAAAAAATTAGCTCATAAAAATTTTATTGAGGCATCTCAAAATCTATGATTTCAATTGATGTATTTTAAGGAAATCTAAGTTAGGTGTAATCTTTTAAAAAATCGGACCCTGGGCCCAATTCCAATTGCTTTATCATTCAAAAGATATACAAGGTTGATGTGCACAAACGCACTCAAAAAAATATTCTTAGTGGGAAGTTAAAAACAATTGGACGAAGTTAAGCAACAAGGATCTAAACCACAAAAAGATACTTTCGAGATATTAACGTTTAAAGTTTAAGCGGTGCTTTTTCACGCACGCCCTGCTTGGAATTTCTAATAGATTTATACAAAACCCATATAAAAATAATGATTACTGATCACTGTATTTATGGTTGTGTGTAGTTACATTTTTCCCGAAGTTAAAGCATTAAGAAATAATGACTCCCTAATACGTGGATTGGTATCTGATATTCCTATTACGTCGTACTCTGAGTTTTCGTTTGGATCTTTTTACTGACATAAAACCTTAAGGGTCATTATGGTATATCTAGCTCATATTTGATAATGTTTTGGAATGGATCCACATTGCTTAATTACATCCAATCGATGGCACACGGTATCTACCATGTCAAAAAAATTCGGATTTTATGATATAAAATTTACTTAAGAATGTAATTAAAATCTCGTAACATTTCAGTTGATACCTTGAATATTAAGCTAATAAAATTGATAGAAAAAAGAGGTTTGTTTAATGGGTAATCACCGTTTTAACCTTGAATATCTTTTTATTATTAAATTGATAACATTCGTTTTCCTTTCAAGTTTGCAGTTGTACCAGTTTTACTATAGCGACAAGCAACACTATCGAGGTTATTAGTTTAGTTTAGGGAATTTGATTTTCCTTAAAAAAAAACCGGTTAAAATCCGCTAAACGCTCACGTGTATATTTTAGACGAAACACGGTACCTCTGATCGTTACATCAATTTTTGTACTTCGACCTGAATTTTTAGATCTTTTATCATATTCCAAAGTAACTTTTGAAACCATAAGACCATATAAAAAATTTCAAACACACAGTATAAATATATTATAGGGGCATATTACCCTAAAATTTATATATGGTTGGATATAGAACCTTGAATTAGTATCCAAGACAAAGTTGAAACAAAGCTGTAAGCCTTGAAACATGTTGCGCTGGGTGCACTTGCAAGAATTCATACAGACTGTTTAAACAATTTCAAATGTCAATGACAGTTGGCATTTTTTTTATTCGCTGAGCCAAGCTGTAACAGTAACCATGTTCATATCCTTACGTTTTCCATTTATTATAATAATCTGTGTAATTTAAAAGAACATATCGTAATATGTCCATGAATATATCATAATTTTGGATTTTGATTAATTTTACCTATAACATCAAATGATATCTTATCAATATATCAGCATCGACACAGCGTACTCATAAGAATTCTGAGTATTTCATTTGTTCCATCGATAGTATATGGTTTTAATGGTAAGTATATGTTTTTTCTAGTAACATTTTCCTTGATCATGTTAGTGCCTTACTATTTTTATACATATAAATGAATAAATCCCATCGCTAGCGCTGCCTGGAAACACGTGAAGAAATTTTCGTTTGCTATCCTCGCATCACTGCCCGATAGAAGGTGTAGTGAGTTTTTGATTGCTATTATCTCTTTCGCATTTACCACTATTCGCACAAGAATTTATACAACAGCCATCTTTTTATATAACTTCCTAAGCCTTATAAAAAGATAGTAAATACAAATGGAATAATAGTATATTTATTTTAAGAATCCGCGTTCAACCCTCAGACGGTCTACATCCCATATCGAATCGTGTAAAATTTTAAAAAGCTTAAAACGATTCATTGTATCCAAGAATTCGCCTAAAATATGTACACGTGAGAATTACGTAGTGTAATCCACATCATCAACTACGTCTCGAAGGAGAGACTTCACCATCGTCATAACCAAAATTTAATTTCTTTTGTCATTCATGAAATTTAATATGTAACTGATCAAAATCAATAATTATTTTCTTCGAAATAAATGAAAATTGTTAGAGAAGAGTTTACTGCTCACAATTTTGACATGACAGCATATTCATACATATCTTATTTAGATTACTGATTACTGCAAAAAAAAAACTTAAAAATGCGACAATTTTTTGCTTTGGATATAACTTAAAAAATGTATTACATACTTATAGTGTTCAAGAATTCTAGCATGAAGAATGATATTTCTTTAAGAAAAACAATGTACAAGCAAAATTCTTTCCGTAAACATGTCATAAATATAACTTATTATATAATAACTGTGACATTTACTATGCGAGTTATTGTTTACAATTCACTTCATCTAAATAATTAATTATCATCGAGGTTTTCTGCCAAAAGATAACGCTTGTTGTGTACAAATATAATGACAAAATACGACAGTCCATATTCAGAGATATCGTTATTGTATTTATGATAAAAGTGATAATGGGTCTACAATTCTTGTTATTTATCATTACGCGATCTATGCGGCGGCGGCATTTCGAAACAAACCATAAACTAAGAACATACCGGAAGTGTTCCGTATAAAATGCAACTTACAGATTTTTATAAGTGTTATTTTAAATACTATTCCTATTCTATATTCTATATATTCTATATCGACATAAATTTTATCATTGTAGTGTTTATGTCAGCATGTATTTAGGTAAATATGTACATATATATGTTTGTACATGGCCTTTTAAACTTGAAATGTAAAATTATCTATCACATTACACAAATATCACAAAGACGAAAATATAGATATATTTTTGTTATCATCGAACGCTAAAACTACTATATAAATTATGATCATATTTAGTAAATCGCAAAAACGCAAAGTTAAATAATTATAGCTTATATTACTTAGGTATAGTGTAGCTTTTTAAAGGTAAAGAATTTTTAGCATTGGTTCAATAGTTTCAGAGGTTACCCCACACATACAAATAAAAAATATCTGTATAATTGTACAAGTGCAGAGGTAGTTCCAGCTCAACGATTAACTCAAATCATTTTGTTTAATATCTATTTGATCCTCTTTAATAATCCCCATTATTTGCATTGATAAAAGTGATGAAGAATGTTATCATGCTGACCATACGTGATCTCCACGAGATGGGGTCGGGCGCGTGCTCCGCCCTCGTCCCGTCAGTCTGCTTCTTTAGCAGAAATATGACACACGAAAGAAGTATGCTTATCGGGATTTTTTATCAATTATTTTAATAAATCCTACTCATTATTCTGTTATGTGACTACAATTATATGCAAAAAATTATATATTACAATTAAATAATTAAAGACAAGAAAAGAACCGTTCCACTAAAACTAAAATTGTTCATTAATAGTCCCCGTTATTTGCGGCTATTTAACATTTGTGGGACCATTTAAGACAAAAAATATTTTTATTTTTCCAAACATATTATCTAATAACGTAACATTAGTTTTGAAATCTGATAACACTAAGTACCAATATTGATTCGTCAAGTAATCATTCTCAATCTTTTTGTACCACTTTTTTGTACAAACAAAATACCAACTTTTTGTGGTAATAAAAAAAACAAAACTACAAGTAATTGATCGTTAACCAATTTTTTGTTTGTGCTGAGCTAGTTTTAACTTAGGCATAAAACTGTTCTATTTTTAAAATACACATAGTATCGCTATTTTACTTCTTAGTTTTAAAGCTTTTTATATAAACATTTGTTCAATTTGCGGTTATTTAGACAAATGTTTTGGGATTTACGAGACTGAGAATCAATAATCAGATTACTGCAATGTAAAGTGGGCAAAATTGTAAAAATTAACTGAGACTTACTAAATAATGGATTCTTTTCACTCTGTGAAAATAAAAACAAACATTTTTATATTTTATGTGTATCGAATATTCCTTTCTTTATACTATTTGATTTTAACAAAAACACATTGAAAAAAAATGAACTCTTAAATAGCCTCAACTGAAGATGTTATTTAAGACACTCATTTGAAAATAATTTTTACGTACAATTAGGAACATAAAAATCTATTTCAGTAAAACTACACACGAAAAATAAATAAGGCGATAAAACTGCCTGAGACCTTTATAATATTATTTTTTCGTCAAATTTGTCTCATACAGTCCAAAATTACAACTCTAATAATAAAAATATACATCGTAGGTACACTAATATAAATAATAGTACGATATACGGGTATTGAGAAATACAAAGGTGGTGATGACCGATTGTTCAATGAATTCCTTCGAATCGAAACGTAACATTGCTAATGTACTAACCAATCGTGACGGTTGATCGACGAACTTTCGACTTGAGTAAAATTAAGCCCATTCTCCGTACCTTGAAAAACATGTTTAGCCGTCAATGATGGGGGTTGTCGTGCGTGACATCGAAGTGACAAAGGTCGCAGGCAGCCCTTAATCTAGCCTAGGCGACGGCGAAAGAGTTAGTATTGGGGTTGCGGCCCCTCCAAATGGAAATGTAGAAGGATATTCCTTTATAGCAGGGTGCACTAAACTCAGCTAGTTGAATCTTAAATCAAATTTATGTCAAGAATACCAAACCGAGTAAAGAAATGGTTTTTACAGTAGGTAAATAATAATATACAATATCAAAATAACAATAAAGCGCAAAGCCATCCACATTTTCATCCAACATGTGTGTCGTTTTTTTTTCTTTTTTTTTTCTTTAACACAAGCTAATATAATATTGTTATATAGTATATGATCTTCTTCTTCCGAACTGTCCAATAATAATAATTCTCGTTTGCTCATTTCATTAGACAAGACTCTGTAGAACAACTAGTTAAGTACTGGCAAAAAGTAAAAAAAAATTATGTGAAATATTTCCAATAGCTTTTGAAGCCGAGCATTTGCAAATTGTATAGCCGGGCTATCGAAGACTATGTAGCCAACATAGAAGGCATCATAGCTGGACAACAGCTAAAACCAGCTCGCAGTGTGAACCAGAAGATTGTATTGTTTTCTCACTTACTCATATTTATTCAAATGGCATAGCCCAAATTAGATATGAACTATTTTGGGCTATAAAATAATTCATATTTAACAGCTACTGGCCTGCCTTCTAACGGCCGTCTGACGCTCCCTTACGGTGCGGGGCCTAATTAGCGCGAGTGCCACTCGCACTTGACCGGTCTTTATTATTTGTGGTTTTACTTACTGTGGCATTACAGTTATGCTAGTTACACGTTTTTATGTATTTCTATTATTAAGGTCGAGCTAAAAACGCCGTTAAAAAAACATTTCTTGTGTGGGAACTCTCTTCAGTTTTTAACTTTTTCTTATATGTTGTTGTTATTATTTATAAAGTCTGTGATAATTTCTAACGTCTACCTAGGACGGTATAAAAGATACCCTCTAACAAACGAACGGACAATTAAACAGCTGAGAATCCAATTAAGCTCAAGTTCGTATTGATTAAAAACACACAAAGAAATTGTTTATGTTTTTATGTTTTTTTGTTTTTTTAACCTAATATAACGCGAAATCACATCGATTTCGAGGGAACTGTCTAATGAAAGATTCGTATGTCGGATACTGTTATTTATTTCCTTATTTCTACAAGGTTTGTCCCCCAATAATGTTTTTCATACAAAATAGCCTACCCTACTTCTAATTCATCCTCTTAATGCTTGTTTTCTTAAAATACTATAAATAATTGTTATTCTTCTGTGACGTTCGGTTTGAGTTATTAAAAACTCTGTTTAGGCTTTACGTTAGATGTATTTATAAACTGTAATGGTTTGATTCTTAAAAGGGGACAACTCCCCTACGACCTTCATTCCTTGTACTTTTTCAGATAAATTTCTAAAAAAATTGAATTACATACTTTGGAATTCTTTACGGAAAAAAATAAATATCTATTTTCGTTCCTCATTTAAAGACCTAATGTTGTACTCAAAAATGACAACTCTCCCATAAAAACGCATCTCCCGTTTGGAATTAATTAGACTCAGGATTATTAAATCGATTTACCTCACATTTTGAGTGTACCTGTTTGATATTCTTATGTTACTTTTATATTACAAACATTTCTGTTTTTATTATCTCCATAAGGAAAACGGTGGATCGGATCTGGCTTTTCTCTATGGCCGGTCGTAGCGGATAAAAATTAAATGTCAGGCATAAAACAAGGAAAAAGTAAGCGGGGGCTTGCAAGCCTCCGAGCAATATTATAAGCATATATGGGTACTTGGGTGAGTCCTTTGTATACTTTCCACCCTTCATTTATAAGTTATATTTGCGATATTATATGCACGAAATCTAGAATGTCCTATATAGGAACGCGGGACCGGCAGCCTAGCGGAAATCCGAGAAAGAAAAGAAAATGTAGGCCTTAGATTTAACACTACCTCTACCTTGAATCCACGTTGCAGCCTGGAGATTAACAAATAGCAAATGCGCAAAGCTCGCGTTTACCCATATAAAGCCTGGGGCATTGTATGTATTTAATATAGTTATGAGTTTATATTAAATTGTATAAATACTCTTATTGTGATAGCAATGGATTTAACATATAATTTTCATACAGATGCACTATACACAATTTCCGATCACGAGAAAATGCAACTTATTTGGTAATGATTGTATGTATTTAAATATTCCTATTGTAGAAGAATTTAAGTGGATCGAATTTTGCCACAACTGCTTTCTTTATTTTTATTTTTCTATGTCTATGTTTAATTTTATGTATTAAATCTGTATAATTTTAAATAATTTCCTTATACGTTATGATAACTTTCACTCACGTTCCGAATCGCAAAACAGTTTTGTTCTCAACTTCGTAGACTAAACATTTCATGGCTTCACATAGAAAATATGTCTAAATCAGGTCTAAATGTACTAATTGAAACGAACTTTTAAATTCTTAAATTAAATTCTTGGCAATACTGTCTTTTTAAAAATAGGCCTATAATTTAAGGTTTAAATTAAATATAAAATAATAAATCAATTAAAGTCTAATTCTGAATTTATTACAAGACTGTCGTGATTTTAGGTAAAATATAATTTTCATGGAAGAATTAATCCCTTTTCTTTCAAACATTTATTTTTTTGTAAACGTTCCAATACTTAAAAAAATGCTTTATTTGTTTTGGGTACGTCAATTTTAAATAAAGAGTAAATAAGAACACCGTAATTAAGCAACTGAAAAACTGTGATTAAAATTTATAATTGGAATAACTATACAGCGAAAAAGAATAAACAGCGATAATTGGTTTAAAAAAAATACCAACATTTTATTTCCGTGTAAGGCATCTAGACAACGCAGTAAAGTGTATTGCTGCTCGATAAACAAATACATTTTTTGTTAACTTATCAATTATTTAATTAATAAATTTATGGAAATTTTACTTTTATAGATCTTATTGTTTAACACAATAGAGTAACATAAGTTGAAGAAATATGTACCTGGTATTACTAGATGACTTCCGTGCAAATCCTTTCTCTTATCTCTTATCAAAGAGGTATTTCAGTGACAGCAGATCCGGCGTCGGTAAGTCCACCTCCCACGCCTGTTCGACACCGACTGCCGACTGATGACCGGCTGACTGTAACGTCACGCTCGACACCTACAGAGGCTGCGTACACGCAACCCTTTTATACCGGCTTGATATGAGATAACACCGAATGAACACTATGAATTGGTTTTGCTTGATAGAAGCCTATTGTTAGGGTTCCGTGCAGCTGATACAAAAACTCTCGTATCTGCCTCTCTTTCTGTCGAGCTGTCACAGCCTATATTCTTTTCCAGTCTACACATGAAAAGATGTTTTGATTTGGTACATATAGAAAATGAGTCATGAAAACATGAAATAAACAAATCTGATTTTTAATTGTATGTAATAATGCAAATTTTGGAGGTCACTTAGAAACATAAAGAAAAAAATTTACTTAACCGCATGGCATCTCAAAGAAATGAGGTTTATTAAAAGAAATAAAAAAATATTTTTTATAATTTTGAAATGCATAGTTTTATAGTAATATTGAGGAAAATATACGAATATCAAATGTTCCCCCTTTCATCTCCGTGCCTCCTAAGAGACATGTTAAAAAAAAAACAAGTATACAGGAAAACCTATACAAAATCTGTAAGTCTTTAAATTGTCACGAGAAACTCAAAACAGCTGTGAAAAAAAAATGTGTGACCTAAGTGACCTCACTCCACCTAGAACCAATGACAATTTGTAGAACGGAACCCTCTCTAAGCAAATCAATCCTACTTTCATTCGACCGGCTTTTATTTTCTCATATTGATTTCCTTCTATAGCGTCGTCCTATTTTGTAATCCATCAGCTTCCCGCCCGCGGCTTCGCCCCCGTGGCCGATCAACGTCTTGCCGGCAATCTCAATTCCGGTCTCACTCTCGTTTCTAATCTCTGATACTCTTCCCGCTTCTGCTCCCGATCCCGCGCTCGATTTAGACGCTTGTCTCATTCTCAGTTTCGGACCAGATCCGATTTCGACTTTGATTCCGTTGACGATCACAGTTTCGATTTGGACTAAGCTACCTTAGATCTAAGGGGATAGTGTAGCTTTCTACGAGTAAAATAATACAAATACGCATATGAAGCCAAAGGCAAATGTGAATAGTCTATTTTATTCAGGCCTAGTACTACTTTAAAAGTTATATTATTATACCAATGAATTAGTGAAAAATTTTCGTAAAATCAATTCAGCAGTTTGATTTAGTAGTCAAATACGTGGGTGAAAGCGGGTATATATGCTACTTTTTTTTTGCAAGAATCTTCCCTGGTATAATACGACATATCAGTGTAACCGAAATCATATCGCAACTGGGTGAATCATGAGTGAACGCGGAAGGAACGCACACACAGTCATTCATTTTTATGTGTTAAATTTTAATCCTATCGATTATCTTAGATTTCGATCCTTGTGATCCTGGTCAGGCCGGCCGCGGTTAACGTTACGTTTTATTTTCAACATAATATAGGGTACTACGTTGAAAATAAAATATAGATTTTATACATAAATTTTGAACACGGTACTAGGAACCGTCCAGCAGTGAGTAATCATTTAAACTTGAAGCAATAGACCTTTTCACGACAACTTAAGCGCAAGCGCGTCGGCCATGTTGGAAAGGCGGTAATATAAAAGTTTCGGGCACTTTTTATGAATATGGCTGGACAACAAGCAGGTTTATATTTATTATTTGTATAATTAAATAAAAAAAATAATTTATGGTGTTTCGTTAATATGTTATACAATAGAAACGCATAACCGTATTCAATTATGATGGTCGAAATGTCACTTGGCCGCCCACAACTTGAGAATAAAGCAGAGCTTGTTGGAAGGTTACGATAACAATTATATTCACAATAGAATTAAATTAATCAATATATTAATAATAATGAAATTATAGAATTATAAAAAATATTGTAAACGTTCAAAAACTACATATTTTAAATTTATCTACCAAAGTTTATTTTCTATTGCAATCGAAATTGTTAATTTTGTAATAAGTATAATATATTGATAATTAATATGTTGATATTGCACATTAGACGGTTATCTTTTAAAAACACTCAAGTCGTTGCTTATATTTTTCGACCAAACAGTTTCTTTTTACTTTTATATGTGAAAGGCATTTTTATAAATCTTTATTAGGTTATAGCATGAACTACTAAATTTGCAATTAAATAACGAGAGATTACCTGATTACATGATTTATTTTTTAAACAATTGATAGGGTCACGATATTCTGTTGTTGGACAACTTTCTACTTCATAATGTAACGAGCAAATGTATCTTTATTACCATGATCCATCTCTTGAAATTGACCATTACATTGCCCACATCTTTTACCACACAAATTACATTTTGCACACTTCGAACAAACTTGTAAATGTTTTTGTTTTGTTGATTTTATGGATGGATTTTAGTGAGGCAAGAGAGATATGCAAAAATCCGTACCATGTGGAAATCTATAGTCTCTGCCTATCCTTCTAGGAAATAGGCATGGGTTTATATTATTATTATTAGTTTTCGACAATATTCCAGGCAAGGCTTTGGAAAACTGATAAAATAATATAGATTCTCCTGAAATGATTTATTGCGCGAATCACTGCGGCATACTCCAAAACAACGACGTTTTTTAGCCCCTTTCCTTATAGATAACATTATATATTTTAACTACAATACTTGTAATATTATTTTATCATGTATACTAATTTCTTTATAAATATATGCACTGCTCATACATTTGTAAATAAAGTGCCCGAAAAACATGGCGGAAGTTGGGGCATGCGCACAAAAAATTTTCAACTATTACAAGGGCTATGCAGTCTGTTCGGTTGTGACGTCAGTGTGGAACGTCGCCGCCGCGCGCCCTCTGCCGACATAACACTACATGATAAATGAGCCAGTTCTGATTCTATCCTCATGTTCTCCGAATCCAAAACTAATAAAGCTGTTTTGTTTTTCAAAATGGTAAGTTGACGTAATCAACTTTGTAGAATTTCCTGTGAGAAGACTTTATTACAACCTCAAGTCAAGATCGTCAGTTTATTGAGTCCATATTATATATAATTGTAATAATTTTTATAATGGTCTAATAAGAGACAGACATACGACATGCAATTTACGTTAAGAACATTATTATATTCTGATATCACATTGATTATTCCACAGAATATATTTATTAATATATATTGTAAACGAAGGCCATGTTCATGGCACTTCATTTAATTTGAATTTACCGCGCATTTATTTACTCATATCATTCGATTGCTCTATGACAGATGGTTAAGTTTTAAGTTGTCAAAGAGATACAATTCTTGAAGAAGCCGTTTCGCTAAATAAAGACAACCGAATCAATTATAACGAAATAATAGCTTTAAATGTTGTTTCTTTTCCAGAGAAACTGAATTAAGTTTTTATTTCAAGAACTAGCAGTAAATCACATTATATATATAAACACAGAGCGCTAACACATTAGCAACTATATACCGTGTGTAACCCTTGCACATATACCTCTATTGGGTAATCTCGTGAATATTCTTAAATTATTATTTAAATTGATAACTGTAGTTGTTAATACGCACTTAGTCACTTAGCCCAAAAAAATGAATCCCAAAAAGGTTTAATTTTACGCTTGACAATGAGGGTTCCCTGTATCAGTCATTAATTCATTTTTTTTTTAGATTTATTACTTACTTCAAAACTCGACGTCATTTACTTTAAGTGATTCTAATTGTTAGTTTCACCTGAAATTTTTCTGTGTAATTCTTATTTATATTTCTAGTAAACTCACAATAATTCAAACACCTGCTTTCCTAACATGCTCTACGTATTCATCGTCGTCCATAAATTTACATCAGTCACACGATCACACTTAATAATGAACTCGTTTCATAACACACATGTCGATTACAACATCCAATCACCGAGCCGAATTTCAAACAGTACATATCCACCGCTAATCACATCGCGACGCTAATTAGCGGTCTTTGAAAATTGACAACATACATATTAGCTATCATTCAAAACAGCCGACTAAAATTAACTCGCTTTATGTCTGTAGTAAATGAATTAACGACTATTTTCTTGAAACGAATTCTGTGCAATAAATATTAATTACTAGCGATCCGTCCCGACTTTACACGGATAGCAGTAATTATCTATAGCCAGATGACTTCTGGTGGATGAATAGTAGCTGTATGACGATATTTTAGCAAATATCAATAGGTACAGCGCCTTAGTATGCTAAAAATTAATCTTTTTTAGAAAAAATATGACACACAATTGCCATTTATTGTGCTAGAGCCATGCTATGGTCAACTCGGCTGTAGCACTTACATGGGCAGGCTCGACCGATGCAATACCAAACTCTCACGGAACAAAGGCTTGAAATAACAGTTTCCGTTATTATGTTCATCCAGTGAATAATAACTCCGGTGGCCCACTCCCCCTCATCCCACTACATCCCTCCATCATCTCCTCCCCTATTCATCAGCCTACTCCTTCCTCTATTAGATATTGTACTGCGAATCTACATTCCTATCAAAGAGGTTGGCAACGTACTAATGACTTCTTCGAAGTCGCAAGCGTCTATGGACAGCAGTGGCCACCTATGCTCTGGTAGCTTGCATGCTCATTTATCTCTCGATAATGCTATGAACAAAAAAAAATCTGTTTATCCAATCGCTAACAAACATCACAGAATCACCTTCATGGGCTAATCTGAAGAATTCCTGAAAAAATTATTAAAATCGGTCCAGCCACGTTTTGAAGTCCATAGAGAACACACATGTACACATGGTATTTGACTTATATGTAGAGGATGGAAATAATCATGCATCTTTTCGAAAATATTCATAGTCTCCTCCTTATTTAGAACAACTTTCCCAAAGCAACTACAACGAAAATAAATCATTGAAAATAAACTTATAAATAATATAAAATAATATAGACACAACCCTATTAAATTCTCGGCCAGAAAGACACGCGAACACCTTGCCGGGCCGGGCGACCACGTATCACGCGCCGCGCAGCGTGCCTGTGCACGTGACGAACTCGAGTTTTGTCTCGTGCTCGGGATATGCGATATATTAATTTAAAAAAAATTGTCTATAGTCATTTACGTACAAATGACACTTAATGTTTACAGTGATGTAAATATCGCCGAAGGTATTATTTCATTAGTCTCCGATTTTCCATATGTGTTCCACTCATCTCTAAACAAAGATACACTAAGGCAAATTATCGCGTAAACGATACAGAGCACGCAATATTACCTACGGATTCGCAGGTTGTTGACTGTCAGAGTATGTTTCACTGTAAAGTTTTAGAGTCGCAGCAATGTCACCTCTGCAAATTCCCCAACAATAAATAGTGTTTGCATATTCAATAGTAGTGAAAAACATTATTATTAAACACTTCTATATTAATCACACACAATTTTAGTTTCAAAATAGCAACGCAGCTTCATAAAATATAGGATTTTACTAGAAAAATTCTATTATTTTCTGAGGTTAAATTTCGACAAATCCAATAATATAATGTAATTAATCTGATTTTGTAAATAAGAAATGACTTAGTGGAAATTTTTTGACATGAAACTTCTGTAGAATCGTTGTAATTTGAAACTCGATGAAACGAAAATGCCTCGCGTCAGACACAGACACATAAATATATAGTATTAACCCAGCGAGGGAATGAGATAGAATACGTTTGTAACCACCCCACTCTCGTCTACTAAGCATTGTATTTTTGTGTGCGCTTGCACATTGCCGAGCTAAAGTGCGAAAGCAAGCGTCGGTGTGTATCTTTATTGCCACTGACTAATACTGACTCTCGTACGAGAGTTTCACCTATGTCATAGTCTAAGATACGACATTAGAAAAACATACTCTCATCTATTTATTAAATCAAATAATGTTTTAAAGACACATAACAGTATTATAAATTTACGAGAACAAAGTCTGCCACCGTAGTCCTGCTGCTATTAACATCAATTACTTAATTAATAATATTTTTTTCTTCTTATGTTAATTGCACATCACAAATAGAAAAATTCGAATATGATGTTTTACACCTTGTTACAATAGGCAGCGACTTTTTTAACTGCTACAGCTACCTGTAGCCAGGTGGGATCAGGTAGATAAACCGAACGTATTTCCCTCATCTGTTAATTTAAATATATTAACACGTATGTAAAGTTTACAAAATTCTAAATATATTTATAATTGACAGTTACCTTGAAATTATTCGCAGCCTACATGAAAAAAAAAAATTAATGTTAATAGCAGCAGGACTACGGTGGCAGACATTGTTCTCGTAAATTTATAATACTGTTACGAGCCTTTAAAACACTATTTGATTCAATTAACAGATAAGGGTACACTTTTCTATTGCCGGATATAAGACTATTAGTACATGTATGTAGGCCTGCACGTTACGAAGCCTTGGGAGAAGTTATCATATAGTGAAGATAATATAGTATATCTATATTGCACTTGAATGTTTTCTAGAATGTCTAATCCTTTTCAGGATTCCGTACCCAAAGGCAACCAACGGGACCCTATTACTGAGACTCCGTTGTCTGCCCGTCCGTCTGTCACAGGACGCTATCTCTTGAACCGTGATAGTAAGACACTTTAAATTTTCACCGATTGTATATTACTGCGGCCGATATAACAACACATACTAAAAATAAAATATGAAATAAAGTTAAAAATTAAAGGGGGTCATCATACAGGAAAGTGTTTATTTTTTTTCAGCGTTTTTAACTCGATCTTTATAATGGCATTAACCAGATACTTGAAATTTTCACAGCATATATATTGTTACAGTCACTGTTACAACCAATAACAAAAAGTTGAAAATGTTAAAGGGGGGTCCCATATAAGGAACAGGTTTTTTTCAGATTTTGTTGCTCGATCTTTATAAAGGTTGTACGTACAAACAAACGTCTAACTATAATAACTATAGTGTATACCCACTCTTAAGTAAATCAACAAAAAAAACCGGCCAAGTGTGAGTCGGACTCGCGTTTTAATTTGTTCTCGCACCATACAGCGTCAAAATTTGTCTAACCTTGCCGCTTAGATATTATTGAATAAGTACGTACCTATAGGTACCTATTTTGCAGCAACAATAAAATAGACACAGGTAGATACCTACAACACACTCACCTCTTACAGTATACCAGACGCAGATGACAGATGTTAATTAGACTTCTGTAACAAATCTGAAAATCGTAGCTACCTAAATAACAAATAGGTACAATTCAGAGTAGGTACATAACAGTAGTCAGTTTAAAGCAAATATCTTCTATTCACACTGTCTTTTAGCGCTCGTGGAGTAGTGACCTATTTGCACTCGTGCGACAAAATAAATGTATTGCAATCGTGTGAAATTATCACACTCGTACAGTGAAATAAAACTCAAGCGATAGATAGAATCGCGCGGTGCGGGCGGCGGGGGCGGCCGGCCGTTACTGAACTATTTTTAAAACGGAGGTACGGAACCCTTCGAGTACAAGTCCGACTCACACTTGACCGCCTTTTTTAAGTATAAAATTGTATTTTAATATTTTCTAATCGCTGAATTTCATTCTTATTTTTTACTGCTCATAGATCAGATGTATGATCTTTCTCATTAAAATGTAAAATTACTTTTAAACTTGGTATAAATAATATACATTAAAAAAAATAAACCTTACAATTACCTTACTCCTGATATTATATATTTATCTTATTCTCTCGTAAGTTGCTTTTGTGATGTTTCACTTTTACCGTGTATGAATTGGACACACACATTTTTTAATTTTTTTTTTTTAATTCCCTTATCTCTACATTAATAGATATTATAGAAAAGCTATTATATACAATAAAAAATTACAAAATAAGTAGAGTGTTTTTCGATCGTGTACGCCTGCATTTATCTATTATCAAAGAAAATTAAATATTTCTTACTAAACCTGTAGGTGCATTAAAAAATAATACCAGCCAATTCACCTTTAACTAAATTAAACTAAAAGCAAATTTTCTTTTTATCCTAAAAATGTCGAATAAACGATTTCTTTTAGACGTTCGTTTTAATGGAAAATAAATAGAAGGAGATCCATTACGATCTTATAAGAGCTCAAGCAAGAAATGTAGCCGGAAAGCAAAACTGATAAGTCTAAATTCAGTTTTTGTTGAGGAGCGCCATTTTTTTAATCTCCACCAAGAAGAAAAAAGTCGCAACTAGAACATCTTCAGGGCACTGTTTCTCAAAAGCGGCGTCGTAACATACACTATATCTTCGCAAATAATTTTAATTCGACTTCGCTAATAGGCGCCGATTGTGAAAAGCATCATTTAGAAAGCGACCGTCCTCGACCCGCTCAGAACCTAAAACCTGCTGACTAAATTCTTGATTAAAACGTTCAATGTTACTGCTACTGCTCACGATGCAGTACTACGGCGCATGTATAAGAAATGGCCAATTTTAGACGCGGTATCATGCGTATACAAAACATGTAATTATACATATTTAACTAAGTATATATGCTATCGTTTGAATATTTTGAAATGCCTGATAAGTTACAATTACTAGCGGACCGATATCATGCCTTAGTTCTTACTGGATACAGCACCCTGTTTTCTCTCGTAAGTCAATTTTATTGTTTCATTTATCTCTATAAAAATATCATACTGTAGATCATAGATTATATTGTTAACCTCGCGGACCTAAACTTAATAAATCCGCCGCTGTGGGCTGTCGCCTTTGCAGCTCCAGTTAATTATTAGCATTGATCTTAAACAATACATACAGAATCTTCATTGTGCTGCGTCGCGAAGGTCTGCGGATATGAACCGTCACCATGGTCTAATCGACTATCTAACTTGTTTTTGGCTTATTCCAATTAGACCATTTGTTCGGTATCTCGTAGTGTGCTCGTTACGACCTCAATGTCAGACGAACTTTGACCAATTATAAAACGAAGTGCTTAGTATAAAAATCTATGACATTTATTATTGAATTAGCTTTTGCCCGCAGCTCCGCCCGCGTAGACATAAAATGAATTCCTTCATCTTGGGTAGATGAAAAATTTTTATGGACAGGATTTGCGTAAAACACGTGCTTAGTAAGCGTCTACGTCCCGAAAAGAGAAACTATGCTAAAGTTCAAGTCAATCGGACGTGTAATTTCGAAGATCTCGTGATGAATAAGTCAGTCAGTCAGTAGTATTTAGCTTATACATATATAATATAGATAAAACTCATTCGATTATTTAAAAATAGTAGACGGTGGCGGTGGGAAGGAAAATGTTTTATTTTCGAATAAGAAGGTAGCAGGTTCGATATCTTTCGAAGGCGAAACGAGCGGTATCTATTCAATTGACATTATATATATATATGTATCTTTTGAAATAATCATAGATCTGTGCCCTGAGGAACGGGTTAAGCTATCGGTTCGGGATAGTAATCCACCGCATCGGTGAGAACGAACATTCGCAACCCCTAATCGAAATGGCTAACGCGAAGTACTTAAGATCAGAGCCCTTCATACAGAAACGAGTTTGTGGGAGGATGTACCCCTGTAAAGAATGACGAAAAAATGACGCCAGCGAAGTATATTAATATTTAAACCAATACCTAATGTAGTGGTAATCTGATTAGAGTACAACTGTAGTACTCTAATCAGATTACCACTACAACTGTACGACAGTACAACTCTGAATTGCCTGCGAATGATGCAATGCGCAGGTTCAGCACTCCCCGGCTCTTCTTTTTCCCCCCCATATTTTACGACGCTTGACGACATTGCGAAGCTTTCGTGACGAACTTCACAGCGGCAGAGTTTCGTGCGTTGTACTGTAATTGTGAACTAGTGGTCTAATCTATCATAGCAATAAGCCCACAGGTTAAAAGAGAATATTTGAATTGAATAGGCAGACAAGACAGTAATCATTCCCTGTAATACAGTAACAGTCATTAAGGGTAAGTGTCTTAAGGTAAGGTCTTTCCTTTCTTCCTTTTCCGTTTCGATTTCTTTCGACAACGATTTCTCGCAAACGAATCAACCGATTTTGACCTGGTTTGTGGCAATCGACATGTTTTTACAGGGTCAGGAGCTGGTTAGAATTTGAAATCGATCGGTCAAGCCGTTTTGTAGTTATTCCAAAAAAACTGTTTTTTTCGATTTATTTCGACAATTATTTCTCACAAACGAATCAACCGATTTTGATCTAGTTTGCGGCAATCGACGTGTTTTTAATAAGTTAAGAGCTGATTAGATTTTGGAATTGATCGGTCAAGCCATTTTAAAGTTATTTTGAAAAAACTACTTAAAAAAAACCTTTTTCTTATTTTTTTGAAACTTTCTCAAAATTTACTGGTCCAAATCGACCCAAACTTTCAGGAAATCTAAGTTTGGTGGAACTCTTTGGAACGCCGTTTAGTGGGCTCGATTCGGTCAAGCCGTTTAAAAGTTATATTAGGTTTACATACATCCACACACAGTACACACACACAAACACACACACACACATACACACACACATCCACACAGACATACGGACATCATCTCAGGGAAGATCAGGGAAGCTTCCTAGACCCTCAGAACGTCGAGATCTGATGAGAACTCGATTTTTGCAAAATGGGGTGAAACCAATAACTTCCCGAAAATTTTAGAAAATTTTCAATTTTCTTAGCGGGAAGTTAAAAAGTCAAGTCAAGTCTAAAAGTTACTGAAAGCAATCGTTAAAAGATGATTCGACGTCGATGTAAACCCATTCTAATGCCGACTTCGAGAGTTATCGAACGTCACACCACAGTTAAAGGACATAGGGGCGAGAATTATCGCTACAATTGTTTGTCACTAAAACTCTTTTATATACTCCTCGCTTACGTGTAGAGAAGGTCGCGAAGTTGATAAGATTAAATAGGCGGTAATTAAATAAAAATCAGAACAGCCTTGTCATGATGTCTTTGAGACTATCCAACATCTAGTCTAACGCGCTTCCGCTGTTATGCAGTACTTTTTATTTGATCCTTTTCGGAGTTCAGACAAATCGGACTGAACTATATCCATAACCGTTCAAGGTCTGCACGACTAATCGCTTCCTTTGACTCCTATGACAGATTTAAATGCGATTAGCGCTTGCTTTAACGATGAAGGAAAATTTGATGATGAAACCCGCATTTCCGAGAGAAATCACGAGAATCTTCAAGGATGTGATGTCACCAACACTAGAAGCCGATAACCGGTAAAAGGATGTTACATAGGGGTCGAGATGCAAATGTCGACGGTGTCTCGTGCAAAAGACGCCACGTCGATAAACTTTGAATGATATTGGTTTTTATCCCTGCGTATATAATGCATACTCTTACGATGTTTTTAATCATACTAGCGACCGCTCGCAACTCTGCCTGTATGGACGGAATGTTCTACAGTTCCCATTTATATTAGTTTTTTTTTTTCATCAAATTATAGCAAATCGGTCCGACTAAAAATAATATACTCGAAATGTCAATTACCTCCATACTCCTTGTCCAGCGCGCAACCACAGCCTAAATCGTATCTCAGTCGCATCGTTATATATTTTAAATGTCTATAGGCCTCTAAGCTAAGAAAACGCTTGGAATTTGGCAGTAAATGCGTATAATGGTACCAGTCATATAGTATATCGAGTAACGCGCTATGCTTTTTGTTAAGTTTGCCTGGAGGGCGTTTTATTCGGCAGGACCCGTGTTTAAATTCGAAAACAAAAAGTGGGGCGCTGCATACTCCTCTAGAGCCCTAATCGAGCAACGTTGCTTTAGGACTATTTGAGCGATACAACTATATACCGCCCGAGCTTAGGTAAAATGGCTACACAGGGCTGAGTCGCATCTTCGCGAGGAACAGACTTGACAGAGCCCATGAAGTAGTATGTGCCTGTTGCCTCTCCCACCAAGTTTTATGGTAGGTGGGTGGTGGGCGATAAGTTTTTCGTTTTACGCTCTGGAGCTGAAAACTGAAGTTATTGCAATGGCTGCCAAACGCTTCTGATAAAAGATTTATTGTCAGTTATATACGAATTTTGTGCGACTTGAGACTTGTCGGTGCACCACCGTACAATCTGATAACTCCAATTTAACGTATTTATGGACTAAACTAGTATTTCAATAATTGAAATCAATTTTATCAATACGTCACCACGACCAATCATACAATTAAGTGTCTAGCGTACGACTTCTTCCTCAAATTTGTTACATGTACTTTTAATAAATTTTACCGGAGATGCTCACCTTTAAGGATAAATAAAAGACCTTCGGCGTTTCGTTCGTTTTCCGGTTATGAATGTGCACGCGTCGGATACACGCCCTCGTGCGAGGTCTCACGCCCCCGTCTGCAGTAAACAATGCGTCCGACGTCACGTTCCTGCGGCAGCGCCGAGTAATCGCCCGGAAAGTTTGTTTGTGGCCTAACGTGTCGGTGTATGTACGGCGCACGCGGATCACGCTAAGATGAAACTCGAACGTGTCGCTATCGAATATTCAACCGTTTCCTCGTAATACATCTCCGTTTAAGGAAAAGATGAGATAAACCAGAGAGCATCTTGCGAATGAACGGTACTGTCCCGCTGTAATGCTTTCTTGTAACATATTGTCTAATTTAGTAAATCTTTTGAGAAATAATCTTTAATTTCATTTAAAATAAGGTGCCGTAAATAATAGTTACGTATACTTGCCCAATTGTACAGGTAGGGCTTAGTTTAGGTCCTATGTAGGCAACAGCTAACCCGCTGTAAGATCTGATCCGGCCCGCGAGACATTTTGAAAAATTTCATGTCTGATATCTATCGCTAAAAATTATGAACTCTACTTTAAAATGCACCTAAGTACTTTTGAACGCGGCCCGAGAACGTATTTGCACACTAAAGTTTGGCCCACAACATGTCAAAGGTTGCCCATACCTGGTTTAGATAATAATGCATTATACTCAGAGTATTTCTATGCAACAATTGATGGTCACTGAAGTAAGTCAGCATCTTCTAAATATATGAGCCATAAACACACATTCCCATTAGCGTTTGGGTCCCGGAACGTGTCGTGTCTTGAAGTCCCGAGATTTTTTGTAAAAATTGTCTCGGGTCGAAACAACGCCATATTGTTGTATTATGAGGTTTTTCTTTATGAGGCGATCCTTGTGACATATCTCAGTCAATCGCAAATTTCACGTTATGAAGTGAAGTGCTGTTCGCGATTGTCACAGTTTTGAGAAAGCGACAAAGTCCTTCTCATGTACGTTTAAACAAATACTAGATTTTGTTCAATTTTGTTACTTACGTTAAACGTTGCAATGGATGCTATTTGCTAATTAAAAAATGTGATACAGTAATAACATTCAGTGAACAATTAATTTTGGGTTATTTTCTTATAGCACTTCCAAGGACCAACAAACTTGCGAGTCACCAGAGAATAAGTAGTCATCGTCGTCCATGAACACTCGCAACCTCAGAAGAAACACCAGTGGATTACCGGCCTCTTGAGTAGATATAGGATATCTGATGGTGGGGATTAACAGGGGGAGGATGAAATGATGGAAGGAACGTCAGTCTTCAGGACTGTGACTCACAGGACGAAACGCAACTGCAGAAGCTGTTACTTCACGGCTGTATTCTGTAAGAATGTGGTAGATATGTCACCGGCCGAACTGGCCCATTTTCATCCTGTAGCAAAATTGATCTCAACATGGCTCTATCATTAATATTACCACTTATTATTGTTAGGGTATTATTATTGATTTGAGATGTCAAAAATTTAAATAGCTGTTTTAAGATAGAATATACAGCAAAAGTGCGGAAAAATTATTATAAAAAAAAAATCAACTGGACAGTGCTCGCTATTTCCAAACCAAATTTCGTGCAAACGGTCGAATACTATAGACCCTGACAGACAACTTCAAAGATCCCACAATATTTTTATAAATCGGCCGGAAGAATCAAAATCGGTGATAGCGCCTGGGACGTCTTGAGATAAGGAATCGAAGCAGTTTTGAATTCTTAGACCATAATTAACGTTATAAATGTTAGGATTCGACTTTATGTTCTATAAATGTTGACTTTTATTCAATTTCTTCTTTACTGGTACATCTTGCCAAAAGTGAGCTCGATTCTAATCTTATTCTAAGAAGTTTCGTACTCCCGGGACAAGCCGGAAGTTTGATCGCGGGTCCTCTCGTGTACCGGGACTCGGAGACTGTGGAGACTTCCCGAACAGTAATTCTCATTAAACTTGTAGGTTACGGCCGCCCGCCCTCAGTTGACATGATGTTGACGCCATGGCGATACCGATCGAATAATTTTAAGTTTACAGAATCGGTCTGCTGGGATAGTCTACCAACTGCTGCTACGCTATTAGTGGCCGTGAAAGCTCACCGCCATTTAATTCCTAAACCGCTTTTAAGCCTGTTTGTTACGTCTCTGTTTGATGACACTTCACAAAATTTCTTTATATACTACAAGCCCATGGCAAAAAAATTACCCTGTGAAATGACCCACATCATAGGGGTTGCGACCCCGGCTTTCCACCCCTATATTGGAAATATGTACGGCGTTAATGGGTAATGCATGTGTACAAATATAGAAAAGAAATTATACAAACACGGTACAGTAATAAATTATCTATACTGCTTCTACAATTATCGGTGAATTGAATATTTGTACTGACTTCTGGTACCACTACTTTTTTACGGCAATAGGTTTTGTGTCGTTTTTTTTAATGACCCATCAACTAAAAGAAAGACTTACAAAAATAATTAATCGTGACTCCTTATTTGTACCTGGAAAATTCAATTTTCAATGCGCTCACCTGCACCGCTCAAAAGCGACGGCATAGAGTTGAGAACTCTATGCCGTCACTTTTTGAGCACTGATACAGTAGCAGCATTGTGTCACGGTGGGTCACTTCACAAGATAGTTTTTGCTATGGGCCTATAGTCTATTAGGGATCGGCATTCCAAAGAAGTGATAAAGATTAAGGATATGTAATAACGGAGAACTTAACATGAATACAGGATGTAGACATTGTAACACATTATTTTAACAATAAGATCAACAAACATTCAATACAATTGAATGAATAAAAACACGAAATGTAAATATGCAAGAGTGATGTTAATGTTAAATATGTAAGAGTTAGTTTCGGAGGAGTTGAGTCATACTTTAAAACGGATAAAATGATCTTGATTACTAATTTCGTTTTACATAATTGGTAAAATAAAAGACTAAAAAAAATCTAACTTGCCAAAAACATGTTCTCTTGGTTTGTTTTTTTCTATGATGGTAAGCTGAGCAATAGGGAAATAACCGCAAACACTTTACCTGACTCAAGATTCTAGACTCACACGTTGACGTAATACTGACTTTTTTATTGTGTCAACTTGCCTACAATACCTTCCCTAAATTCGTCATCAACTCTTCGTGTAGCAGAAGTGTTAGAACACAAATCAAGTTCTTTATGACGCTAGTGATACCGAAGGACAGCAACCGCAACAGAACTGCGAGGCGCACAGAGGAGTACGAACGTTTAAAGGCCGGGTGGTGCCACCAAAAGCTCTTACGCGTAAGCGGTCCCGAGATACCGTGACAGAAGCGGTTATGTAGTCACAACTTTCCGCACAATGACGCGCGACCATACAAGCAATTGTTTAAAAATGATGAATCTATTTACGCGCGTTAGGGCATACGTGTATTGTTGCACGTCTATCTCCACTTCCTTTAAATTCGACATAGCAATTGATGACGAACCATTTGAACGCATCCACCCTTCTCTAAAGACATTTCGCTAGTGCGCGCGAGATAAACTTAAGTGTCTATTGTTTTCTCATCATTCCTTCGTTGCCGTCCGCGCACGCGCAAGCCTTAAAATAAATCAAATAGAATATCTTTTGAATTAAAAAATATGCACTAATTTTATTAGAGACTGTTGTAATCATACTACAAAGTCTTTCAGAAATTATTGCTTTATGGGAAGTTTTAAATCAATAAAGATCGGTCTAAGTTTGAGGTGTTAAAACGTACTTTGTACTACAATTTAGCATTTCAAAAACCGCTCGGTTCTTAATTACTATGATCCAACAGCTTAAAAGTACAACGCTCTGTTACGATTGTCCTTTGTGAAGTTTGTGGCAACAAATAACATCGACAACATTTCATGTAAAATTGGTTACAAAGAGTCAAAAGCTCAGAACGCTTTCACTGTTAAAAAGCTATCATATCTCATGAACAGCCAAGTACCCTATACGCATTCATATCACTCTATAAACATTACATATTAGTCAAGAACTATGACTCGGCGGTGCCGCGGCCGCGACAGAATTTTTAGCAGCATCTCCGTCGAAGTTGTATCCGCCTGACCCCGAGTAGACGTATTCGTTACCAGCTACTCTATCCTGAGAAGTCTTGAGCATCACGTCGAGACCATTCAGCGCCATCTTCACTGTGACCATTTCGTCGGCAACCGATGATGACTTGTGCATTCGCCATGTGTTGAAGTCTTATCAATATCGAAAACTATCAGTAATAGAGTCGGTTATGTATATTGAATACTGAACTCTTACTTGACATGACGTTGTTATACAAAGTTACAAACATATATCTTTACCTACTACCATCGTCCGAGTTTCAATAGAATCGCAGTCCACATGAGCTAAGTACGAGCGACCGATTAAAATTCTCTATTATAATCCATAATATGAATGGATGGATGTAATACGAAGTGGTGACACTTTTGGTAAAGCTGTTCCTCTGGGTGAGCGAAAATCGTGAAGCTTGCGCATGAGACGGCAATGGCAACCCATACGTACGTGACTCGAAAATGTGGCGTGATGGATCTGCGATTTTTCTACAATCTCAATCGTCGAGCTGACCAATTTTTGTACTTACTTTTGTACGTACTTTTGCAGGCAAGTTGGCAACAGCATGGCTCTACCAAAGTGGTTCTGTACAATAGACACATATTTCTATACAATGAATCACATAAATGATTTACAAAAGTACTTAGGTTATGTAACTTAGAGTTAAAGAATATTGTACTGTATTACGCATATTATTCAAATGATTTCACGACATATTTATTTTTTGATACTTATGCATGTATAAAAAACGCGCAGTTGCAAATGTATTGTCATTGTATGGATGTCTATCCATACTAATATTATAAATGTGAAAGTGTGTCTATCTGTCTGGTACCTTTTTACGCATAAACCCTTGAACTTACTTAGATGCAATTCGGTATATAAATAGTTTGAGTCCTGGGGAAGGACATAACCTACTTTTTGTTTGTCTGTCCGTTCTTTTGTATGATTTTCCATGGCTCAACAGTACTTAAATTGATTTTAATGAACTTGAGTGTACTAATAGAGCATACCATTTTGTCATATGTCATTCTTTGTTTATCTTTGTATTTCTACTTATAACTCAACAATGACAACCAATTTTGATAAAAATTTGGAAAACTGATGTAATTGGTATATAAAATATAGGTTACTTGTTATTTCTTTATATGTTTATATGTATCACTTCTTATAACTAAATAAAATTGATAGTCATTTATTTTATTTTATTCTGCCGGCCATGGTTATTGTTTGCTTTATTTAGAGGAGTGGTGTTAGAGTAGGCGACGAGGATTGAGACGGGAGAGTAGGATATGGTGTGAGAGGGTCAGGTAGAGCGAAAGTAAAGACAGTGTTAAGTCATACAATTACAATCGGATTGTAATTATATGATTAATTTATAAATAGATTAATGATAAGAAATTCAAAGCAAATTAAAACGAACTGTAGGGTTTTTACACTGCGTATTTTTCAGTATTATATCTCAATAGTAGGTATAATATTACAAGAGATTATTTATGTCGATGTTTGTAACTTAATCACGCATAAATAGCTGAACGGATTTAAATAAAATTTAGCAACCAAATAGAATGTTTTGGATTATATGCATTTGTATTTTATATTTCCTCATTATGTGTCTATGCGATAATTCAAAAGAAACCGGAATCAATATCGAAATCGGCATCAATATCGTAATCGAGCGACAGCACGATTGGAACAGAAAATAACACCGAATCGATAGTAACTGTGAAATCGGACCTTAAATCGAAGAAGGGATCGGATCGGTATTGATAGCAACTTTACTTCATACAAAAAATGGAGAATTAATTATATTTCCATGCGGGCGGAGCCGCAGGCAAAAGCTAGTATGTCATATTTAACAAAATTTCCATTATAACAATTCTTATCAATATAATGGTCATAGCAAAATATATTTCCTTGCCAAATAACTGTTATTTGTTATTAAATTTCAATTAAAAACATATAAGTAAATGTTTTAATCAATATATATTTGTTATGAACCTTAGTTTCCTCTTTGGTTGTCAAATCCCAATTTTCGCAAATTTTGTGACATCACAGATAAGCTCACAGTCACACTTCCATGGGACTCTGTTCTGAGCACTGAAAACCAAAACATTAGGTACATAATAGAATTTTCCATCGCAATTTATAGGAATCATATAAATTTTAAGAAAGAACCTTAAATTAATGTAACAAAATAAGGAAATTTTTCCAACAAGAACCAATTATCTGATCATTGAAAAAACTAAAACAAAAAAAAACTAAGAATATAAGTTTTAGAAAATTATAATAAAGGGCTACTGCTACTCAATACAGTACTCTATCTGATTCCAGTGTAATGCATCAACACTTACATCAGAAAAGCAGTTTCAATAGGAATCAATTGCCCCAACAAACTTGCATTCCAGTAAAAAAAAACAATACTTATGCAATTAAAAAAGAAAGGACCATAAGATTTACTATCTCATTACAAGTGAAACTATTGTAAATTGGATGTGGCACAGATCCTCTATCGTATAAGATAATTTTCTATAATTGTAACTTCCCACTTAATATTCATAATAAGCGACAAATTATATTTACTTAAATATAAGACATACTTTTACTTACAATAACATAATTAAGCATATATGAATTAATGTACCAAGTTATACTCTTTAATTATAATTTTTAAATGAGCCTTCGTGATTGGATTATAATGATAAAGCTGTAAGGAAATAACAACCATCAGCATGTCAATTCTAAAAAGTTTACAGCATAGCTTATTAAACATGACTATTCTTAGCCGAGTTCATAAACCACTTTTTTTATCTCGAGTATGTTATTTTATCAAATAATGTCAAGGTGCATATATTACTCGAAGGCAATCCTTGTGCGTCTGTCAAGAGCAAACATTTTAATAAATGGCAATAATATTCATTAGTCCCTAGCCCCAACACATGGTACATTTTTATAGCTAGGTGTGTGCTACTTACAGGTCATAATTTGAATTATTTTCTGAAACATTAGTACCATATTGATTACATAAATATCATACATTTTTATGATGTGAAAACTATGTCTTACTTAATAATGAAATTTAATTTGTAACGCAAGATTTTTACCTTGTGTAACCAAGAAATTTAATTTATTATTTTAGAAACAGGGAATCCTTATAATCATGTAATCATAGCATGTTTCAATTCAAATTTTTTGAAGTAAAAAAGCGGGTCAGTTTCTTTTATTTTATATATTACTTTTTATGGAAAGCTTATTTTTTTAGTATTAAAATATGTAATTCATAGTTCAAGCTGAATAATTAAAGGTTTTGCGAAAAACATGCATCATTTTGAAATAGGCTAGGGTATATGAAAACTTGCCTATATTTTATAAGAAACTAGTAGATTTGTCATAATACATTTCAAGACATTTACATTTTTTTAAAATGTGTTGTATGTGTTTAAATGTAAAACGAAAGGGGTGATGGAAATGGATATAAACGTATACTAACTGCGGAACCCGTCTCACAGGCATCAATTTGACTATAGTTTTTTCCTTCAAAAAATAAAACATATTTAAATTCTTCATGGCCTATTAATAATAGAAATAAGATTCCAAATGTGCTTACAATAATTATCTTTTCCTATAGCCCACATCTTAGGATCTGCAAGTTCTGGCGTTCGGCCTGTGAACCAGGATACCCATTCACCAAGAACTGTTGGAGCCTTAAGTCTGAAAAATGGTATAGAGAGTCGTCGAGGACCTACGGTAGTAGGGATTAGCATCAACGCATAACCTTGTACTGAACACAGACCCCAATAATTAATGCCCTTCATAGTAAACACTAATTGAGGCCCTGAAAATGAAAACAATGTTTTATATAATTATGGCTTTTAAGCATATTTTGTTTTAGAAAATATATGGATACAGAATTACATGTAGGACACTTACAATATACACAATTACGAATTTATACAGTGACGAATTACCTATTCTAAAATCTTAAGACTTATCATTAAGCATACAGTCAATAAAATCATAACATAACAAAATATTTACATCCCGAAATATTTGTACTAGAAAAAACCAATTCAATCGGCAAATTAAAAACCACTTTTTCAGCATCACGCCCTGGTCGGGCCATCTGGCTAGTCGCCTCAGTTAACCCGGAGATAACTTCCCAATCTGGACCCCAGACTGTTTCATACTGTATAGATAACTCTTCATCAAAAATGCCACCTGCGGAGTACACATATTCTACTTGTCCACTAATCGAGACTAGGAACTTTGTTGTTTCGCTGTTGTCCATCGAAAATAGACTTATAATAAATATCAAGATTTATACTACAACCAAATAAGCGTAATACAAACACATTGTTACCATGGTAACCACAGCCAAACAAATACGACTTAAGTTACATGTATACCAGACTAATGTTGCCAACTGGTTCCTCAAGAATCAACACAATTATTACTACTTCATTTACAATATTTATAGGAAACTTTAAAATTTTTCTATAGAGCCACGCACGACGTTTATCAGTAATAAACTTTTTTTTAATGCTCCAAAATATATCTCGAAAAGGAATACAGATACATATTATCACATATTCATTATTTACAGAAAATAGAGTTCATAATTCAATATCTACAGAATTCTTCACGTTAGTTTTGTGTAATGCCTAAAAAATATTTATGATATCTTTTAAACGTACGTATCACATCTAATATGTCCAAATATTGAACCACTCGTTAGCCAAGACGACCTTATTCTTTCATTAATTTCAGTAATATTGTTTAGTAAAAATGCGTTCATATGTTGTAATGAAAATGATTTGAGCTATAAATTTGATCACAATTTTATTTAAAAAATGCAGTGAGTAAAAGTAAAATACAATATTTATTAAAAGTGAAAATATAAAATCAAAAAATTCATTCCTTGGATATTCGTCACAAATAGTACTTGATAGGTACGTAGACGTAGGTGTCAATAAAATATGTATATTAAAAAACTTTCAAGTACAACTAGGTCTTATAGTGAATGACCAAGTATTTTTTTTTTAATTACAGGTTTTTGTTTTTCAATTTCAAAGATGAAAATAACATTATTTTTATATTTTTTATGCAGGTTTAAATAAATGCTTCCTTTGAAATACATAAATAACTTTGTTATGTGCTCTTTAGGACTAGAATTTGTTTACTTATTTCTTTTAATATTTAATCTGGAGAACAAAGTCGACTGAGTTGCCAGCATCTGTTTTCGTTTCATCAAAATCTCCATTTCACACGTCACGAACTCCATGAGCTTACGATATGTAATAATTATGATGAGGAAGTTTCAGTGCTTACTTCTACCTCCGTTATCAGATCAACTTAATTGTACTCAATTTACTTGTTGGGCATTATTTAGAGTATTTGTAAAGAATGCCTGAAACAATATGTGTAGTTACGGAACAAAAATTTTCCAAAAAAAAAATATCCAAGTAGACTTCTTGTGTCTTTCTGAATAGATCACCTAAATTATTCGAAATCAAATAAAATAATTATATTATGATTCTTGTGTGAAACGTAAGTTGCATACAAATTTTCCACTTACAGCGAAAATGTGAAATAGTCCTTTTACCCAAAAAATTTAAAACAAAATGGAAAGGCTGACTTTCTTATACAAAACTGGCTCGGCATTATATTATATTTATCAGTGAAAGTAAATAAGTTTTTAACCCATAAAGAAAATTGACCAAATTAAGCGTTTCTTCTATGCAATTCAAAAAAGTTTGAAGTGAAAATTGCAATGATTAAACCTTTACATAAAAAGAGAAAGTACTTTTTGCATTACCACAAAAATTAACAAATTGAGAGAGGTTGTAAATTAAAAGATGAGATATTTTTTAAGATATTTGAAACTTTAACTAATATATTTTTTTATTTTATTTTAATAATACAAAGATTTTTTTAAGAAATACACATGTGTTATTCGATTTTATTTATTGCACATTTTTACAATAATTATATTAATGGAATAAAAGAAACAAATAAATGAAATGAATATGTATTTTATGAATAGGTACATTAGCTACGAGCAAAGTACATGTTGAGAAAAATACAATCGCGCAGCGTACACTGTGAATTCTGGAAAGTTTTTCAGGACACTTATCAAATATTGTACATTTTAGATTGAAACTTCAATATAATTATGAATATTATTAGGCATAGAATATTATGAGGCACAATTGGAAATGTACTCATAATTTGCTAAATAAAAGTTAAGTTACGAGAAACACCTTTATAAAACATAGAATGTTAAATCACATTGGATACATGTGGACGGCTTGGTCATCACAGAGCCACAGTCTCAAAGACATCTTGACAACTTTTACAAAATTTTAGCTTCTGGCATAACGAGTTTATTATTTTAAAAAAGTATATTATATATAACTTATGTATCCATGGGCGGCGATGACCGTCTACTCTCTGGTGGCTCGCATGTTCATTTACCACTCGAAAATGCTATAAAAAATGTACACAGCGGAAATTGTTATTGGTATTATTCGAGAAAAGTTTATAGCTTTCAATTTGGTTTAGCTGATGAAAGAAATAACACTGACGTGACTGTAAAACCTGCATTAGTTAATCATTCAATTACCAGAGATATAGGCATATAATTGTTTTACATAATTAAAATAATTGTAGATTAAATTGCTAATAATTGCACTGTTATGTTTATGACGAAAACAGCAACAATACATAATTATTTTCATTATAAAAACTGAAACGAAACAAGAAGGTACTGTTCCTATTTACAGATTGTGTTGTAAAAACAGAATTATTCATAAGTAATAATAATACGCAACTCTATAATCAATGTGCTTATTATTTCACGAACAAACAAATATTGAATAAGTCTCGAATAGTAGCGTGCGCTAGATAGCAGTGATATCGTGTTCATAGCAAATATGTATGTATGTATAGTACACATGCAGTATTTATTCATCCAATACGACTAACAATATCACTAGTACATAAATACTATTGTGAACTACCATCATTAATGCAATGATTTAATGATAAAATGACTCCCCTAAAAACATATTAGCGAATGTACCCTACGTTTTTTATTTCGAACTAATATAGTCGTTGTTTACATGTTAATTGATTAAAGATTTCCACTTTGCTATTATTTATTTACGACGGACGTGACATGCTTACATATTTATTTTTGTAAAAGATTTATAATTTTGTTTACAGTCTGAGAAAATAATCAATTGTATAAAATAAATTAATACTCAGTGATAATTTACATTTTAAGTCGAATCGCGTATCACTTTTTTTTGGTAAAATCAAATAACCAAAGTCCTCTTATGAATAAAAAGTAATGATCAAATTCCATGTATTTAGAATGGAAGTGCATAATCATATTGAATAGAGAGAATGAGTTGAACTATTTTTACCATTGGTTACTATTTTGCTTATCTTACAGATGGTCTAGTGATGCTATTTTAAAAATCGACCAAAAGCATGTTGGATCATGCTCACTGTGGGGTTCCGAAGCCACTACAAAGAAATGAACTGCATATGAAAAAAATATGTTGTTACATTTTTTCCATATTTCCTGCATAGAATAGGTATAAGCCCTTTAGTCGCCTATAACTAGAGAAACAGGAAGATATGTCGACTATTACTCGACTACAATAGTGTAAACAAAAAGCACCATAAACAAAAAAGCGATCTTCATTGCACTTACGTCCTTTTATTCAGAAACGTAGTTTTTCGATAACTATATTTCTATTTCTATTTCAATAACTCAAAAACGGTTTAACCGATCATGTTCAAAATAATTTTCGTTGAAAGTATTTATTAATCATTGCCTTTGTAATTTTTTTCATATATTTTGAATGTACGGTTTAAAAAAATAAAGAAGGGGACTCAATTTATGTTATTTTCATAACGATTGTTTCCGAAAATATTCAATTAGTATAAAAAAAAACGTTTATTGTTTCTAAAAGAGATGTCGAAATATGTGTCACACATTGATGTTTCCTAACAAAAAATTTTTTAAGCTTCTGTTACACGTATGTAATGCCCCCCAGAAATATTTATTTTTGTAATTGAACTACCAAACTAAATAGAGGCTTATATAAGACTCCTATACTCCTAATTGCACAATATACATCTTGTAATTTTTGAATAAAATATCTGTGGTATACAGGCGGACGGACGAACGAAACTATAAGGGAACGTACCCATACTACGTAACCCGTTTAGGGGGGGGAGGGAGGTCTTAAAAATACTACGATCAGTCACAGGAGTGTGGGGGGGTGGCTTAGATTTTTGTCACGTAGTAGATTTCGCCGAGAGAAATTTCGCGCTTTTTTGTACCATCTTCAAATCTGGCGCGCAATGTTGGGTGCTTCTTAAACTCACCGTTGGTGGCGCTGACGCACGTTTGTTGAGGCGTCAGCTGATTGAAAACAGGCACTGTTTGTCAGGCAGTTTGTAGTTTAGTGAAATTGTCAAGCAAGTCGACGAGAATTCATGCTGTACAATAATGTCACTGTACGATCGGCTGTATAAAGCATTCATAAAATGTTACAAGGATTCCTTGTCAATGCAGGCCATACAAAAAAAAACGAATGAATTTTGGGTACCACTAAAAGATGAGCACAGAAAAAATCAGAAAGAGCTAGAGCGTCTGACATTGTTAAAAATTGAAGAACTTTGTCAGATTGCGACTAAAAAAAATGCTCGTCTTCTTAATTATTTCAGGTGAGTATTCTGAGCGCATTCTGTTGAATGTTTAAAATACTTTGTTATACTTGTATGTTTTTGACAGTTGATCGGAGATTATAACCTATATGATTTCCAGCGTTTATCTGACATGAACATAGGGTATTTCGTTATTTCTATTGTTCTGTCTTACTTTTCTTTGGTTCTGTACTGATGTATAAAATTCCCCTTTTAATATTCTTTTTATTGCATGACTTTAATGATATATGTTGATGATGAAATATTTTTTTCTGCTGTAAGAATAAATACCTTATTTTCATGTCACTTCTATTTCGGCGACGTAACCGACTAATGAATTTGTTGATGCTCTTGCATATGTGAATATTGGTGATGTCTGTCTTTTTTTTGTATTTCATGCATGTAGCTACCTGTACAAAAAGCTCAAGCGACGCAAGGTGATCTCGAAGTGCTTTCGAACACTGAAGGTGATAATGTCGAGGGAGAGTCTCTTTCTATTACTTGGAAAGGTATAACCAACTACTTTCTGCTCTGTCAGTGCCAATGGCATTTTTTTTTGTCAACTTTTAAAGACTAAATTTTCGTTAAAATATTTATGTTACAACTAAAATTGGTTTTATTTGTAACATATATGCTAATAACTTTTACGTAGCTCTTCTTGATGTATATTTTCATAGGTTCTGATTTCATCCGAGTTAATACTTTTTTTCCAGCTTCCAGTAACAACGAATCTTCTGTTGACCAATCTTTTGCTTTAATGCCTTTATCATCTGCATCTACAACAGTCTCAACACCAAAACCTTCTGCTTTAATGCTTCCTTCATCTGCACCTAAACAGTCTCAACTCCAAAACAGGATGCTTTGAAAACCGAAATTTCAGTACTTGAAGCTGAATTAAATGCTGTCGTAAGAAAGCGAGATGCAGGACTTGGCGACGAAGGGATCGAGAAGACGATAAAAAAATTAAGGCATGATACTGATGAAAAGAAAGAACAATTACAGAATAAAATCGTTCGTGCAACGAACATGCGAAAATTTCGGGCAAAACAAAAGGCTGAAGTTTTGAGCCTGAAATCGGCTCATCCTAACGTGCAATCGTTGTCTATAAAGACTTAGCCAGGTCGTCCTTCTCTCGAAGAAAATCAATCAGGCCTTCTTCAGGTAATTTGCGATATAGCAACACATGGAAGCTCTGCCGCTGATCGACGCAGATCAGAGGTATCGAGAACTTGTAAGACATTGGATCAATTGCATGCACGGCTTGTTGAAGATGGATTTTCCATATCACCCACCTCTACATACCGTAGGCTCATTCCTAAGTATTCTGGTTCTTTAGAGGGTAAGCGCCATGTGACAACTGTACCTGTGAGATTGTGTCGAGCCCAAACAGACAGACACCGAGATCATGTCGATCAACATTTTTGTAAAGCTACCGCTAACGGTCTCGAGGAACTTGCATCTATACTTGAACCTGAACAGGTAGTTTTTATTTCTCAAGATGATAAAGCAAAAGTACCGATTGGAAAAACAGCTGCAAAAGTACAGGCTCCTGTTTTAATGCATTTAAATTATAAAGTGCGTCTTGATGATCACGATTTTGCAGTTGGAGAACGTCATCAACTGACTCCTTCGGTATACGCTGGTATCATGATAAAAGAGAACTGTATGGGTAGGAAAGAAGCTGTTACATATTCTGGTCCAACGTATATTGTAATCCGCATTGGAAAACATAGCAGTTCGACAACCGCAACACACGCCAAAGACCTTAACAAACTTTTAACCTTAGATGATTTTAAAACTTTAGCCTTAGGGAAAGATGGGAAAGTCAAGCCTGTGATGATTTTATCGGTCGATGGAGGACCAGATGAAAATCCGCGTTATAGTAAAGTGATATCTAACTGTATATCGCACTTCAAAAATTACGATTTGGATGGGCTATTCGTGTTTACAAATGCACCTGGTCGATCAGCTTACAACCGAGTTGAGCGAAGGATGGCACCTTTAAGCCGTGAATTAGCCACCGTTATTCTTCCTTATGAACACTATGGATCACATCTTGATTCTCAAGGAAAAACTATTGACAGCGAGTTAGAGTTAAGGAACTTTCAACACGCAGGTACACTTTATTAAGCGATATATAGTATTTAATGCTGCTAATATATTTTAAACTTGAATTTCAAATTGTCTCTTTCATTGTATATTATTTCAGGTGAAACGTTAGCTGAGATTTGGTCTCAGATGGTTATTGACGGTCATAATGTGATAGCGGAATATATGCCTCCTGGGGAAGTTCTTCCGGAAACTGTACACGTTTCTGACACCTGGTATGGAAATCATGTTCGTGAAAGTCAATATTTTCTTCAAATCACCAAGTGCTCCGATGACTCTTGCTGTGCTCCTCGTCGCAGTGCATTAAAAAGTGTTCTATACCAAGGCTTTTTACCGGCACCTTTTCCGTTGTCACAAAATCCTTTCCGTATTCCAAGCCCAGATGAAGTTGGGTCGGAAATTTTTCCATCATTCCTTGTACGTCAATGTTTAACATTACGGCCGGATTTCTCACAGGGTCGAGAAATTCCCTATGATACCTATTATCCATCTGTAAAGACGACATCAACGGAAGAACCTGTTCAGTTTGTGGTCTTTATTTTGCTTCAAAAAAAGCAGTGAACAGCCATCGAAAAAATTTACATGGCGGTACAGTGGAAAATCTGTCTCGTGTACGACCTCTGCGGGTTCTCTCCAGAAGGCCACACGAGGTTTTGTGTGTTATGGAACAAAGTGTGGAGTGGTTAGATGTCGAGACTGTCGATGAAGAGGAAATGACCAAGTCTGAAGAAACTCCTGATACTACTGCCCCGTGATTAATAATGTATCCGAGTGGATTGATGCTGGAAACGTATTTATTGAAGATGTGTGAGATAGATATTAATGTTATGAAACAGAAAACAATTGTAGTTTTCATAAATTAAGTTACGGTAGCAATATGTTTTTACATGTTTTCTCCTTCATAGTATATAATTTAATATTGAAGTCACTAGTAATTATAAGCATGCATGCAATGCAGTCTTTTACAATAAACAGTGTATTAATAAACACAAATATGAGTCAAATTATATCATTTGTTACACTTTCTGCCTGCAAAATGATTAAAAATCATACTTGTCAATACTACGTGAAAACTTGAAGGAGGGGGGAGGGGTCTTGGCATATACTACAAGTGGTTACCGAGGGGAGGGAGGGGTCAAAAAATCTTAAAAAATAGGTCACGTAGTATGGGTACGTTCCCTAAGGGTTCCGTTTTTGTCACTTTGGCTCGGAACCCTAAAAATAGATTTTGCAATCTGTAACGAAACCATGAAATCTTACGCCATATAGGCCAGTTCACTATTCGGAATTTATACTTTTCTAAGTAGTTTATAATTAATATATATTTCATCTAAAGCGCAATGAAGCAATGTTACCCAGACGAAAACTTGAAATATTTCTTAAAACTTCTTTTTTATGTCAGAAAAAATAAAGTGGAAAACATTTAATAATGAGTATTTGGTTTCCAATAAATCACCAATATAATGAAATATTGTACCTATATTTAATTTTAACTTTATTGCTGAATTATTGTGGGTTAAATTAAAACGACATATTTTAAAGAAATTTAAAAAGTAATTATTAAACTATGCCAAAGGAAGAAGGCGTAAGTTGCTTAAATTTAATGGTAATATAATGGAATTAATAAGATTAAGTCGTTGAGGAAGTCGTAATAAAACGACTAAACGTCGAACAAAGTTAATAGTGAATTCTAAAGTTTTAATACTACCGTCCCTTTGCCCGACATAAATTATTTATTTTTAATAATGTACGTAGTATGTCTATAAAACTTTGGGAAAATATGATTATTTTCTGAAAGGAAGTACATTAAAAAAAACAAAATAAAAATATTTGGATAAGATTATCATCATGAATCTGGCGTACTAGAGATAAGGATTAAAGAGTATAGTTATTTTGGACACTTTTACATGTCTTAAAGTCACAATGAAACAAGCAAGCAATTTTATTCCGAACTACCTACGCATTTAAAGGTTTATATTTATTTTATTTTAATTCTCCTTCTTCCTCCTATTCGTCAATGTCCCGATTTATTTATTCAGTTCTAATATTTTTGACCCATGCCTCACAGTTATGGGTTATCTTCTCATTTATATTGGTACATTTCATGTCCTTTCATTGTTTGAAACTAGGTCATGGTGGTTGCCCACGGTCTCTTCCTCTCTTCTCTTTGTTCATCATTCTCTTAGTCATACGGTGAATCATCTCGTCTCTTAACACTTTCATAGAACATAGCCGGTTTCTCTCCACCTTCCTTCACCCCCTTTCTCTCTACGTCAGAAATCATATTCTTACCCAAGAGGCCAGCACGCATTCGTGACTCTTCTGAGGTTACAAGTGTCTATGGGCGGTAGTGACCACCTACTTACTCATGTGAAAAGTCACAACGCATATACTCTACTGTGCTCTACTCTACTCTCAATCCCCTTCTCTCCAAGAACTCTTGTCTTCCATTTCTGTCAAAGAATTAATTCATCGACATACAATAGTGACGGTACCGTAACTTATTGAATCAATCATGGTTCACAGGATTTTGCGTCTTCACGAGTTATTAACGCGGATATCAATTTTATTGGCGTTGCTGTTAGCCCGAAGACTTGGAGAAATTTATCAAATGCGATCGGACTGTACAAAGACTGACGCAGCCCTACGAGTGATCCGCAAGGGTTCAACTCGACATCGAAAATCACTGAAACATTAACACGGATCGGGCCCAATTATAATTGAATCTCGGAATATAATTTATAAAATAGGAATAGGATTGCTTCTTTTTTTAGTAAAATTGGACACAAGGCTAATATTGCTTTGAGGAATGGGCGTACCGTGATTGCTACACGATTATTTGTTTACCGGAAGTTATTAACGAATCCCATAAAAATAACCTTAAACATCGCATTATCTTGCACCTCGATAATGCCAGTTCTTATATGGCCAAACAGCCAAATTTTTTAAAAGAGAAAAACGTAGAACTTATGAGTAATGATGCATACAGTCCCGGCGTGGCACCTTGTGACTTTTTTTGTTCGTAAAAATTAAGAAGCAAATAGTTACATGATCAACGATTTTCATCACCAGAAGAGGCTTTCGAAGAATATGTAACATGTTTTTGAGGTCACGAGATAGGAGTGGCATAAATGTTTTCAGAATTGGTATATTCGTATGAAAAAGTGCATTTGCAAGTGCAAAAGTGCAAAAGTGCAAAAGTGCAACGGAGAATATTTTGAGGAACAATAAATTCATTTTTAACAATTCATAGTAATTTTTCTAATCCATTCCAGAAATCCATAGTGCTCTATATGTATTACAGCCAACGTGATATATTTACTTTATGGTAGGACACCCTGCTGACAAAGTGGAACACAGCTGGCAGCCGCCCATAAATTACTTTATAATACAGTATTTCCCGAAGTTGTCCAAGTGGACCCCCAAGGGTCCACGGGAGACTCGACGGCGGTCTACATTGGGCGTAATAAAAAATGGGGCTCCACAATCGTAAGCGGGGGTGCATGAAAATTAATTTGGTTTCGATAGTGAAGAACTAACTGTTACTTGTAAAACCTTGCATATTCCATATTCAATACAACGCGTCGAGACTTGTCGTTGCCGCGCCGGCCGCCGTCCCGTCCGCAACGCTTGTTCAGACGTGCAAATTAATGCGACTTGTGGTGTATGTGCTTGCAATCTTGCATGAACGTGTTTGATTCTTCACCAATATAAACACGAATGTCAAGGATAATCGGTACTCATTTGTTTCTGGATTAAGTAAAGTCAATCGATATTAGTGATTGCCAGTGTCGGAAAAGTAAGTACCTACCTGCCTATTTGTTATGTGCGTATAGTTTTAAGCCGAGAAATATTGAACTTATCGTCCCTACTTTATTTTTATTACCTATCTAATTCGGATCTCGGATCTAATTATTGCGGAGTTTTGATATCAAAATATTGTTCAAAAGTTTCTATAGAATTTACAGAAATATATTAAAATATAATAAATGAAATAATAATTTTATATCACATTAAAATAAGTTCAGCCGTTTTCATAAAACTCTATAATGGATCTTAGCGATTTATTGCTTTTAATAATCAGAAACAGTTTGCAACCGGAACTTTGTTTATTTCATAATATTTATAATAATTGATTAATCATATTATGTTAAAATAGCCATATCCTGTTAAGTCCGAATCGCCTTAAGATTACTAAAACAAAGTTTTTTTTTTATTTACAGGTAGGTAATTGATACAAAACATGGCGGAATCTAAGAAGAAGTGTCGTCAGTATAGTATTGAATATTTAAAATTTGGTTTTCTTCCATCAAAGGCAGACAAATTATTGTCCACATGTTTATTATGCAACAAAGTTTTGAGCAATGACTGTGAAACCATCAAAGCTGGAAGATCATCTAAGAAGGTGTCATCCTGATGAAATAGGTAAAGATTTGAAGTATTTCCAAACATTAAAGGTAAAATATGAAAAGAGACCCACCGCGCACAGTATGTTCTCTTCAACGTCTGAAAGCAACAATGATGGCTTGCGGGCATCTTACATTAATTCATTACTTATAGCAAAATTCGGAAAACCGAACACCATTGGAGAACAGTTAATTTTACCTGCTGTTGAAGAGGTTTTAAAAACTGTTCTGCACAAATCTTCATTTGACATACTCAAAGAATTCCTTTGAGTCACAACACTGTACAAAGACGTATTGATGAAATGAGCTCTGATGTTGAAAGTTTCTTGTGTGATTATCTACGAACAACTCATTTTTCTGTTCAACTGGACGAGTCAACTTTAGCTGGCAATGAAGCATTATTATTGGCATATGTATGATTTGTTATGGACGAAGAAATTCATGAAGAGCTACTATTCGCGAAAACTTTGAAGACAGACACTAAAGGTGAATCAATATTCAATGTTTTGAGTGATTTTTTAAAGAAAAATCCATTCCATACACAAACGTTATTTCGGTGGCAACAGATGGAGTTCCTGCCGTGGTCGAGCGATATCGTGGGTTTATAAGCCATCTTAAAAGAATTATACCAGAGGTAACTGCGATTCACTGTGTTATCCACCGACAACATCTAGTAGCGAAAATTTGAGTGATAGATTGCATCAATTTGTATTAATGCAGTTAACAAAATAAAAAAGCAATGCATTAAATACGAGTTTATTTGCACAATTGTGCGATGAAAATGACGAAGACTTCCAACGATTTCTATTACATACCGAAGTACGCTGGTTGTCGAAAGGTGCATGTTTATCAAGATTTTATTTGCTTTTTGACTCAGTTTTAGTTTTTGCAAAGTAAAGATCCTGATTTAAAAAAAAACTTGATCAATTTTAAAGCAGACATCGCGTATTTGACAGATTTGTTCAAAAAATTTAATGACCTCAACTTACAATTACAAGGAGACAGCCTCAATTTAATAAAAACAAAGAGTGTAATTTCAGCTTTTCTTATTAAATTGGAATTTATGAAAGAAAATATTGGTATTCCTTACAAAACTCAAGCCAAATATTGATAATTTGCTGTCAATCCATCAAGTACATCCCTCTCATTAAAATTATTATTTTTTTTTTGTAATTACCATTGTAGAAATTACATTACGTTATAAGTGTTTAATTTTAATAATATTACGACTGTTATAACAATAATAATAAATAGTATAATAATTTATAAAATTAAATTTATATAAATACCTACAACACAAGGAAATATACTATATTTCTTTTTACCACTCCAAATGAGACGTTTTCTGAATAAAATTTGTGAGAATTGATTGGTTCTTGTGCTGTGAGTCGCTGTAGATGTCAAAGAAGTAAAGTTGGATGGAGTCCCTTTTTCGATTGGCCAACTTTGCTTTTTTGACATCCACTCGTCCTAAAATTTAATTGAAAATTTGTTTAGTCAACTTTATTATCAAATAATTAACCCTATCAAGCAATCAATTCTAACCTTTTTTTTTTCGAAAACTGGTAATTCGTCGTTAAAACTCTGCCACAACGCAAGTTTCCAATAGATCTAATCTTCACTCTTTTTTCGAAATTGGTAGTGATGTAGCTGCAGGGGGTCCACCGGATCCAGCAAAATTTTTAAAGTGGTCCATGAAACAAAAGAGTTTGGAAACGTCTGCTTTAATACGTCGATAGGTCTTAATATAGCTACAAACTGCATGCTAGCGACCCGCCTCGTTTTCGCACTGGTATTACTAAGTATTTGTCGCTAAAGGAACTTTTACAACCACAAAGTACATGTTTGTAACTGATGGGATGTAGTCAGCTATTATACGCGTTAGGTGTAATAACAAATTTATTCATTTGCGAGCTGCATGGTACTCCCAAATTCGATTTGTATTCAAATATTCTTGACACTACTTCTTAACGAAAGTTTACGTAAATAAATATTAACGTCGATTTATAGTAATGTGTGCTACTAAGCTATAAAATAATTCTACATAGAATAAAATAATTTATTTCACATTTTTATTTGGCGAACATTGTAAGACGGAGACCTAGAAATTATACCCAGCACTGCTCCTCGTGGCGTAAAAAGTAAATATTTACGATAAACACAGTTTTAATGTACATAAAATTAAAAACGATAAATATACATAATTTTCTATAAGGATTCGTATTTTGTTACATAAATGACTCACGTAAATTGAAATCTTACGGAATTTATTATCAAAGAATTCTTTTTTGTTGAATTAAAATTAGTAGACCAATTCTGTACACTTTCAACGACTCAGTTGATATCTATGTTATGACATCAAAATTACTTAAACCGGGAGCGCACGGCATCAACTCCGTATCAACCCTTAATGTACTGATTTAATTTTGACATCATAGCGATATCAAATGAGTACTTTAAAGGTTGCAGAATTTGTCTGCTGCTCACGATAGTAATCAATCATAATTGTTTTGTCACGTTTTCACCATTAGACATCTAATAGATTAATAGATATTTTAGTCATTATTTTAAATACGTATATTTATTAATGCATATTAGTATTAGTCTAAAATCCTACTGCGTGACTTATACCTTCGTTTTTAATCAAAATACATTTTTATAGACAATCATTAATAGAGGAATACGTTTCTGCTAGATTGCCAACAACAATATGGCCGCACCCACTCACTCTTCCAGGGCAATCACGTGCCGTCTGTGTTGTCCGATCGCCTTCGGTGATTCTCTCCAAACCTTTGAACTGACATGAAACTGATGAAAATATTAACGTTGATAATTCGAGAGGACATAAAATCCCGTAAACTATGATTAGTTTATTGACACCTAATTGTTAAGAGATTGCTGCACATTGAGAAATTACTATTAAATCCTATAAAATTTTAATTATAAATACCTGCGGCTATATTGTGATTAGCAACCCGATAGAAGCGTATTCTTTTATTATAATGATTTACAAAAATTACATTTTAATTAAGAAACAGATGGACGCAGAAATCACGCAGTTGGATCTTATACTATATCTAAATCGTCGTGAATCGAAATTAATAAACTAGAAAATACAAAAACACAACCACGCTAGCCGCGCTAGCTCTTAGACCATAGATTAATATGAATATTAGTAGAAAGCCTAATGACTCTTTCGGATCATTCCCGTCGCCAAATTGTGCTCGTTGATGTCTTATCTACTCGTATTATTCTGTTCTGGACGTCTTAAGAGGCGAAACTCGTACGGTACCCGCTCCTCTCCTCTGACCATAGATGTGCCACAGAGACAAAATATGTTCCTATGACATATTCCTATCTTGTTAATAACTACTATAAATAAACATAATAATGTTACAGAAAAACCAGACAAGACGTGTTGTTTCGACTGTGGTTTTGACTCTCACGTTACGATTCCTGTTCTTTATAACTTCAGCAATCCAATTCTGTAAACTTTAAACTATTCAGACGATATCGAATCTTCTCGCCCTAAGGTAATTTTAATGTCGTAACGATATCGGCTGTGTGATTTTAACTTTCCAGAATTGACTGCGGTTTTGGCAAATTATTCATACAATACATATTTATTCCTACCACGTAAATTAGACGACTATTAGTTAAAACAGAATGAAAATATCCATAGCAATATCCGCTATTAACGTGCTCATACAAACAAACGCGAAAAGTAATGCTACAATAGAAAAGTTTAACCTTTTTTGTAGTTGTAGCAACGCGTTCTGACTCTTTACGAACGCAACAATGTAACGTAATATTTATATCTATGAATATAGTGATCTAACGATTATTTAATTTTGAAATATTTTTTGGAGAATCGATTTAAGCTTTATCATACTTTTATCTGGTTGTAGATACATTTAAATTTAATATTGCATAAATTACTTTATTTATAATTATCTACCCTTGTCTATCTGTTTTATCATAGTCACGTACTGTATGTAAAACTCTCTAGATAGCGTTTCCTAAGAAAAGTTACAATCAATCGGCCACCATTGTGGAGTTTATCCTGTAACTTGAATTTGTCTGAATTTAGTCCGAGAAAGTGTTAATAACTCTTGTTTTTCGCCATTATTTTTCTTCTTTTCGGTAAGACAATGTAGCAACTATCTTATTTGTATTTATGAAGTCTTCATTTATTAAAAAAATAATCAGCTTAGAAAGCTTAGTACGTTCAAAATGTCACGCAAAGTGAGCATCAGATTTGTGAACACCATTTCCTTCACGATTTATAATTTGTTTTTATATCTCTAAGTGACGGTTAACCTTGCAAAAGTGCAACAGTTCATATTCAACCTCGACTATCGTTTTTAAGATTGTGCGATCGTCAAAGCGTGCACGTGAAAACGTTTCAGAAGTTTCTGTACACGTCGTAAGGAAACGCAGTTACGCGGGCGAAGGCTCTTCCAACACGCCGGCGTTATCATGGTGGACTGAATGGGGCGCGAGTACGTGTCGCGGACGAGCTGAGAGCGCGCTGCGAAAGTGCCGGTGCGTGTGGCGACCACCATGTCGGGGGGCTCGCAGCACAACCCTAACGGGCGACAGGCGCCGCTCGGTCCCGCTTGGAACCCGTTGCAGGTGGTGTCTCTGTTTTATCGCTTTGTTTATTTAAGCCAATTAATATGATTGTTTTAAATAATATCCAGTAGATGGTTTATTGCAAGTTATATTTCTGGAATATGTCATTATATTCAATGAATATTTAAATTTATTCAAATCAGCTGATAGAAGTAACCTTTGTTACACAGCTGCAAAACATTTAAAATTTGACCCTTTAATGTTCATGTGGGTCAGGTAAACAAAGAAGTGACTCTGAAGGTCAAATAATATTTTCATGATTTTTTTCTTCAATCTATAAACTTTTCAAAATAAATTATAACTTTAACTTAACCAAAATAATAGATAGTGATTCATTGTGTAAAACCTATTTTAACATATTGTTTTTTTGTCATCTAATGCATGTTTGTTAACTTTATTAAAATATTATTAAAACATGCTTCAGTCAGAAGAAGTTAATAAGTATGTCATCCATGATGTAAGTACCTAATATTTTGTCTCTAATTTCTTAAATTAATTGGTCTTATATGCCTCTTAATTAGTCCTAAAGGTGGATTTGAGAATAGATATGGGTTATCTTAAATTATAAACATATCTACATGGTCTAATTAATGGATTGTATCTTACACATTAATTTTGTAGACGAGTCAAGGTAGTTTAAAATTAGTCTGTGATTTTAAAATTAATTTATGCATAAAGTAGAACTCTTATTTTAATCGAAATCATTTTATAATATTGAAATTCTTTAATTTAGATTGAAAGTGATGTTTAAAGTAGGTGCATTTTTATAGGAAAGAAATTTAATAAATCTATTATGTATATTGATAGACTGACTTATGTTATTTTGTATAATAGCTCAAAACTTGTTAAGGTTTGTATATAAATATTTATCAATTTATATAAAAGTCTCTTTTGTTGCATATTTTACAAAATAGGGCACTGTTTTGAATATAACACTGTGTAGATTGTTTATTTATGTCACATTATTTTAATATTTAATTATAAGCTATTTGTTTAAAATAAATTGTCTATTAGGCAGTTAGATCACTTGTATTCAGTGTTACCCAAAAGTAACAAATTTTATTCAGTTTGTTCAAACACTAACGGGCTTTCAGCTCAACAGTTTTCGACTGTGTTGTATTATTTATATGCTGCATAGATTAAGTTCATGTCAATAAATAACATCAGTGTCAACTCAAAAGGAAATCAGTGTTTGCATCTGTCCAGTTACAGATGGCGAGTTATCTGGCGCGGGCACCGCAAGCTCATCTAGCATCAGAACGAGGCGTGACCTGGCACACTCCTACGCCGCCGCCGCGCCTCTACCACGTACCCGCCACTTCTCCACCTGAACCCCTTCAGGTTTGTATATGAAACTTAACATATTCACCTTACTCCAGATGGTGATGGGTATCAGTACAGCATTCTAAAAGATTTGAAATACATGTGTTTTCATCTATTTCATATCTTATAGAAGTTCTAAGTTGTAGGTACCAAAGTCTTATGTAAACTGGTAACCTCATGTTAATTCCTTGGCATCTGAGCTTTTCTCTGAGTCTTTCTCATTTGCCGTGGGAATAAGATATCTTGACATGGGAAAGTTGCTTACATTCATTACCAACAATAAATATTTATATACATAAAATCACTCATATATTGCCATCTGTAGTTTGTGTCCTGTAATGCCATTTGTCATTGAGGAGAACCAATAACATGCAACAATATAAATTACCTTAAAATTCTATGAAATGGTAATGAATAAAGCAACTATTAGAATTTTTTTTTATCATTTTTCTAGAGAAGAATGAGAAAAAAATTCTAAAAATGACATTAATTTATCACCAAACGGCCCCAATGATTTCAAACTAAAAATCTTCATTGAAATCATTAGGACGGTTTTCAGATAGCAGTCTATATAAACGACATTTATTATGAACTTGGGATGTTAAAAATGAATTTAATGAAAAAGTTTTAATGTAGAAAGAAAACTGTATGAATTTCGTAAAACATAAATTTTTATGAATTGGGTTTCTGTTTTTGAGTATGGAATTAAAAGCAGTTAAAAGGATTACAATTATTAATTACTAGACATAATAGTTAATGATATTTAAAAGACTGTTTAATGTTGTGCCATAATCGCAAACATTGAAAAATATTAACAGGCATTACTAAAATATCTAATTCTAAAAATTAATTTTGTTTGATTACACTTCTATAGAACTCATTAACCTTTATTTAATTAATTGAATAATTTCAATAATGCTTGATAATGGTGCATTTACACAACTTCTAAGCCTTTTGAGTGAATATTGATTATTAGGGTATTGTATTAATATATGTTATTCCTTCCACAGATTTCCAAGTAAACTTTTATTTCTATTAGCACACACTATTATCCATTGAGATTTTAAATTTAAAGACTGATACCTTTCTTCTCTTGGTTTCAGAATTAATGAAATCATTATTTTTCTAGATCCTATTTCATCATGTGAAATATTTCAAAATCGTACATGAATATCAGGTCTGTAGGGAGGGTGTAATTTATCATCTGCTTTATTTCAATAATGAATGCTTAGTTGTCCCGAGTATGATAGTATAAGAGCTAGCAACGTTTTCGAGAGAGAATTTCAGGTCAGCTGATTTATTGATATGGTCTCTCTTGCTCGCCTGGTGCCGGCGGTGGCGGTGCAGTGCGCATCTATCTTCAGGTATTGATACTAACTTTTAAAATATTTTTAAGAAGGTTCATTTTATTTTAACTTAGATAAGCTTAACAACATCCACCTCTTAGCCAGACATTTTTGTCATTGCTAACAATGAGCCAGACGCCAATTTTGATTTATTTTTGAATTAAAAATTCAAAGTATTTCAGTTTGTTTGTAATTTTAATATTGTTGTTTAAGTAAAAAGACCTAAAATTAATTTGCCAGACACTAATTCTGTTGTTAAACCATGTATTAGCCAAATATTAAAAATGATAATAAATCAAATTATTTAAATATTTTTTAATCACCTTGTCTAATTAGGGTTTTTCTATCTCGTTCTCAGCAATTTATTCTGCAATTGTTTCTCTTTATCCAATAGTATCATACTATATGAATTTTCAGGACTTTGTCGTTCCAGTTTAACAAAGATTATTTATATTACTTTTTCATACTTAACATAATATATTAAATTACACAAACTGAAATACTTTCATAATTTAAAAAAATAAATCAAAATTGGCATCTGGCTCATTGTTAGCAATGACAAAATGTCTGGCAATAAGAGATGGATGTTTGTTAAGCTTATCTAAAGTTAAAATATTGAAAATGAACCTTCTTAAAATTATTTTAAAGTTAGTATCATTACCTGTACAGATAGGATGCGCACAGGTAAACGCAACCGCCAATCGCCGGCCAGACAGCCCAGACCCTAACCCAAAGAGCAAGAGAGACGACATATCAATAAATCAGCTGACCTGAAATTCTCTCTCGAAAGCGTTGCTAGCTCTTATACTATGATGTGTGAAGTGTCTTATAGTCATTTTAAAGCTCTCTCGATGATGGATATTTCTATGCTGATGCTATGCAGACTATACTATTACCTATCATGTCGACAGCAATGTTTTGAATTTACGGCATTACCACGTGAGGCCCACTTGCCATTAACTAACCCTTAAAAATTCACCTATGTGCTTGAAATAACACTGATCATGGCACATCACTGGTTGGAAACTGTTTTGGCAGAAATTCATCATCTCCATTAGAAATATCTACATTTTGTATACATTTTTAATTGTTCTGCTAAGAAGAATTTTAAACATTCGTTTTATGAACTCTGCTAGCTATTGAACATAAATTTGAATTATTTTATGTGCGATGCTTATTACAGAAAATAGAGGGAAATAGCAACTTCCGGTTGTCATGATTTTTTTAATAATCCCTGATTATAAACATGAAGTTTATACCTACCAATTCTTTTTTTCGATCAATCTAAACATGATTTATCATCCAAGCACACGCCTCGCCAGCATTTTATCAATTATTATTCACAATTCCACGTAATATTAATTACATGGAATTGTGAATACTATTTTCAAACAATAGCGCACAGTAATACATTTCTACAATGTATTTTTTTTTTACACATTTTCTTTCATAAGTTCATTTTTAGAGTTTCTAACGAAAATGGCAAAAATGGAACCCTTATAGTTTCTTCATGTCCATCCATCTGTCAGGCATTTTACTCAAAAATTACTAAATATATATTGATAGTTAAATAACAAAAATAAATATTTTTGGAGAGGGGGAACAGTCCATACATGTAACAGAAGCTTAAGAAAAATGTTTTCTACACACAATGTGTAGCATATATTTCGAAAGTTCTTCTAAAGACATTTTAAGCATTCTAAATAATTTTATCTACTAATGTAGTATTTTCAGAATTAACCGCACTGGAAATAGCAGAAATTGTGCCTTCCCCCTTATTTTTGAAACCATTTGTCTGAAAAATATTTTGAGGATAATCGGATACATCCTTTTTGAGTTATTGTCAAAAAACTGCACTTCTGAACAAAAGGATTTAAGGGCCTAGAAGATATGCTCTTTTGCTGGTGCACTTTAGTTTACACTAGCTTAAGAGCAATAGTCGACATACCTACTTGTTTTTCTAGTTATAGGCAACTAAATTGCTTATACCTATTTTGTGCAGGAGACATGTAAAAAATGTAACAACATATTTTTTTTCATCTTTAGTCCATTTCTTTGTAGTAATAGCTTCGGAACCCAATAGCAAGCATGGTCCGATTTTTAAATTATCTTTAATTTTATTAATTATGCTTCACCCTATAATTCTTGTATTTTTTAAGTTCATTTTATCATTTTCATATCTTATAATTTTGCTCAATTCAAATAATGAAACAACTAAATGAACAATTAATTTTAATTATTATTGAAGATAAGATATTTATATGATAACGCACAACAGGCCATGAAGGTGGGTGGTTCAGCGGTATCGGGAGGTCCCGCAGGCCCGCCGGTGTTCCGGCACGCGGGCACGCCGCCCGAGTTGTTCCGGCACACGCCCACACCGCCCGACAAGCACGCCCATAGGTTAGTATACAAACATATACACCTCTCTTCATTCCTACCTGTACAGTGTAACCCACAATACTACCTCGATAACTAAGAGAGGCCCATGCACATATGTTACACCTCAAAGAAACTTCCTAAATCCAATCTCTGATAATAATTATGAAAAATACCTGGTACACACTTATCTTAAAATATCCTATATTATTATTCACTTATATGATATAAGAAATGCATTATTTTAAATAGGATGTTTCTTCATGAACTTTGAGCCTTTCAATTTAAAATAATCACAAAGAAAATTGGTATAAAAATTTTTGGACATCAAGTGCATGTATGTTTTTTTTTTTACTAATTTCAGAATTATAAGAAATTAAAATCTATTGAATCTTGTTTATTTATTATAACTCCTGATTATTTCACAAATAATAGACAAAGAACACAGATCCCCATATTGCATAATCCTTATTTACATCTACTGTTCCACTAACTTCAATTGTTCTATGCAACCATGTCAGTTTTGGGTGCTTACAGTTTAGTCCTTTAATATGACTACTGTTTGGACTATATAAGATTTTCTACAGCTCATCTTGCATACCTCTATTCTATTTTCATTCATATTTTCTAATTTGCCAAACCACACTATCATATTTTTTCTAATATATTCACTCCATTTATCGAATCACACCATTATGTCGCACCACTATTTCTTTATTAATCATTCAAGAATAATGCTCCTTTTGTGTGTCTTCGACCATACCCAATTTTCACTTCTGTAAAAAGTGTAAGGATCAAAACTCCATTATGGATAGTCTAATAAGTATATTATGAGACATTTTTACTATTCATACCAACAAGCAAGACTGGATTCAAGTTTTCTCTCATTTACTTTTCTTTCAATATTTGTATCATAATCATAGGTCAATTGTTCTCACACCTCCTGTCTATATATTGTACTTTAATGTTACTGATGTTAATTTTCATAACTACTTGGCAAATTGTTAATTTTGATCATGTCCTGCAACTCACACAGCATCAGTGCAAGGATTATTTGGCCGTTGGCATACATGAGGGACATTTACCGGATAACTCGTTCATTCTATGTTTATATTTATATTTTTTCCAATCATACAGACAACTATTCACTAATAGGTTGAATAGTCACAGCGATATTATTCATTCCTGCCTGTGACTTCTATGGATATCAAACAAGTTAATGTATGACCAGTTATTTTAATGTCGTCATTGGAACCACTGTATAGAGATGCAGTGCCTTTATTAGTCTGCTACTCACATGACACTTGTAGGTTTTCTTGGATCATTTTCTTCCCCATTTCTTACTCTATCATATTTTTTTTTTACTTTAATAAACCTTAGGATAGATTAGGTCATAGGTCTGTATCTACGATAGTACCAATTTTTTTTAATCCTTCACTAAACATTTTTCAGTAACATATTTTATGAAGAAAAATCTTTCATACATCTCATCATCTTAAAATAGCCCTTGTACATTACAACGCACGAAACTTTGCCCCTCTGAATTGCCTGCGAATGGTACAGTGCGCAGGTTCAACCCTTCCTTCTTCACCCCCGCGCTAATATTTCGCACCATTGCGACGCTTTATTGACTAACTTCTCAGTGGCAGAGCTTTGTGTTGTACTGTACATTGCAGTTCTTTTCTTTCAATGGTACTTACCCATCAAATAGGATTGTGGTAATCCTTATATTTATTTTGACATTTATTTACATTATTTATATGTTAAAGACAGTAATATTATAAATAGTGGTGCCATTGTTGTATGATTAAAAAAGAACAAGTTTTCTGCTTTTTCTCAATTTCATTTAAAGATTTTTTAATCAAGTAAAACATTTTTATTGATATACAATTTTTTTTTGTTATGTTAAAAGTTATAATTTGTGGCATGCACTTTTCCAAAATTTTTTATTTGTTTAAAAAAGTAAGTTAAAAAATTGGATTTCTGCATTTAAAAATTTTAGAATACAGTTTGAAATTATTCCATTTAATTTTAAACTAAAATCTTTTACATCACAAATGTGTAACTAATATAGAAATCACGTATTCCACAGACACACCCCGTCTCCAGGCGATATGAAGGCAGCCGCCATCTTGCCCCCAGCTGACCTCTACTCACATCTTGGTCAGCAGCGAGGTAATTATATTTTATATAGTTATGGATGAGTTAAATGACCATAGATTGCTCTCACACTCCAGATTATATATGCTATACCCATATAAAGTTAATTAAAACACAAAATTAAATACAAATCAAATCATCAAAACAGTAATTTTGATGATGATCTATGCATGTGTACTTTAAAATTTGACTTTTGCTTTCACTAGCTTCCACCTGCAGCTCTACCCACATGGACGAAATAATGCTCTTTCCACAGCACTCACTCTCTCTCTGTCATTTTACTCCCTCCTCATTGCTTTATTTGATCGATTCTATAATTCTCGCTTATACAACAAACATACAACATACAACAAACTAAAATTGTTACATATGTAAACTTCTTAATGTACTCAGATAGACAGCTCATGCAGATTTTATCCAAATTTTTTACCTATTTACCAATCACGCCATATATTATTTATAATTTAATGAATCAGAGCAACATCTCAGAGCCTTAAAGCATATAAGTGAGAAGCCGAGGGAATAATAATAACATACACAAAAACTCCAATCTAAATAGAATGGTAATCATCAACATACACATGTGTGAGGTCCCAAATGTTAGCTCAAGTATGGATAAATTTTATAACAATTATTAAAGAATTTTGATAATGAGGAGCAATATTTGATAGAATAAAATATTTCATGGGTCTATTTAATTTTTTGCTGTGTCAGTTGTGTTTAATATACTCCATGCTGAACTGCAGACAACTTGTGTAAAGCTGTAACTGTAAAGGCTTAGCTTCTGTTACTATTTTACAAATAAAAAAGTCAGTATATCCTATTAATATTATAAATGGGATAGTTCATATGCTTAGGTGTTTAAATATTTGGATGTTTATAATTCATAAACATATAAATTTTTGTTTGCGGCTACACTTGTATGATCATAAAACGAATAGTTATACCCATTAGTTATCAGTAAAAAAATATTCAAGAGAGATTAAGTTCAATTCCAGATTGGATCAATCGTGATTAGGACCAGGATCAGAATCAAGAGCGTAAGTGAGATCGTTTCATAATAAAAAAATATTGCAGCATTACATGTGTTTTCAATGTAAGGATGTGAGTTCTTCTAATATAGAATACACAACCCTCAAAAAAGACCCTTTTTGTATTCTTTGAAGAGTTTCATGCTTTTTTGATGATAAATCATTTGTTGGACATAGTTACCACCTCTTTAATACTACAGTTATTGCTTATGTATTGAACTACCTACATGAAAATTTAGCATAAATTACTATTGTGATTTATGTTAAATTTTGTTTTGTTTGATAATGCTATTACATTATCAAACAAAATATTTACATAGATTTTAAAATAAATACTTGATATTTAAAAAAATCCACAAAATAATATTACTAACTGATCATGAAATAATTTATATTTCTATCGTATCCGACTTTAAGCCAAACTCATTTAAGTGTTTAAAACTGACGTATTTACTTGACTAATGTAACATATTTTTTGCTAATTTATAGATAAAATTGTTCGTGCAGAAGATATGTTGTCATACGCACGCAGCGTAGCCGGCGCGGGAGTGGACTTGTCGTTAACGCGCGTTCCGCTTCCATCTGCTGCCACCGCACCCCCACCTCCTGCAGCTAATGGCGCGCCTCTTTCGCTCAGTGTACGTGACGCCCCTACCATAAACAGCTTGATAGCGCGCGCCCAACCTCGCCACCCACCACATCACGCACGCGTCGATCAGCTACTTGAACGCCTTGTACCCTCACCCGTTTCACCACACTCTGTCATCGTGCACTCCCGCGCAGCGCCAACGCCTTCGCCACCATCTAGCAACGAAGACTCTGCCGACTCGTGCGGCGCTCCGCCTGGCGCTAAGCGCAAACGAAAGCCGGACCGAACTGTACGCGTCCCCGCACCCACGCCACCTACTGCCGCAGCCACGCCTCCGCCGCAACCGCTGCCGCCTCGCCTTTCGCCACCGCCCCCAGCCTTTGACGATCAACGGTCGAAACCCACCGCACCCGTCGGCCGCGAACAAGAACTGCGAACGGACACAAGTCCGCCAGTATTAGTAACTGTGCCCACATCGACAGCACCACCGGTCGTCACTTCAACAGATCATACGCCACTCGAAAATGGCGATGCAACTCACGACAAAATGAACGGGCCCGATATCGTCGACGCAGACCGACAAGACGCGACGAAGCCTCTACACACTAGAAGAAAAACGAGGTCCGGTTCTGCTGAGACCATCGACGATATAGCCGCCATGATCGCTGACCCTGACCCTGGCGCCGCGCCACCTGCGATCCACAACACGGAAACCGACGCACCTACCACTGTCGATAGTCTAAAAAGTGTACTTAGTAGTGTGGACCACGTTAAACCAGAAAAAAAATCACCGAAAAAATCCCCTTCGCGAGAGCGCGAAGAGCAAATCTCTAACGCCGAGGAAAGGACGACCATAGAAAGGGCAGCAGCTGTGGCGCCGCGCCGCCGGAGCGCACGTTCCTCCAACGCCGAAGCGCCCAACGTACCTGTTGAATCCCCTTCTGAAGGTCGACCCGCGGAAAGCGAGCCCACCACCCACAAAGAGACTGGTGAACCGGTTGCCGCCAGTTTTGTGGAAGTTGAAAACCAACTTCAAAAAATGTTCGCCGGTCTCGAAGAAGAAACCTCATCCGCTCCCGCCCCCACTCTCGACTCTGCCGCCTCTGGTCGTCCCGAACCTCCTGACTCTGGGCGCACTCGTGATTCTCCTATTAAACGAAGACGTTCCGCTATCGCAAAAAATAAGAAAAAACGAAAGACTAGCACGGTGCCTTCCACAGATGGCTTGCCTCCGAACAAAAAGAAAACTGCCCGAAAAAAAGGGGGTGGCACGAGCGGTCGATTACGAGCACGGTCTAAAGAAGCGGTCGCGCGCGAGGCTTACGATTCCGGTAGTAACGCTAGTGGTGCGAGTCGGTCGCGCGGACCCTACATACAGATTCGAGGGCCACGCGACTCGCCACTATCCGTGAATGTGGTAAATGCCACCGGTAGCGCCGGCGCCGATGACGATAGCGAAGGTGCCCACCGCAGCCGAGTACACCCACAACGAGCGAAGACGGCTGATGGAGAGCTACGAAACGGACTACGTACACGTGGCTTACATTGCAGTACACTCAGCTTACGCTACGACGCTACGACGCCTGACGCTAGTTGGGTGTGTGCATTCTGCGAACGCGGGCCACACGCCGGCGCTGCGCCCGGAGCCGGAGCTGGACCGGAGCCGAGACCCCTCGGTGATCTCTTCGGCCCATACACAATATCTACAGACTGTGAGGAGTTTCGAGAATTAGATGAGACGACACGACGACGGGCCTCGCCCGGCACAAACGCGAGCCCCGGTGTCGAGGTGTGGGTACACGAAGAATGTGCAGTGTGGGCGCCGGGTGTCTTAGCTGGCGGACTGCGAGTTTGGGGATTAGAATCGGCAGTGTGGAACGCGCGCGGAGTACGATGTGTGCGCTGCGGTCGCGGTGGTGCGGCGATAGCATGCGGCGTGCGTGGCTGTCCCCAACGGACACACGTGTGGTGCGCGCGCGTCACTCGCTGGACACTCGATGAAGATCGATTCCGTGCGGTGTGCCCCAAACATCACTAGGGTTCCGCACTCTATGGACCTTATTGTTTGTGATAATAATTTATGCGGGGTATGCGAGGACGGTGCCGCGTCTTTGTATGATTTTATTTTATAGATGCGCTTTTGATGTACATGTACATTAATCTTAAATGGTTTACTTTTATGACGCCCGATTGTAACACGACAGGCTTAATAGGTTTTCATTTGTGATCGTTCATCCTTGAAGGATTGAATACTCATTCTTATCTGATGTATGAATCTCTAAATGGCCGACACGGGCCTGCGAGTCCGCGCCAGAGCGACGAGTCTAGCCGAATTACGGTTACGCTTTTAAAATGTTAAAACAGCATTTTATTAGAATGTTGATATTTCATTATATGCTGTGCGACTGCAAAGTACGAAAAGCGACATGTTCTGATGCTGAAAATAAATGACTAGAGTTGAAGTTAAGTATTTGTAGGTCCATGAACCAACCAGTACAGAAACTACATACTTGCAGTCGATGTACAGTGTAAATACGTCACATGCATCAGAACACCGTTCACATTTAGAGGAGTTATAGGGAGTTTCTCCAAATTAATGTATAATATCTAATAACTGAATTTACTTATAATTAAATGTCTGGGTTGAACCAGGCTTGAATCATTAAACTTATCATAATACATGTGTTAGAATCTAGCACAAATATTTACCTTCATAATTAAGTTTATATTTTTCAAAATTGTAAATTGAGGATTGTTATCATGTGAAAGGACAGTGTTATCACCTCTTGCTAGTGCTTTTTTTGAAAAAAATTTTCACAGCTTAGTTCTTACACAGTTTTAAGAGTGATCAGAAATTAGCACTAGCAAGCACTGACTGATGCAAATGCTACTGTACAAGAACTGCCTTAATGTACACGTTGTCTAACTCCTTTCTTGACTAAAAAAAAAAAAATATTTGATGTACATTTCGTTTATTTACTTGTCAACTACAAAATCTTTGCCATAGATTTGAATGGGTTATGTGCTTGTACAGCATAGAGACTAGCAGTATAGACAAAAATGTTCTTAATTATATGAAAACTTCACAGTTTATTTTTTGGGATGTTAGCTTGTTTTTATTTTTGATTTTCTACTTGCTTTCTTGTTTGTCTGTAATGGTAAAATAATGGAATTTGAATGTGTAGATTGTTGAAACGTTTACATTGAGATTAAGAATTTCACTTTAATAAAGTCGATATTTTTTTTCTAATAACACTGAAAATGTAATAATGCTGGAATCAGGTCACTGAGTAATTGTTGAACGTCAGTTCAATATATGTTGAATATTTTAGAGCTAGTTCTATGTGCATCACTGCCCGGGAAACAAGATTGAACCTTTTCAATTGTATTAATTTTGTTTCCTATATTTAGGCCGCAAGGAGGCATACACTGTAAGGATTTGCATAGATGACTAGTTTTGATTGCACCATTTTCTTTTGCAGCTACATTATTTATGATAATGCTTAATATATATTTAATAAAATGGGGTAGTTTTGTGAGAGTATTAAGTATAATTCGGTTCCACCGCAATATTTTTTTGGCACAGTATAATCAGTTTGTCTTGATATTGTTATTAAGTAAATGAAAAAATACTTTATATTGGACATTTTTTATATAAAAATAATTTGTATCATTTCAGTATAAATAGGTTTTTATTGTATAAAAATTAATATAATGCATGATTCTTGTGATGTATTGAATTCTTTTTCTGTATAATTTGAGGGTAATTTGTAAGCATTTGTTGTTTAGTAATATATTATTTTATAATGGTCAAAATATTACATATTTTAAAATTTACATATCAGTTCTTCATTGAACGTCGTATTGTTTACAGAATGCTTATGTTTACAATATTGAAACACTTGTCATACAATATTATTCAATTATTGAACTGGACTTCGAATAGAATTCAGTGATTCACGTTGCAATCTCATCATCATATTCAACCCAAAAATTCTTCCTAAATTCTTAGTGTACTAGGAAAAATCACTTAGTATTATTACACTTTTATGATTTAATGAATGCTGCCTCCATGTTTTATTTATTAATTAGCTTTCTTCCGAATGATGATGTTGTGGAAAGAAAATGGACAGAGTGATCAATAATGACAGGCATTTCAAAACTTAAGAAGTTGAAATATTAAAAGCAATATAAAACTATAAACAAATCAATCATTTCAGAAAATACTCATGTCCCAGATAAAAAAGTCCTTTTGGAAACAACCGATTCAATTGTACTCGATGCATTGATATTCTTTTGGATATTGAGCGGTGTTATTTGCAACATCAAGATTGTAAAGACATTTATTCCTAAAACTAATCACTATGTAAAATATAACTAAAGAACATAATTGTATAGATTTTGATAAATGAGGTTAGAAAATTAAAAAAATTGTTAATAACAAAATTGATTTTCATAAAATTGAAAGAAATGTCAAATGCTATCCATTGGCACGAGTTTGGATTATTGGCATAATCCATAGGACAGATTACTGTTAATTAAGAATGTATTAACATGTACGTTTATTGCACTCGGCTACATTAGAAAAAGTTGCCTGTCTAGCATTGCTATATCGAGAAAAGGCAGATGTTACTGTATCGTAAGCTTTACTATTTGTTATCAGATTGTAGTTATATTTAGTTTTAGCTTAGGTAATGCAATCCAACAAAAGTAGAATTATAAAACTTAGAGAAAAGCTATGAAAACTACTTGCACAGTGAATTAAACTTATGATCTGGTCCAATCAGATATAGTTAGTGTTTTGTATAATGTAACCATTTTTGGAGGTTACAAATATTTTGTGTGAAGAGGTATATATTTGTTGTACACTGTATAAATATACTGCAACACATTAATAAAAAAATCAATTTACATAGACACACCTACGCAGTAGACAATTTTCTTACTATCTATATCTATTTATCCAACAGAAAATATGGTACTTAATAATGAAAATTATTTTCGCTCAGTTTCCAATGTCACTTTTGCGTCACGTCCTACTCATTCTGGGCAAATGTAGAAAATGCATGCATTTTTTATCGGTCTGTTTTATTTACACTAATATATGAAATTTTTGTACAAACATTTTAATTGATTATTCCATTGTTGCTGGATCCAAATATGTTTACATCAAAATTACGTTTATAAAAGCTGGTGTAATCTTTATATCAATGAAACGAAATTGGTATATAGTAGTAGTATTCTTACTAATATGTGAATGCCAAATTGGGTAATTATTCCAATTTCATGGTTTAATAATTTAACTGCATAATGCAAAATATACATTAATTTAAGAGCCAAATATAAATTATTTTATTGAAACAAGCTGAATATGCTGTTCAAAAATATTTTCTTATTTCAATTATTCATTGGGATTTTAATATGACACTTAAAACTATTAAACAAAAAAATATGATGTGACAAGAGAAATACGAAATCATTTAGGAAATTTCATCTTGTCCGTGTGATGTATTCATTGGAATAAACATTACAAAAAAAGCTGGCAATATAGTATAAAATGATCAAATCACTTTTCATATAATTGCTGGAAGGAAAACAATTGTTTTTACTTTTTTGTCTAGTTGCAACTAATAAGATTTTATTATGTACCACAAGATGCTTATCATTATAGTATTTTCCCGAAAACCAAAGAAAATTCTGAATGTCACGTTAAGGATTTAACAATTAAACAATTAAAATAATATTTTTTTTGCATGTTGACTCATAATTAACAAGAATAACTAGAAGTCAGTTAAAAAATTAATGGATGCTTAACTTAATAAGAAAGAAATTCATTTGAAATTTTCATGTATATTCGTAATCATACAAAATAAACTGAAATAAAGTTAATTATCTGAAAATTATGCGGTGGGGCCGAATGTTTAATTTTTAAAATTTGTATATTTATATAGGTATATATTAAAATTTCCCTTGACTTTAAAGCATTTGTATCAGTTTAAATGATTTTTTTCTGCAATTGCTGTAAGAACTAGATTTTTACCTACAGAATAGTAAATTGTATGGTCGATAACAATTATGGTTAAGGTCAAAAATAGAATCGGCTTATTTGGAAATATGTATATCGAAAAGTTTTAACTCAGCGAATAGGGAATAGATGCATAGAGTGCGGTAAGGTACAAATTTATTATTAAGATCAGGCCAGTTCGTTAGAGTTTATGACGGTATTTTGATTTTTGTAACATAACCGAAGTCGGTTTGGATGTTTTATATTGTTATTTTCAACCATTAAACATTGCAAAAGCCTTTTAACTGTAAATGTGTACTAGGTTTTTTAAAAAAAAAATAATTACAAATGATTACTTTATTAAGTATGTAATTGTTATAAATTATATTTATCATGACATTATAAGCAAATTGAAATACAACGTGTTTAAAAAGTGTTGCATTGTTTTGTTCTGAAACTTTAGAAGCAGCTGGGTTCATAGATTGGTAATTTAACAGGCATGCATACGACACATTCCCTATAGGCACTCGGACATTACCTACCCTTACACATCACTAACATTTAAAAAATATTTCAGTATACAATACATAAAATATGACTACACATCATACTTCTATTAGTACTTCCATAATATTGTTTCTATAGCATGACCTTTTTTTCGTTAAAAAAATAAACTAGTATTTTCACAGACAGTTCCCGCCGAATCCCTGTCGCTGGGAAATAAGCTGAAATGTCACATTAATTAAAATATAAGTTTGCTTAGAGTAGCCTTCTCCGGCTATACTGGACTAGTATCTATCTCAATCGTATGCAATGAATATCACATCGGCAACTATTGCGTACTGCAATAAGAAATGTCCTCATTTTAAAACGTCATCGCATATTGAAAAGTACCTGCACCGAGAATTGCTCTTCCAGTGGGTTTCCCGTGAGAATGTGATAATTCCCATGGGAAAAATTGTGTACATTTACAACAATAAATATTTAAATACATAAAGTGCAATGTTCACTTGCTACCTGTTCTTACATTAATAATTTCACATAGTGCCATCTGCTGAGAGCGTTACGTTAAGTTTACGGATAATTCAGCATTACATTCAATAACATTAACGACAATTCATTCACCGTAAAATTGTACGAAATGGCGCTATAAAGCAATGCTTAGAAAATTATTTTTTTAATTATAAAATGTTATCGGAGTGCAATATTTCATAGAAACCGTTAGAACTGTTTTCGAGACACCGATGTATAAATGTATACATACATATATATTAAACTTGCTCATTCAAGTTGATAAATATAGATAAAACCTCGTCGCACAATATTATTTACCATTATACTTAATAGTAAAATTTATTCCATTTTACTTAGTAAATTTTTAATTTCATATAAAAAAAAATGAATACAAGCCAAAGCAATCCACATATGATAAAAAACTATTATTTTGAGATTTGAGAATTAATAAAAAAAAAAAAAAGTTTTATCGCGCGCGCTAATCCAAATTCTTTATTACGAAGGAGAAACTATGACTTTGCGTAAATTGTCTGATATTACCTGCGCAAGACACTAAAAAAATGTTATAACGCACGTCCATTTGCATTGTATCCTACTCAAACTACACGGGCGTAGATATAGTGCGAATGAGATAGAGCGAGAGCGATCAATGCAATTAAAATATTAACTTTGTTTCCACGAGTTTCAATTTTTTTACAAAATTGTACAAATTCCAATCAGCGTCACTTGTTCCATACTAACATCAATGGAGACGAGTACTATGTATTTTCATATTTCATACTTATACTAGTTTTTCGTCCACGTGGACATAAAATAGACGCTAATCCCGGTCTTGTTTTCGATTTAAGTTTCGATATTACTATCAATTCCGATCGCAATCCCATACGAGATTTTCAGACGGCAAAAAAAAGCGTAGTTGCATTTAACTCGTTAGATGGCGTTAGCAAAGGCTGGCCGCAATACACGCTGGACCTATGGCTACATTAATTTACTTCCGTTGCGCTATTAAATATTCAGCGTTATATATTATTTTTTATTTCTCACCCACTAACTTGTTCGTTAACGAAGTATCAATTCTAGTTTCCGTTGCTCATTTTTGTTAGAAGCCTATATTTTTGTTTATTTCATATTAAGTTTTAGATATTTTTCGTTATTGTTATATTTTAATTTGATCATTGCATTCAATCTTGAGTTGTGTGTGATGAACACTCGGAAGATTCATACAATTAATTTTTATTTTTAGAACTGTCTAGTTAGCACCATCTATCGAGTTCGTTTGCATTACTTTTTTTTGAATTATTAGAAAGTCCCTTAATTTAACCCAAACTTCTCGATTTCGGTGCAAGTTTTAATTTTATTGCAATTATGCATTTTCACTATAAATCCACGAAGTAAATTCCATTAAAATCACAGAATTAATTGTAATTACTATTACATGAAATCCCAGATCCTATTTCCGTATCCCAGAAAATGCACGATTCCTACACAGAAATCGTGCATTTTCTGGGATACGGAAATAGGCCATGATACTTGCCATTGGTCGATCCCATAGCTCCATTAAACACACTTTCGTTCTCAACATATTATTAATTAAATAATAAAAAATACTAATTCCTTTACTTTGATATATGTAAGCTTTAGTCTTATATTTTTTTAAAAGAACTCACAATGATATTGTCTGGTTTTTAAATTATTGAACTAGTGAACGCATTTGAAAAATTAGGCTAAATTTTTAACATCCGAAACCGACAAAGTTGCATGAAACTACAAATGAATTCTGGCGAAGCAACAGAGGCAGGTATGCAAATATGTATAATGTGAAGGTGTATGGTTTCTGCCTACCTCTGTGAAAAATAGGCGTGAGCTAACCTTTAAAAAATCGGTACCCTCGTAGATCTAACTTACAGATGTACATAATTTGCATTTTTTTTTCTGACAATAATGTAAAAATTTTAAGAACAAAAGATAATTTTATAAATGTTTTCAGTTTTCACATGAATTAGAATTAATATTTGTGTTGTCTTCATTGCAAAGCGGTGAGATAGTCACTGGTCAAATGTATCCCTGAGAAGCTAAATTGCGCTACCAAAGACTTTAGTGATAACTTTTTAAATCGGGGCTGAAGCCTTTGAAAATGGTAAAAAGTGGAAAAATATAACAGTAGGATGAAACCCATTGGAAAAGGGAGAGAATATAACGAAAATGAAAGGAAAAAATAATTTACAGACGATCTGAAATCGGGAAGTGGAAAGGTCACCCTACATAGCGCAAATATTTATTCATGATCTCTTTCACCGTTTCATTTTTGTGCTAAATTACTTTGTGCAGTAAAAATCCACCGTCGACGACATGCGCAATGCCGTGTATCTTCTTTTACTATAAGACTTCTTTAACGGCTATAATATCTTCTTTTACTGTAACGGAAGATTGAATCGTTTTTCGGATTCGACTATTTTTCGTTATTGTTTTTTAATTTTTTAAGAAAATTGCCATAGTAATACACACATTTTTTACACCATCAGAAACTAGAGGTTCCAACGAACAAAAAGCTCACCGAATTTTGAAAAAAAGCAGATATTTTGATGTGAGAATTTTCGTTTGAATATTAGGGTGCTTTTCGATGTTAAATCAAAATAAGGTGAAAAAACAAATATTTTAAATAAAAAAAAGATAGTGTGTTCGGGACATTAAAAGGTAAGTTTTCACCAAACTTCGTGAAAAAACAAAATTTTTGTAAAAGATAAAAATTAAAAACCAAGTTATTGGTTATTTGAATTTTTCACATAAATTCTGAGATTATGTAAAAAAAAAGTGTTAATACAAAAGTTGTAGATCTTTTTATTTCCTACAACTTTGCCATTTAGCTTTTTTCTATAGGACTTGTAGTTTTGCCGGAAATCGAGATAAATCGTTTTTTACTCTTTAAAACTCACCCCCTTCCACTTCCCAAACTCAGATCGCCCGTAAATTATTTTTCCTTTCATTTTTGTTATATTCTGTTTCTTTTCCAATGGATTTCATTCTACTATTATTTTTTTTTAGTTTAAAAAATTATCGACTCTGGTCTTTTTCAGTATTGTTCATTTATTTATTTATACCTATACATACAATAAATGACACCAAATTTATGACTACCCGAAATATATGTACTTTAAACCGAGGAGTCTTTTCGGTTATTATTACACCTTTTCATTAGGCAAATTTGATATGCAAGAAAACATACAAAACATTATTGAATATCAAAAATACTTATTCTTTAGGATTCCGTACCCATAAAGTGCCAACGGGATCCTATTATTAAGCGTAAGTCGTCCATATAGCCGTCCGACCATCTGTATGTCTGGCTTATCTTTAAAAGAACTGTATCGTTTGAATCATAATATGTTAAGATTTTTACAAAATAGATATATGGTATTTAGTGCAAATATCCCTAATAAATAATTACAAAAAAAAAATTAAAATTACGGGAGTCTTCATAAAATCTTTTTTTTTTTGTTCTAGGGATGTGTAGCTTCACTAAAGCTATTCATCCTATTCAAGGATAGTTGTGTGTGTGATTTGAAAAGGAATCAATGTGGTCTAAGTACGGGTAAGCTGTCTATCAAATATCCCTTGTACGCCGCCGACTAAATAATCCTTGCGCCGTCTACGTGTGAACTACAGAAGGTGATAACTAAAATAAATGATACTGTTAAGAAAAGTGGTATGAAAGTAAATGTTAGCAAGACTAAGGTTACTGTGTTTGAAAGAAATGAAAGCATGACGGAGGAGTTTATATACTCGGGTACTCTGTTTACAAATGACGGTAAACATGATAATGACATTGAAAGGAGAGTGACTGCGAGAAATAAAACGAATGGGGCCTTGTTTGCTGTTGTGAGCACTAAAGGAGTCTCACGAGAACCGTGTTCGGCTATCCATAATAAAGTCCTGGTCTCTACGCTTATATATGATAGACAAAACTGAGTATGGCAGAAGACAAAACAAAATAGAATCAATTCAGTAGAGATGAGGTCCCATTATGTCCGGAGTGTGTCTCTAAAAATAGATGTAGAAACGAATGGTGTCAAAGAGTGGTGTGGTTGGAAAAAGTTGACGTGACTATAATAGAAAAGGGTATGCTGCAGCGGTTTGGTCATCTAGGAAGGATGAATGAAAATGTTTAATGGAAAAGTCGGCAAGGGTCTCCCTAAAATAAAATGTATGCAGACCGATTTGGTTTCATTTTAAAATAGGGTCAAATTTTAAGCTCTCGAAACTGACGAACCTGCATGAAACGATTGACGGATGACGCAAGAGAAGGACGCAAAGATCATATCATATGTGGAAGTCTATCGTCTCTGCCGACCCGTCTGGGAAATAGGTGTGAATACATTAAAAAAAAACCGGTAGTACATACAAGCGTCAAATTTTACAAATTGAAACAACACCACTCGATTCGTACCTCGGAGAGCACATTAAGTCGTCAGTCCCGGACGTAGTGATCGTGCTAGTGACAGCGGCTTAAGAGAGGTTTAAGGCCTAAGCCTCTATCTGAAATTAAAAGATTGTAGGATGGTTTGCTCCAGTATAGGAGTGATTAACAATCTGATATAATACATGTCACAAATATTTTGTGTAGTAGTAGAAAACTCTCAGTGCAAGAATTCGACTTGCGCTTGGCCGGTTTTTAATATTAAAGACAAAATATTATATATTTTGGATATATACATATTGGTATATATACATTTGGATACAGGATGAAATCGACCATGCATCTTTCCGCGAATATTCATAATCTTCTCTTTGTTAGAACAACTTTGCCAAAGTAACTATAACAAAAATATGTAATTGAAAATATATTATAAAAAAGAATTAAGACAAAACCCTACTAAATGCTCGACCAGCCTGAAGCGCAAGCGCCGCGCGCCACCGCCGCCCCATGACGGGGGGCGGTGTCTAGTAATTTACCTACAAATGACACTTGACGTTGTCAGTGCGTGAAGATCGCCGAAGGTATTATTAAATTAGAATGATTTTTCACGTATTCTCCTCACATCTAAACAAACAAGACAAACTAAGGCAATTTATCGCATAAACGATACACAGCATGCAATATTACTTGCAGACTAGCAGGTTGTTGACTATCAGGGCAAGATTCACTATAAAGTTTTAAAGGCCCAACAATGACATCTCTACAAACTCACCAACAATAAATCATGTTTGCGTATTCGATAGCAGTGAAAGGCATTGTTATTAAACACTTAAATATTAATCACAATCTTAGTTTCAAAATCGTCAATATCATAAATGTAACACTTATATTTAAAAAATACCTACTTGTCGTTGAACTTCGTGTAGTTTAAAGACAAACACGCATACGGACGCGTCCTCCCACCGCGCACGTCAGTCACGCGGTCGAATGCGTCACTGTGCCGGCGCCTCAGGCCGCAACTTAGAATTATGGAGCGGCGTGAGGGAAAATAAGAAATTTTTATGTACATATTTTTAGCTATTTTTCTCAGAAACGACTACTTCAATGACTATGGTTTCTTTGGCAAAGTTGTTGTAAAACAGGAGCAGATTAAGAATATTTGCGGAACGATGCATGATCGATTACATGGTAAATACCAAGTACGATTTGGAACGAAAAAAATTTTGACAGTGTCTTTTGGCAAGCGCGAAAATACGAGTTTTTTAATTTAATTTTGTCTCCGGGCAACCAAGCTTTGCTCAGCTTCATTCGATGTACGAATGAATATATCTAACGATGTACAATTATATAATAACTTCCCACAGGAAGAGTTGCTTATTTCAAACAATGAATAGTTAAACGGATAATAACACTTATAGTGGACATCTGTGGTTTAAGTCAATAGTGCCATTTGTTGTCGAGAACCAGTAACAAAGCAACAATGTTATTACCATATAATTTTACAAAATGATGCTAAATAGAATTTTTTATCTCATATTTTCTGCGAACACACTCACATAGTTAAATTTGAAAACTTTTTGAAAATTTGGAAACAAATGTTACAAAGTAAAAATTGACATATAAATCGTTAAGGCCGTTTCTGAGATATCCATGTATGTATAAGCGTTTATATGTATGTATATGCATAATAATTTAAATTATTTAAAGCCTTTAAAGTACCTAATAAGAATTAGGTGTTGATTTTTGGGATAAAAGTCGATTTTTGATAAAGTTAATAATTGTTATTTAAAAACTGAAACACAATTTATACTTATGTTTCTCTGCGCGGATAGATTAGATAGATTTTCGATTCCTAGGAGAAGTTCTATTCTGTTATTTTTTTGAGCAATGTTATTTATTTCTATCTATTATTAAGAAGGATTGAGGGTAGTACAATGGGTAAAATAAATACGTATTGCTAACATTATTTTTATTGATTATATACATTCTAGAATAAAATGAAAATTCTCTCTTACAAAGTCTTGACATCTGTAAACTTACTGATATGTAATTTACAGTCGTAAAATGAACAGGTCGCAATCAAATCACCACTGTCATGCTTCCAATCCGCCCCATACGCAATACTTTCGTGGTCCATGTATTCGGCGACAGACTCCAGGTCGTTTGCCGTTTTCAAAATACGGAACCCTCCATACATGCAGGCCGCTAGGATTGTGTCGTTTTTTGTCGGGTGCCACTTCAACCGCCAGACTCCGCCATTGACGTTCGCCTCCGTTATAGGAGCCTTCAAGTTCCTAGTGTCCCAAAGCCTAATATTTTCATCGTAACTGAAAGAAAAAAAAAATAGTATTATGGAATGTATAGAACATTTCTAAGAACAGAAGTCGACATATCTTTGTTTAAGTGTATAGATATGATGATTCCAAAAATAATTAAATAATATAGTCAAAGTGCGGATGTTAATTTATTTCCAAAGAAAAACGCACACGCAATTGTACGTTGCGTGTAAAATGTCACAATCACGCGCAAAGTCCAATCGCGCGACTATGCAAACATTTAGTAATTCAAAACAGACAACAGATGGTAAAATACAAATGTGTGTTCGAAGTTTTACAAGTGCTAAAATACTGGTGCCACACATTGAGACTTTGCAGCTATTCGTGTATTGAAGCTGTCTGGTGCCGGCTTAGGATCTCCTTTATATGCATTTGAAACCATAAACCCCCTACGAAATGTTATATAGACGATCAAGTGGTTGATTTTATAATTTACATCGTGTTATATTGCGATTTGAAATTAATGCTCAGTTTGATCAAAAATAATCACCTGTATCCACACTCATCGCATTGTTTTTAATCTTACGGCTTGAGAAAGTATTTGCTTATTCTGTCATATAATCCTTATCAATTATCACTTTCTTTTTTGCTTTTTTTCCTTTAGATATCGCATGTGTGAATTATCTAACACGCATTCTATATACACGCATATAGTATGTACAAGTATTGTATAATTCCTATAAGGAGGAACTTATAATTTAAAGGTATATATCAATTCTGTGCAGCATTATCAGTGATGATTTGCCTCTTTTTTTAGGCAGTATAAAAATATACCATAAATTGTATATTAAATACTGCAATTCATAATTAATTGCAATATTTAATATAACTTTTGATTTGCAATTACAAATTAATTCTGATACAATCTCAAATAAGCATAACCAAACAGATATTTCCAGTACATTAGATAGATTTAAAAGGATATGATTTTATTGATGTCTTGTCCATATTCAAACACTTCAGTAAAGATGTTTATGAATGCTGTAGCTCATAGAACGAAGTCTAGTGATTTTATATCTCTAGACGTCATTCCATAATAATGTAGAGTACCTGCCAGTGAGAAGTTGGTGTTCGATAGCGACATGACTGCGCAGTGCGGTGACGCCGGCACCATACCGCCGATTGCTGGCCACCACGCCCTCTGGCGTGCGGCTGTCGAAACACTTGAATACGCTGTCGTCTCCCCCTGAATTTTAAAAGTGTGATTACTCCAATCTTATATTACTTGTTCGAACTTTATTGTATTTATATGGACTTTTAACATCGTTTAAGTCTAGGTTTTCGGGACGTTTTTTCGCGAGCTTCTACAAGTGTCTTTATATTAGCATACATATTCCAAGCCATTCCAATACCCGTAGAACATCCACTCGGCAGATTTAATATGCAGTTAATTCATGTCTAATTTTATTGTACATGCAATTAGACTTAAACAAATAAAATTAGATATGAACTGGTCAAAAACAATTGTAGAATAAAATACATTTAAATATTGTATTGTGTGAGGTGTTAATTCGCGGAAATCCATAGTAGACGCTTGCCTGCAATATGCATTAACATGCAGCATGCGACCCACCACTGACCCTCGAATCTGCCTCTCCATTATCATTTGGATAGAGATTCATAGTTTTCTACTCTCTCTGTCTTGGACTTTCGATCGCCCCGAATTCTTGAATTTAAATGTCTTGCAACTAGCATCTATGACCAAAGTTTGTGAGGCAACCTTATACTACAATATTTATAACTAATTACTTTTATTTTAAAACTAGCCCGGATTGGTTGACAAAAAAGTGCAATTATCAACATCAACTTACCTGTTTGACCGCAGCTACCAGGTAATAGGGACCAAAAAAAGGTAAGCTACTGTCGTGTTGCATATTGTGTGTAATATATACTTTTCACTGAAGTTAGTTTCGTTTGGTAGACACACCGGTGAATTAAAAAAAAAATATAATTTTTTAAAATATTAATTAATAATAATCTTGAACATTTCCGTTGAGGTTGCCATATCAAGTCATGTTCGGAAACTTATTTTATTTGATAAAATGTTATTTTCATCCGGTTGACACTATGTTGAAGGTCGATCTTAGCTCGGATCTTAGACTAATAAGGATGATACAGGAAAACATTATATACTATAATTTTAATTTAATACTGACATTACTTCACGAATTAAGACTGGGAGTTGATTGAAACTGAAAATCTTCTATTTCTTGGCGAAACATAAGCATTGAATAATTAGACAAAACTAGAATTGAAGTTCAAATCGCTTAATAAATTGCGACATCATAAGAGACTAAAGATTTTAGACCATTATCATGTCCCATTAATTCCCTCTCAATCATTGGCAATTTTAAACATATCCATATCTTGATCACATACATATTCATTAGTAAGTCGTAAATAAAAGTGATTTCGATCTTTTTCTCAAGTAAAAGGCTTCATTGATGCACTATGAAAGATTTGTCAAAAATCCCACCAAACTGTGCTTTTCTTGTTCAAAGTGTTTCAGTATTTGCTTAAAATGCAATACTTTTAAATTTTCTATACTTATACATATAAAACAGGCAGCATCGTGCATGTAAAAGTTATTGAATTATTACATTATTTAGCTGAAGTTAGCTACAAATTATAGGAATATTAGATACATACACAGAAAATTATATAAAAAATTAAAAATTACTATGCTTCATATATGTAATACTTATACTCCGAGTGATAAATGATTGTTTCAGGATGTTTAATTTATATCACTAGGTACTGAATAAATGCGACTCCCGAGTCATTATATGCCTATGAAACATTTTCAAAATTTTCAGACTCCACTTGGTCTGAGCTGTATCACAACTAGGATTACCCTAAAACAACTTTTCCTCGCTGTCCTACCACAGAAATTTAACGATTCCTTTAATATATGACTGGGCATTGCCATTTTACTGGTTTATAAGTCCATAAAATTTTATTAATAGAAACACTTTTAATTACCTGAGTAAAAAATATCTGGATGCCAATAATCAAAAGCAGCTATCCACGCTTCAAAATCGTGAGCTTTCCATGTACCAGTTTTTGTTAAGACATTCTGTGATATTGTCCATAGACTAACGCTCCCGGAGGAGTCGCTCACGACGATTTTCGGATTATCAGAATTATATTTGTTCGTAGACCAGTCCAAAGATAACGCTAAAACGTCTTCGTCTACGAGTTCTTGATTAGATAACTTCAATTTATAAGCGTCCCTTTCGTTTATCAAATTGTAAATTTGAACGTAACCGTCGGAAGTGACGCAGCCCAACGCCGGATGACCGTTTAGCTCGTGATAGCACCATTTTTGATCTAAGATTCCTGTAGTATCTAAGGCATTAATTGGAGATAATTCCGTAGTTGACTCATCAATTGTAAATAAATATATTCGTCCGACACGCTTCTGCTGGATGTCATCTAAAAAATTATAATTTACCTCTAAATAAAATAAATCGCAAGAATCGCAAAATGTTGACAAATGATCAAATTAAATTTAACAAATCATTATCAATAAAAGTGTTCTAAAGTCCTATATCACTTAGTTGCATTTGTAAAAGTAATATTTAATTTATGGGTATTCATATCAGTATGGGATAACCAGAGATGACGCACTTTGTACAGATCTATGTATTTAATTGAACTACTACACCGATCCTAACAATTTTTGCACTCGCACAGAGCTAGATTACATATTTTGTTATGATACTAAAGTTTGCTCCGGCTTTATATAAATCGGAACCATGACAATTACTGGTCTCGAAATTTAAAAGAAACAGGGAGTAGAATCGAGAGCTGGGACCGAGACCAAAATTGAAATGGGGCGGGTTCGAAATCGAGTGTAAGGCCACGACTAAAATTAAAAGCATCACCGGAATCGTTATCAGCTATAGTACAGGAATCAAAATCGAAAGTGGGAATGAGAGTGGGATTGACAAGCAAGATCAATCAGTGTTAAAAATAAAGTTGCGAGCGGAAAGCTAGTAGGTAATGTATGAGAAACATACTAAAGCAATAATTAATTTAAATATCAGTTACATAGAGCAAACTGAAAATTTTTTGGAATAAATGAGAAAAAATTACTACTATAAATGGTCAAAAATGAATTTATTGTCTGTCAAAACATTCTCCATTAGCATAAATGCACTTTACGAATAAATCAATTTTGAACATATTTATGCCACTCCTCCCTGGTGACTTTGGAAACATGTTTTTCATACTCTTCGATGGGCTCTTCTAGTGATGCGAATCATTGACTGCATAATTGGTTCTTAATTTTTGCAAACAAAAAAAGTCACAAGGTGTCTGGTCGGGGCTGTAAATAGAATTACTCATAAGTTTTACATTTTTCTCCTTTAAAAATTTATTTATTTGTTTGTCTGTGTGAAAACTGGCATTTTTGTGATGATATGACGTTTATGGTTAATTTTACATTGTTCGTCAATAAATTCCAGCAAACAAATGGTCTTGTACCAAGCAATATTCACGGTACGACAATTCTCCAAAGCGAAAGTAGTCACGTATCCAGTTTTATTAAAAAAAGAAGCAATCATCCGTTTAGAGGCACTTTCCTCGCGCGCCACTTTGGTTGATTTCAGTTCATCTCGATAGACCAATACGGTCGACTGATGCTTTGTTTTGGGGTCGTGGCAAATGTTCGAATACACCAAATTAGAAATCCCTTCCTTGAATCTGGTAAGCATAGCACTGCATCAAGTGTCGCGGTCTGTTTTTGAGCCTCAGTCAAATTGTGTGGGATCCACTACGAGCACAACTTTTTCATACCCAAATGTCTGTGTAAGATTTATTGTATTTGACTCATGCCTATGCCTAATGATGCCCGAATCTCATGGTAGGTCACATGCCTGCCTATTTCTATCATAATGCATACAGTATCGATGTTTTTGTTGCTCACAGCGGTGGACGGGCGACTATTAGGAAACTCGTCACTGAGATTGACACGACCGCGCTTGAATTCTGTAAACCAGTTATAAATAGTCGTCTTGCATGGTGCTGCATTGCCAAAAGCAGTTCGAACCCGAGCCAGGTTCTGCTGAGCTGTCAAATTACACTTAAAATCGTGGAAAATTATACTACAAAAATTTTCACGACTTATATACAATGATGAAGATACAATTTTTAAAATGACGCAACAATGTAAAAACAATTGACAGTTAGATAAAACAAACTATTCTACGGCCAAAGAGCTCCATTTTCAAATGTAGTAATTACTTTTTAAATATTGAGCGAGTGGCCAGTTCCAGAAATTTATAGTGTGCCCCACATACAAACGAAATGACCTTAAATAAAATAATTTATGTTGCTTTTAAAAATTCCAAGCTTTTGGAGTACAATATTTATGCAATACCATATCAGTTATTGTTATGAAATGTTTTAATGGATACATTTGCAGTCACCTGTTAATTATTGTGATAAAACCATAATTATATACACACACATATACATATATATAAATAAACAAACAACAATAGGTATACATAGCAAATATTATCCAAATTATTTTGTTTTAGTGTTTTTTTTTAAATTTCACACATCATTCACCATATTTTTAAGATTCTATACCCAAAAAATTCCAACGGGACCTTATTATTAATACTCCACTGTCAGACCATCAAATTATCACACGACAGTACCTTTCCAACCATAATAAGTAGTCACTTAAAATTTTCGCACTAGTATCTCACTATGACCGCTATAACGACATTTAATAAAAATAACATAAGTTGAAAATTAAAGAGTCACCACACAAGAAACGTGTTTATTAGGCATTTTCTGCTCAATATTAATAATGGCAATACATGCAAATACAAATTAATATAAGTACGATGGATACATCAATGAAACCAGACAAGTATGAGTCAAACTCGTATTAATCTGTTCTGGGACCTACTACTTAACAGATATTCACAAATAATCACATATTGCTAGAACACCTCTTATTTTTTTCTAAACTATTCTCCCAGCAAAGCAGATGTTTGACCTGCTAGTATACTAAATATAATTCTATTCAATTACATATAATTTGTTTATCTGTGTTTATAGGACTTTAGACACAATGATAAAATTAATAGCATTTTTGTAGATTTACTACAGGACCTAAAAATATAGATCTTTTAGAGGGAACCCTATAGAAGCAGCAAATCAACTCACTGTTTTGATTATCATCAAGCTGATAAGTACCGCAAACTAGTACATCTGCATATTTTTTCAAAGGACACCATTCAACAGAATCAGCACTATAAGCGGTCGTCCATTTCGCCTTTCCTTCCCAAATATATGACATTACTCGTGATGAGAATCTGAAAGATTAAAAAATGCTATTTTAATAAAACTAAATGCAATATACAAATAATCATGCCTGAATAAATAAAATAGTATTTCATCTGATGTTGCAAATCCAATGTGTTAGTTTGTTTATCTATTAAAATTAAATAATCAAAATCCCTGTAATTAGAAAGTAATTCTGGAATTTAATGTAGCCATAACCATTTCTTATAATATATGTTTTTGTCCATATTTAACGCTCTCAAGGATAGCATTAAATATTCAAAATTATATGATTTAATTTTGAACATGCCCTCCTAAACGTGTGGACGGCCGCAGGTCTCCCGCGCCGCCCACCCCCTACGTCGATGCCGCACTAATTTCTAGTCAATAAGCGTGAGTTTCTCCCTGTTGCCGCACTCTAGACATATTTAAGCAGGACAGTATTAAGCTAATTTGAGTCGAAGTGAATACCAGTTACAATTTTAAATTCAATCATATATCTATCATCAAGAAAGCATAAATATTGACACAAACAAGTTGTATGATCTTTGGATATAATAAAATTTTAGTACCTATGTGTGTGTACATTAAAAGCATTTGCCAAAAACTGATTGTGAGTAATGTAGAATGTAACAGAATAAAATAAAACCATTTTAAAAATTTGTCTGTATCAACATGCTAATTACCATGGGTTTTTCAGAGGTAACTTCAATATACTTTTTAGCAGTGTAGCTGACATATAGGCTTTATGCCATTAAAATCGATTCTAGAAAATTGGTATTTAAAAATAATCATAAGTCGCAGTCATGTTTTGTACTAACTATTTGAATTAATCTATTTTTCGGAAAAATACTTCAATTAATTAAGAGGTTTAAACTTAATTATTAGAAAAAAAATCATATTTTAAATCCATTTATTTATTATTAAAAATATGTCCATACATGAATAAATACATAAGAATAATTCTAGTCTCATCAACTGTAATCATTTTTTTTATATTACTGTAACACATACTTAATATTAATATTTCACTAAAAATTTGTACTGTCTTGTGGTTCATTCTCTTACATGTATAAGGAATTATCTTTAAAATATAACAATTGGCGCAATTAGTTCATATATAAATAGAATTTAAGTTTACTCGCATGAAAGTTCACTGAATGGTTTTTCTTCTTTTTAATATATATGCAAAAATATCTATAGCAGTATTGTAACAATGATTACATAGAAACATCTCAACGTAAGATATTAAACATTACCAAATTTTCTAAATTCTTCACAAAATTTCCACATTGGTGATCTTTAAATGATGATTCATAGAAACATTTATTCAAGTTAAATCTCTCATGCCAATTTCGAAGTAAGTATCGGGCGAAAAGTACCAAAGTGAGATGGACCTTTTTTTGGAGATACAACATTTAAGTAAGTACATTTATTATTTAATGGTAACTTAGAATATTTTTATAGCTATTTCGTAATCTCCTTAAATCTAGTTTACATCTAAAAGTATACATTTGCAGCAGTTGGATCAGAGGTATTCCATAAATACTTCATTATGACTATTTCAATGTTTAATTAAAAACATTTCACTTCTTTTAGTTTGTCTTTAACTAAGTATAAACATCCAACCGGCAAATGGATCTCTATGTACAATTAACTTAAAAATGAGCATGTCAACTTACAAACTAATATTTTCTACTTTGACGTTGCATTCCTCATTGTGAAAACACAATTACTTGTAAGAAAGATATATTAAGATATTTTCGTTTAAACGGACATTCGAAAATACTATTAGTCAATGCATGTCAAATAGAAACTGAAATATTTGGTATGATCATGAAAAAATAATACATTATAACTTGCGATCCGAGTATTATGTCTTAATATCGGTACAATATCATTATTAATAAAATGAATCTGGGAAATTGAACAAACATGTAGAAAAGTACATAAGTACTTCGATTTGTAACGTTAGAATAAGACATTGTTTATTCATATAATATCACTAGCCCGTGTTGCTTTAAATATTAGATATTTTGAGGTAGTTTTTCACAATAAATCTTCACGATCACAGCCTGTATTGAAATGCAGGTTGATTCGAACAAACTATTTGTAAAAAAAGTCTTAAGGTGTATCAGTTCCATCATGATCTCAATCGACAACTGCCCGATTTTACACTAATTTATCACTACAGGCGTATATCCCACTTTTATAAATGTTAATATCAAATTTAATATTTCAAACACAACCAAAGCTTTACACTTTTCACTGCACGATGTTTAACTTTAAGCGAGCTGATGGTATTGAAACTTAAGACATATTAAAAAAATATAAATCAACATAATCTGTCTTATGTTATTTCTAAGTACCCTGAATTATAATATTAAATCTAACATTTCAACATTGACATATGAAAAGACAAAAAGTTATTAATTAATAATCTTATACCATAGCAGCATTTAGATTTTTTATAAGCTGAACATACAATTTGACTGTAAATAACCATTTATCGAATATCAGATATCAATTACATCAATTAGTACTTACATAAAATTTATGTAATATAATTGTATGAAGTACGATTTACATAATAAAATCATAACAATATATAATTCTCAACAAAAGTTTCAGTATGTTTCTTTATTAGCAACTTTGTAACTTTTTAGAATATGGGAACAAAGACAAACAGACCACGAGACCACGACGAAATGGCAAACAAAATTATTTTAGAACTGAGTGATCAGTAGAATCCCTAGTGGAAATGTGAAAAGAATAATAATAAAATGCATGTCTAATTATACACATTAATACAGACAATATGTTGACAATAACAGGTGGCAATAAATTCAAACATTTAAAGGTTACTACAAAAAAATGGCAACATTTGAATTACAGCCCTAGATGTAGTTTAATAAACATAGGGAAATGCAAAAGAAAGTGACAGTTTTGTGACCGAATATCTATCAGCAACGTGAAGTATTTTTTTTAACAAATATTGTTGTAAAAGCAATATGATAGTTAACTAACTTGGTCTTTATTGGTTTAATTAAAGCTATTTTCTTTAAAGGAGTGCAAATTAAAATTACTATACAATTACAAAAGTAACCACGTCTGAAATAATTGATCACATGGAAAAGGCTCTTACTCAGCTGTAATGTCACAAGTTTCTGTTGTAGAAATAAATGTGACGCTGCCTGATAAAAACCAAAAAATAAATAATTTACCAATATATTTTTTTTCATGCCTTATTATAATTTTGCACTTTATTATAACTATTTTCAGTATCAGCCAACTACTTTATTGATTGATGTAGTTAAATTTAACTAGATATCTTGATTACATAAGGTATTATATATAATTAGATTCTCTAGTTTTTTATCTAATATTGCCTATTGATTTTTTGCAATTGATTAACAATAAACCAGGTCATTTTATTGATAGGTTATCAGAAAATATAATTTATTCTTTTAAACACTGGTTATATGAGGCAAATATATGCAGAATAATATTCTCTTATAAATTAGTTACAAAAATAATACGTAAAAAAGTTTTTATATACTTAAATTTTTAACAATGTTTTTAGAGATTAATTCAGATACTCGTATACTTGAAGTCAAATGTATTACAACAGTGGTCTGCATATCTAAAGATTCAAAAACCCCCACTCAGTACTAATATATGAGGTATGTTATGAAATTGACTTTGAATACATCACTAAGCAAGTTAAACTACTGCCGAGCAGACCTTTCTGTTTCAATTAAGCATTCTCTCACCAAAATACGGGCATGAACAATGCCTCTTTTCAAGCGTTCTGCTGAGCTACGACTACCAGAATAACTTGGCCGCACTTCTTTCCCCATTTCTTCAATAACGGCCAAAAGCTGAGCATATTTGGACACTCCATTATCTTTGTCTTTACCCAATGACGATGGTGAAGCTGCGGGCACAGTAGATATCGTCGTGTGGCTGTTGCTTCCATGGTTGACATCCTTGTGTGTATTCTTGGCGCTCATTGGTATGGCAGTAACCGTTACATCGCTCAATTTCGATTCTACAGCCTGTATATCCATAGCCTCCATGATCACCTGGAAATACGAGACAAGATGCACTCACAAAACATATCCCTACAACTGCAATAGAAAACAATAACTTACCCTGCCAAGAATTATAAACATGTAATGACAGTTCTCGCACAACACATAATCATCGATGATGCGGAAAACGATAACAATATTATACATCATAAAATAATGTAGGACGTACCTAATCCGTTCCCCTTCAAAATATCTCTCGGTCAATGGATGTATGAATAGTAACAGCAACTTAATACTTATACAACTACTGGAATGTAACGAGTCTAGTTAGTCGGTTATTAAAATCAGAATGTCTTTTATTAATAAACAAGCTTAGCAAATCACAAATTAACACCACATTGACAAGTTGAAAATGACATTGAACGATCACGAGTCCGAAAATCAAAAGATAGATGTTAGTTTAAAATTTATAATTAAAATATTATATTTAGAAAGTCATTATTTTGTCAATATCGTGTATTATGAAATAATAAGATGTTTGATTAAAATTTTTAAAATCATTAGTCTAACTAATAGAGTGTTGGTAATACCCTAAAAGGAAGTAAATTTTAGTTTCATGTATGGTTTCAGAACAGATAACAATACTGTCAAGAAAGGTGTGTTCCGATTTAAAATGAAGTTTTTAATGAAGAATTTTAATGTGAGTTTAACGAATAACACCGCATTCAACACAAATATCAACATTATGACTTCAACATCGTATTAGAATAATGTCCACTTTTTAGATCACCAGTTGTTTAGTTGCTCTGAGACTAGTTGGATAAGATTGTTACCAGTATTCAATATACTTTAGTGTCTATTCTATGATTATACATTAACTGTATTAACACAATATACCCATTCTGTGTCGGGTTGCTTCATGCTGTATGGACTGGATTTCATTCAGTTTTATTAATGTACATTTATGAGATCTGATTAAGAATAACAAGCCGACTTTGGAATACTTTAGCGATTATGTGTCGTGATCATGTAGCGATCGATGTATGTAGTCTCCTGTCTCACGATTTGTATTCGAATGTGTATCAAATGTCGCTACACATAACAGTTAAATAAAGACAATAAAAATGTGTCGGTAATAATCGTGCTTCGTCCGGTCGCTACAAGCCCGAGTTATATACCTACTGTCATTATGCGATTAGCGGAGTGTGCGACTTGAACTGGTCGGGGGATTTGGAGGGATCAGCATGCCAGCGGGGCTTGTCATGTGAACCGAGGTGAATGGCAAACCAGTGTTTTAGCTGAGGGTGCAATGGCGGGGGGCGAACGCGCGTCGCGGCCCTGCTCCCTGCTGCTGGAGGGAGCGCCGCCCGAGCGCGAACCACTGCACTTCGATGTTCAGCTGGTGGGTGCTCCGCCGGAAGTCGAACAACTTGTTAACAACATTAAGCAAGTTGCCGAAGACTTTCTCTATCACTGGAAGATGTTTCCTATCGGTATGTATATGTCAATAAATATTAAAGTATGAAACAAAATCATAAAAATTTTCAATACAGTTTTTCCATTGCATGATGGTACTAGGCACAATGTAAAATTTATGACCCATTATTTTACTGTGTTGTTAAACATTAATATATTATGAAATATAGTAGGGAAAATGCCAAATAACACAAGTGCAAAATAAATATAAAATTTACTATTTCTATATATCATTTGTCGTTTTAATTAGTAAATTAGGTTTTTAAAATTTGCTTTAATGAATTTAATTAGTATACCAATTTTGGTAATTGATTAGTAAAGAAAATTTTTATATTAACAGCTTAGATTTAATCGTGTAACTTCTTAAAGAGTACTTGTTACACATATTTTTTTTTATTAGCTATATTTATTTAGTTGATTGTGTAGTTTACTTAATTTTTTTGGTAAACTAACATCATGCATTCTTATTCTTTTGTTTTAAAACAAGTATTCAATTTCTTGCATTGTTTCCATAACTCACATTTGTTATAACTACAATGGTACTGGAACACATCCAACTCTCCAATTACTTACAATAGCTTGTAAAAACCTGTTGAAAGTAATGCATTGTTTTCAAATTGCATTGTTTGGAATCAGATAAATAAATTAATATGTATCTTAATATCCAGATATGCTATAAGTACCTTGATAAATAGCTTTTGTAACATTAAATGAAAATCTATTATTTTTTACAGTACTTCCACCATCGCAATTCACGGAGCTTGGATGTAGGCCATCTGACATCTTAATTGCACCACCATGTGATGAACTTGATGCTGCAGCGCTTGATGCTGGAGTAGAACCCCATCCTTTGTCCCCAAAGCAACTTCATTCCATTAGGGAAAAAGGGTAAGTTACTTAAATATCAATAGATAATGTTAGAATTTATAGCAATATTGTTTCTATGTTTTAGTTTTAAAAAAATAAAGAAATAGTATATTAATAGGAAAGTAATAATTTGAAATTTAAAAAATGTCTTGAAATGTAATTAAAATTTATTTATATCTTCTAAAGATATTATTTTTTTAATCATCATTATACATTCATATTATTATTAATCTATAGAGATTTGTATCATTAAGATATTTGTCTATTGTTAAACAATTAAATCAGAAAACCTAAGACAATTTAAAAGGTAAGGTGAGCAACTTGAATATATTATTAATGTTGGTGTCCCTTTTTAAAACCCTCAATACCTTTGGAAGCATTCTCATTTAGGACACAATAAAAAAAGCCAAGTATATGCATGTCATTAAAAACACTTAATAACTAGTAGTTTAATTTATTATACATTTTTATACATATATATGTTGGTTTATTTAAATGAGACTGTGGTGGAATCTTAAACCATATGAGACATGACAACGTTCTTCTGGAGCTTTTACCTCTTTTGTTAAAAAATAAAATAGCATAGGGTTTTTTTTTGTATAATTCACTTAATATATAATCATCATATAGTGCGAATCTCTATATGGGGCCAAAAAAACTGAAGCTAGTGACATTTGGAAAAAATATACCACTCCAATATATAGGAAATGTTAAAATGAAATGAAGCCAATAAAATATCACCATAATGAATAATAACAATTTTTCAAATATATACAAGTTAACAAAGTACTCGAAAGGCAAATGTTTAAAAGGCCTTCTATTTTTCCAGATTTACATGCGCTTTTTCTTCATTATGCTTTTTTGTGTCTTTTGACAATGACTTATGATGAGTTTTCCAAAGAATTTCCGATATACTAACTTTTCTTTTTGCTACAAAATACAAATTTTGTATACTTTGTTTTTCCAATAACTTTGCATAAAAAAAGATTGTGGTGATAAATCTGGATAACGCAGCAACCACTTACTGGCCCATGGTTACCAATCCATCCACTGTGAAAATGTGCATTGAAAATTCTTCGCTATACATAGCGGCACCATCTAATTGAAACTGATCATTGACATAAAATTATTAAAAAATCCTCTAATATCGCCATTGTGCAGTTTAAAAATTCTTGATGTATATCATTGTTCAAATTCCTTTCATAAAGTTTTTATAGCAGAAATTCTCTTGTTAATTGTTGCACACAGTAATCAAAAGATAAATTAATCTGTGATTGTAAGTTTCTGTGGACCAGATAGGATTTTTAAGACCAATAATGGTTATTTTTTTCTATCATACATCTTGCTAGAGAAGTTTGTGGTCTTATCCAAAAGCAGATATAGTCTTCTTTCTTAGTCCCTTGTGTCTAATGCTTGAACAAACATTTTTCAATGTAACATTTGTATTTATGAAGGGTATGCCAAAAAAAAAGCTAGATATCAAAAATTATAATGTCTATTATTTACTAGCTTTTGCCTGCAGCTCCACGCTTGTGGACTGCAAATTAATTTTTTCCTCTTTTATATTGACCGATCACTTTGTCAACCAGGAGCCAGATGTTTTTCCTTTTTTTAATTTTAGTTCCGATTCTGCTTTCCATTTCACAATTTTGTTTCCAGCCTAGATTCCGATCCTGTTCAAAATATAGGTAATTCACTCACAGCTCGACCTGCATGAACTAACAATGTGTTCTTTCATCTTTTATACCAATCCATAAAATTATCAACCATAATCTCGTTATCGACCCCATCCTCAATTCCATACTGGAAGAATCTATATTATTACACTGAGAATACATGTAATGCCGCTATATTTTATTATAAAACAATCCCACTTCTTGATCATGATCATAATCCAACTCAAGATTCTGATACAGAACCAATGTTGAACTTAAATATTTTTGTTACCACTAACCAATCGGCATAAGCAACATATTTGTTCAACGATCATGCAAGAAAAATCATATACAAAATTTAGTGTCTTTATAAATCATAGCCTATATGTTATTCTGATGTTACGGGCTGTATTACTCTAAAGTATCAGCTAATCTTGTGCAGTCTTTAAAGCGTGATTGAGTAACAAACATTCAAACATACAGACTTTCATGTTTATAATACTAATAGGATTACTGATTATTTATCTTTTCAAAGTATTTACCCTGAACAACAACAGAACGGGGCCATTAGTCTCAATTTCCACTTCAAATTCTAAAATCAAATACTGTCAACATTAATAGCTGTAAAAATCTTTGCACAAATCAGCTTAACGTTTTAACAGTTAAAAGTGCAATTATACATTTAATTTGTGGACAATTTAGCACTAAATGCAAAATGGAATTCTCTACTTTTTGCCTCCTTGATTACCCCTCCTGTAGTAAAAAGTCCCAGATTTGTGGTAAAAAGTCCATCTATTCAAGTTGTTAACCAATCAGTTATTTATGTTCAAATAAATGAAAATGGGTTACATGTGATAGTTGAGCCGTGTTGTTTTCAACTTGGCTGCAGCACGAAAATGGGCTTGCTTGACCATTGAGATATCTCTCTCACAGAATGCAGATGAGAAGTAACAGCTTTTGCTGTGTGTTTCATCCAGCGAGTGAAAGGTTTTATGGCCCATTCCCTCCCCATTACCCCACTTTCTTCACCATCACTCCGCTTCCCCCTCCATCAGATATTTCATTGCTATCCAAGAGGTACAACAAACTGGAGTTGCAAGCGTCCATGAGCTTCGGGGACCACGTCATACATTCTGGTGACTCGCATGGTCGTTTTCCACTCTAAAATACTATTAAAAATATTGATACTACTGCTCCTGGACTTGCTTTGTGCATAAAATTCTTAACATAAAGAACTACTCTCTTCATCAGAGGGAGGTGAACGGGTCTTTTCTTTGAAAATTTATTTTTAGTGTCATTTTTTCTTATTTTCTTTAGTTTCATTAGTTTTTTTTTTTATTTTAATCATCTTATAATTTCTCTAACTCATATTTTTTTTACTGTCTATCTTTATAAAAGAAATGAGGAATGTTTTTATTACTTTTAGAAACCAAAAACTTCATATAAGATGTGTTATGTGTAAGAACATTTAGCAATGGCTGATTACTCATGGCATTCTCCTCGTATCGTATCCCATTTCAAATCACATAGACAATTTGTTCCTTGCCTGATTCTATACCATGTTAAGTAGGTTGGCACTTCTTACCCGCTGGACTTTTAGCCTTGCTCTACTCTTTACACATATCCATGTGTTCAAACCACGAGAAAAATATCCCTGACCACACTAATTATAGGCAGCCAGTGCACCTTCCTTACTCTCAAATCTCTTGCCTTTAAATTCTTTGATTTTGGGAAACAATAAAAAATCACGTGCTAAGTTATTTCCTCATGTACATTTTTGCCTTATGCTTCGTGCACTGTGACATTTTGTTGGTATTATTCATTTTCAAAGCACCATACGGTTGATTGTCGCTTTGTTTCAGAATCATAGTTGTGCAGCCATATTTTATCATTGTTATCATGTACATTTTTTTCCCACATCGGCACCAATTTACCTGAGGCTTTACTGCTCACAATTTGTGTGACATTCATCTTGAACAACGCTTTAACGAGAAAGATAATCCTGAATAATGATTTACATTGCTGCTAATCCAATATCCAGTTCTCGCTCAAGCTCTACGTATGTAATTCTTTGGTTCTCTAATCAGTTATACAATTATTTAAACAATTTATTGAATGACTGTGGTTATTGGCTGACCTGTCTTTGTTTCATTTTAAAGCTTCCCTCTCCTTTTTTAAACCCAGCAAACTATTTCTGTTACTTGTAAACAAGCAAACTCATCAAATGTAATATCCAAATGTTCAAAATTTTCTTGAGGCTTTAAACCTTTTTTGTAATCATAATAAATCATTGAGCTAAAAGTTCCATTATTGTAATGAAATTCCTGCCAAATTCTCATAAAAATAGGCATTGTAATGAAAAAAAAATACTTTACTCAAAATATGTTCCATTTTTTAATTTATCATTAAATAATAGTATTTATGATGGTATAATTTGCCAATATTAAATTATTGCATATAGTATTAGGACTTGGAATTAATTCGTAGCGTTTTATACAAGATGGCATAGGTAGTACTGTATTCCTTTCGTACTGACAGTAATTTATTTATCGTAAACCAGCTGATATCAGGTGTCATCGCCATTATTATTTTATTTTAAAAACGTAAACAACAACACTTTGTGATTAATGAAAAATGTCAAAATTTGTACCAAATGAAGTGTTTTTGCGGGGAGTTTTGCTCTTTTATTTTAATATGGGTAAAACCGCTGCCGAAAGTCATCGGATTCTGTTGGAAGTTTACAATGAACATGCTCTAGCTGAGCAAACGTGTAGGAAGTGGTTTGCGTGTTTTAAAAGTGGTGATTTCGAGCTAGATGACAAAGAACGACCTGGATAGCCAAAAAAATTTGAAGATGAAGAATTACAGGGCTTGCTTGACGTAGATTCGTGTCAAATGCTTCAAGAATTGGCTACATCGTTGGCAATTGGTTTATCAACAGTAAGAAAACGCCTCAAAACAATGGGAATGATCCAGAAGCAGGGTTATTGGGTGCCATATGAATCAAAACTGAGAGACATTGAGAGACGTTTTTTAACCTGTGAATTGCTGCTTGAACGACAAATACGAAAGGGTTTTTTGCACCGAATTGTCACTGGTGACGAAAAATGGATCCATTATGACAATCCCAAGCACAGAAAGTCATGGGTAAAGCCCGGTCAGCCATCAACATCAGTGGCGAAGCAGAACACTCATGGATCCAAGTTTCTGATCTGTATTTGGTGGGATCAGAGGGGAGTGATTTATTACGATTTCTTGAAATCAAATAAAACCATAACTGGGGATAGCTATCGACTACAATTGATACATTTGACCCGTGAATTAAAAGAAAAACAGTCAGAATACAGCAAAAGACATGACTAAAGTTATTTTTCTGTACGATAATGCTTGTCCACATGTTGCAAAACCGGTAAAAACGCACTTGGGAATGCTGAAATGGGACGTTCTACCTCACCTGCCGTACTCTCCAGACATTGCATCTTCAGATTACCACTTATTCCGATCGATGGCACATGGCCTGACTGAGCAGAAGTTCACTTCATTCAAAGATTGCCAAAAATGGGTTGATTTATGAATTTCAAAAAAAGACAATGAATTTTTCTAGCGCCGTATTCGTCTCTTGCCAGAAAGGTGGCAGAAAGTAGTAGAAAGCGATGAGAAATATTTTGAATGAGGTATTTTTTGTACTCGAATCAAAATAAATCATTATTTTTAATTAAAAAAACGCTACGAATTAATTCCAAGTCCTAATATCTAATTACTTTTAGCATACTTCTCATATATATTTTAAGTATTTTTTATTGGTAATTTATACACTACTGTATTTTCACCTGGTTAATATATGGAGGCTTTTGGAAAAGTTTCAAAATAGTCTAACATAGAAACAGTTACAATTGTCCATCAGAATAACAATTGTTGATCTAACTCATTTGCAAACAGAAGTACCTCCTCATTATAAATACTAAACCTAGAAATAAAGCACTTTATGGCCTGATAACTAGCAATTTAGATATTTTTAGCAAGCAAAAATGGCAAAAATAGAATCCTCATAATTTAATCATGTCCATTTGTCCATCTGTCCATCCATATGTCACAGGCATTTTGTTCAAAAACTAGATATATATTGATAAAATTTATAATTTAGATGTTTTGTAATCACTACTTAGTTTAGTAGTTAAACAAGAAAAATAAATATTTCTAGGGGAGGCACTTCATATATGTAATAGAAGCTGAAAAGATCTTTTTTCAGCAAAGATCAACATGTGGCAAATTTAAAAAAAAAATACTAAGGCTTGTATTTTTTTTGATTAAGTGAATATTTTCAGAAAGAATCACTCCGAAAGTACCATAAATTATATAGTCGTAGTCACCTTTATTTTTTAAACCATAGATCCAAAAACATTCCCTTTGCAAGTAAACATTTGCAAAGGGAATGCTTAATAAATACTTTCAACAAAAATTATTTTGACCATAATCGGATATACTGTTTTTAAGTTATAGTTGAAAAACTGCATTTCTCTTCAAAAGGCACATAAGTGCCATGAAGATATGCTCTTTTGCTGGAGGTTTTTAGTTTACACTATTTTAACAGTAATAGTCGACATGCCTATTTGTTTCTCTAGTTGTAAGTGACTAAAAAAGTGCTTATACTTATTATGTGAGACGAACATGGAAAAAAAGTGTAACATTATAATTTTTTCATTTGTAGTGCATTTCTTTGTAGTAACGGCTTTGGAACTCTACATTGAGTATGGTCCGACACGTGCTCTTGGCTGGATTTTTGTATTTACCACTGTAAAGCATTTTTTCGACTATGGTAATTAATAAAACAAGCTTGTGTTAAATCAACTTTCTAAATGTTAGAAATTCCATTTTTCTTTGTATCAATAATGGAAAATCAACTAGAAAAACCATTCATTAGTAAGCATTAGTTCTTAGTTTAAATTTTACTAATGGTCAGAATATATTTAGTAATATTTTATTTTGTGATGATGTATTTTTGGGTGATATCATCCTTCAAAAAAAATTGCTAATTATTCCTTTAACAAAATGGAGGAAAACCTCTTTCTGTAAAAGGAAGCTAAATTCTATTTCATGCAGTTTCACCATAAAGTCTCATTAAAATAAACCATTCTCTATGTACATGTTATGCATAAGAATGTAAAGTTTGTTTGTTGAACCTGATCAAACGTTTGATATTAATGAAAAGGTTTCACGGTTTCCCTGAAAATATTTTCTAAATGAGATTCGTTTTTAAAATTAAAAACATCAAATATTTTAAATATTGCCACAACGGTGAAGAAAGTGCAAGAGAAAAATAAAAATGAACCCCATCCAAATTATATAACAAAAAATGTCCTTTATGATTAGACCATGCATCTGAGTGGGCTTTGTTAATAAAGGCCACAATAGTGTTTTGTTCTCAGAGGAGACCGCATGACATGTCAATTGCGCTCAATTGAATGATCTGCTTTATATAAGTGCACATTGCAGCATGCGACATGGGGTCCTTTTATTCAGACATTTGAACAAAATAAAAAATATGGAAAAAATATTTCATCTATAAATTATGCACCTATATTTGTTTTTTTTTGTATTGAGTAATGATCATATAAAAGTCTTTGACAAAATAACGCAGTGCTTGTCTCCATAGATTCCATTAAAACATGTTTAATACAATACGGATACAAAAAAAAATTATAATTGAAAAATATTCATTAAATGACATGCTAAATTTGTTTTGATTGCGCCATTATCAATAATTATCTATCATGTAGATATTACGTTTTGTATTTTTTTTTCCATTAAGCTTGCACAAGGACAAAGTATTTAAACTGAAGAGACTTAATACTAAACAATTGGAGTCAATACGCGAATGGGGGTATGTGACCCATGATATGGATCCTTTTATATTTTATTACGTTCCTAGGTGGATTATTATCTTTTCTTTATTGTACTTACGAGTGGATTGCATTTTTTTCATTTTGTTTCACATGTGGATCCTATATTTTTTGTTTATTGTGTTCATAGGTTATTTATTCGTTTAGATGGCATGCACTCATCTCCTGTCAGTGTCAAGCTATGCGTTTATTTTCTTATTATTAATAGATATAGTTTATTTATATCCGTTATAGACCTACATAATATATTTATTTTCATAGATGTGTTTGATGAATTTACTGGATTTATGAACTGCTGTCATGAATTTCAATCCAACAAAGTGGAATAAATAAACTTTTGTATTTGCCACATTTTGTAAGTTTTTTATTTCATAGACAATTGGAAAAAAACAAGGTCTACACAGATTCTGTATTGTATATCATTTAAAATTTATTATATACAAATTACTCGTCCTGACTGAAATTTAACATATGTGCAAGAAAATACTTTATTTGGATGGTCACTATTTATATTAGTTAATTGTAACCATTGATTACAATTTTTATAATTAATATAATGTAACATATTTCTTTAATTTTGGCATAAAAAATGTCTTTTTTTACTTAACCATTATTTTCATAGATCTTCATAATGATAAGGTTACCATAAAAGCCCAAATTGTTAACACCATCTAGTAATTCTTAGCACAACTCATTCATATTTACAAATTCAACGTTAACAGTACTACTATAAGCTGGGAGGGGGATCCTCTATTTATGTCAGTTCAGATGATTGGTATCTGTCTCCCTTGCATTCTTCATTTATATTCCTTTAAAGAGTTTAATTTTATAAATTGATTTTTTTTTTTATTATGATGTAATTCTTTAAATGATTTTCTTGTTAACTTGCTTTTAAAGAATTTTATAAATAGGTTTCCATCTGTCCATTTGTTCTATCTTCAAATGATACCTTTCAATGTATTAACTAGTCGGTTGAATTTTTCATAGTATATGTGATATTTTGGTGGATATTCTAATAAATAAGAAGAAAAATAATAGATTAAAAATTACAGGGGGTTTTCGCTCAATGATAAAAACTAATACATACAAGTATTAAATTTGTAATTCAAACTGTAAAATAAAATAACTATTATGAAAAACTGCCCAAATTTGTCCGGTTTGTGCTAAAGATTCCAAATTGATTAGAACAAAAGATTTGTTTTCAATCAATGCGTACCATAAATATAACAACATATGTGTGATATGTATTTAAAATTACACATAAGAAATCAATCCAAAGTACAATATCAGAGCATGGATATGAAATTATTGCTATGTTATGAAATATATATTTATTACATATAACTAATATTAATAAATAAATAACTTATGACTTGTCATAATAAGTTACGATATGTGTAAAAAAGTGTGCGAATTACAACTATGTCAAGCGACATTCATTAAAAGACACCCTCAGTAAAACTGAACAAGTAATTTAAATAGGTTATTGGCATTTTGTACCATTATTTTTAAATAACGACCTTACAATTCTCAATATTTATGAACAATTATCAATGAAGTACAGCAATACGCAGTAATTCATTGGGTAATTGTTGATAATATATATGTCAAAAATTTATACGATCACAACACTTCGTTTGATTAAGCAATATCATCACAGTATCACGACCATTGGGAATGCCATTCACACACATCGAAACTGTATATATTTCCTGCTACCTGCTGACTTTTTCATTAAATATTATGAATAAGAATGTGACTTTTTCATTAAGTATTACGAATATTACGGTCTGTATCAGTCACACAGAAAGTAAAAATTTGCATGTCTATAGAGTGATTGATGAATTCTTGACAAAACATTAATTATACCTTGTCTAATATTGTCAATAGGAGTGAAATGAAAAGGTCAATGTAACTAAAATTTACCATTGTAAAAATACATTAATTGCATATATTTTGTTTTATTTTATACTCAATAAACTCTGCTTCACCTTAATCCTTAAAATAGTCTGCATAAGTTGTGATATGAACTGTTAGATGGTGCTACTTAAGGAGCTTATGTATCAGGATGAAACCTTAATCTGAACATTGACACTACTAATTTTAAGTCATCATAAAATTCAGAACAATTATTTTGCATACAAAGCATGCAAATCAAATATGATTAATACAGTTCTGAACTTCTTTGTATTTTAATATTACCGAGTTAGTTTGGTGGCAAAAATGTTTCTTGTCCATATAAAAATATTTATTTGTATCATGATTATCATGATTAATCTGGTTTAACGTTAATCATAGCATTAGTGCATCAGTATTGCAGTGTCCCAAGAGAAGAGAAAAAGAACCTTATTGAACGACGAGCAGTGTAAAATGATGATTTGCACAGGGAGTTCGAAGTGTCGTCGCGACACTTCCCCGGGCAGACGCACGTGTGGCGGGTGGCTGGCTGGCTGCAGCGCGGACGGGCGCGCGCGCGCCAGCACCTGCACTGGCACATGGCGCGCGCCGCCGCCTTGCTGGTGGTGACCGCGCGGGATCGCCTCACCCGCGACACCGCGCTCAGCCTCAGAGCCGGCGGGGCGGCGTTACTTCTCGGCTTACACAGGTTATCTACATGAATTATGGACGTTTTCAGCTTACTTTACTAGGGTTGTGTGATTGATGTTAATTTATGGTTCTTTGTAAATACTTAATTAAATCATTAACTACAATGTTGCCATTTGTGATTTTGACTGTTAAATATTACGTGTAATTCTCTGTTTATATACTTTTAGTAGAATATCTTTGGGTTAATAGGGTTAGGCGGTGACAGACAAATGCACTAGCTACTTACATAGCTAGTCTGAAATTCTGAAAAACAGTTGACCCTGTAGGCCATCCTCAAATTGTTCCACAATAAGGAATAAAACTCTCATATTTAATTGATATATTTTAAATAAATGAGATGAGATTTTGCACATAAGTTTAGTACTTTCAAATTAAAAAAAAAAATTAAAAAACATTTTTCTTTGTATTTATTCCAAATTTAATAAATTGGCAGGCAGTTTCAAATAAATAAAACATTCAAATATCATAAACCTGATCTTAATCAAACAATTAAATCGATTTTGATGGGGTTAGTGAATTTAATGAACTTCATTAAAGATTTAAGCTGATTAGATTTTGGTGATGTTTGAGTTATTCTTACAGTTGTTCAAAAAATTAATTTTTTTCTCGACTGATGAAATGTGACACGTTTACAGAACACAAATGTGCAATAGCAGCTTCAGCTTTTGCATTTTGTCCAATGAGAGTTCCCATGGCACACTTCTTCCTCTCCACTTTCTGTCAATTGGATATCCGACTGCAGTACCTTTCCCTGATCCATAACCTCCTTTTTCAAACAATGTAAAAAATCTGTATTTTCGTCTAACTCTCGTTAGAACAGAGGCTCATAGAGATCTTACATATTTTTTACTACTTAGGACGGGGATATACTCAGTGGACCACTGGTCAGTGTTGCTCCCTCAGCTACTATTAGTTCTTCAAGGGATGTGTGCTATCACTGCCACCTTTAAGTAGTTATTATTCAACAAATTCTGCTGATAAACCAAATTCTTCCACGACTGTTGTAGTTATATGTTTTATTTTAATGAGATACTCCAAATATAGTTCTTTCTATTACATTTTGAGTCGTTCTGAATTTGTCTAGGGGACCAACAATAAGGGGTCAGGTAGAACACTTGAACTGGCAGTATAACTGATAAGTTTGGATTTTTAAACATTATGATTTTTTTTTAATTGAGGCATTTATACAGTCAAAGCCAACTTTAATTATTAGATAATATCTGTAGTATCAAAAAAGGCAAAATCATGAACATAATATCTGTACTAATATTATAAACGCGAAAGTTTGTAAGGACGGATGTTTGTTGCTCTTTCACGCAAAAACTATTGAATGGATTTCGATGACACTGTACAATAATATATAGCTTACACATCAGAATAACACATAGGCTATAGTTTATAAAGATATAGTGTCAATTATCCAAAATATAATGATAAGTGTCAAGTAAGCAGGAAAAAATGTGTCATTTGCGAGCTATTCTGGCGTGCGCCGCAAAAACTGTTGGAATTACACATATATAATGCATAATGGAATTGTTTATCTTAAATAGTCCTACAAAAGAGCCCGCAACAGCATATATCATCTTTTATGTATAAGGCATTATCGCCAAAATAGTGAACCATAAATGCAGTAATAATGGATAATTTATTTCTAACGCACATTTGGTACTAACAAATTGATCCTTATATCAAAATACATAGTTTTATCGCATCTGGTGTTTAAAGTAGATAAACTTTGTCTTTCACACTACATCATTTGGACAAATATTTGAATAGTTATGACGATAGACAAGCGAGTGCGCGATATTACGGTGCGGTCCGGCGGCAGGGTCAGACCATAAAGGTAGCAGGCATACATTTGAGCACGCAATGTTTTTCCCACAGCCAGCTCTATGTGGCTTGCTCACACGTTTCTAAATCGCAAAATCTGCATGTTTATACAGACCAAAATAAACCGTTTAAGATAGTTTATAGGAGTATTTTGCTGAAGCCACCTATAACTTTTGCATTACCATCAATCATCATATACTTCTGGACCTATCTTTCCTTACAACTATAGCGTTTATAATACCTATAATATATATTAGTGAGATCATAAAAAATACTTAGTTCCAATTTATATACATTACACAATATAATTGTTCGAACACTTATAACTGGAGAATGGCTGGACCGATTGTCATTTTTAATTTGTTGGATTTGTCTCCGTCCCCAATAGCAAAATAATAGAAAATATAACACAATAATAACACAATATAATTGTTCGAACACTTATAACTGGAGAATAGCTGGACCGATTTTCATTTTAATTAATAGTGATGTTATGTGTAAACTGAAATGTATAAAAAATCAGTAGGTATGGATTATGTTTATCTTCCCACAATTTTTAAGCTGTCACTTTATATTGCTTTAAAAAACATCAGCTATGTAAACGAAATAGCTTGAATATATCGGGGCTGTGGTTATATCATTAATGTGTATAAATTGGCCCTATAAAAAAATTTCCATATGAACAAGATGAAAGAATACATTTTATGCTTACGCGGGCGGAGCCGCGGGCAAAAGCTAGTTGTTGTATATATTTATTCTCCTACTACATGCAACAAATCATAATATTTTATATTACTCAGGTTATTGGACCTATTGTTCGGCATGCCGTCGCTAGCTGCGAGAGATTTGGAGAAAAAAATTCGCGAAGAACGCTCGCGTTACCTGGTCGCAGAACTTGTGTGTAAGGTGACTATATTTTTACTAAACCACTAATCTTCGGAATGGTGATGGAAGTCTAGTGGGGAGACTTGTATCCAGCATTGGACGCTCAGTGACTGAAATGAATGAACAATGAAAGGATATGACGTTTCCGTCTACAAAATGTATAGTAATGGTGCACAATTGTAACTTCAATGCTTAACACGCGTATAAAAAGATCTATAGGCATATTCACCAACATTACTTATTTTCAAATTTATTTTCTATGCTTCATATAAGCTTCATACAATGTTTCCGTATTGTATTGTGTATGTCATAATTTATAATAGATGATAATTGAAAGATTTTATTCATTCCTATCCGATATATCTTACTGTTGATATGTGCTAAATGCCAATTTATCTTAAAATAGAAAGTATAAAATCTACAGTTTCATGTACAATAAACATACAAATTATTTCTAGGTTCATTCTTCTTTCATTAACAAATTAATGTACCAAACTCTTTAAACATCTATATGAGGAATAATATCATTAGGATAAATTTGTTTTCAATATCATATTTTATTGTAATAGCAGACAAGTTAAAATATAATTGATATTATTTTATTGAATTACAATTATTGAATGCTTTTCCATATCTATTACTTTCTAATAGACTACATCACAATGTTTCTGTTTAAAGAACAGAAACGAACTAGAATTCTAGTTTTGTTTTAACAACTGTCATGTGGTTACAGGTGCTAAGATTGTTATTAATTTTTGATTAAATTTTGAGAGTATTTTAAATAGGATTTAAACAATTTTAAGTCATTGGATTACAACCTTCAATTAGACACAAATTATATTTAATAACACATATAATTAATTAATTGTGGTAAAATTATATATTCAGCTATCATTCCTAAATTTATATATTTCATTTTCTGCAGCCATGGTATTTTACTTTATTACATTTCATATCTTGAATTAAAATAAGATATATTATTTATTGTATATAGGGTAAATACCCCAGTAGATGGACACTTAAGCAAACTCTCATATTCTTTTAGCCAAACAATATAGTAATATATAAATAATTTGTAATAAAGTGAATTATATTAATGTAAAAATATATAATTAACTAAAAAATAATAATGAAAATTGCGTAAAACTTGTCAATAATTAATAAAAACGTAAACTTTGCGAAAAATACCAAAACCCCAGTAAATGGACAAAATCTCCAGTAGATGGACAGTCAATACCAATAGATGAACACCGAACAATCGAGATTTTTAACATAATAATCACGCGAGAAATAATTAATTTATTAATTATTCCCACCATAGAATAAAAAAAAATGATAAAGTTAAAGTTAAAAGGTAATAAATCAAACAAATAATAATGTTAAAAATATACCAATAAAGTAATTATCTTTTTTATTATCTTTTAACACGTGATGCTCTCTCATGCAAAGTAACGTAATATATTAATATAATTAGAATGGTAATCAATAATTTATAGAAAGTTTTTAAACACAACAGTCGAGTTTATACTGATTCCATCGTTAATATCTTGCAATGCATTTTTCAAATCATCTGGCGAATACGAATGTACTTTGTAACACTTTTTTTATCAGTCATCTATAAAAGTAAAAATAAGTTAATATTAATAAACATTGTTAACGAATAAAATTTCATAAAATTAGGCAAATTCTCAATGTTCATCTATTGGATAGAGGTTAGAAAAGGGTCACCAATAGATGGACACTTAATATTCGTATTTTTTTTCAATTTAATTATTTAAATACTATATTTATAGGTTTATTAGTTAAATATAAACATAATAAAATATACATACCTTACTTTTTTCAATATTTACGATAGTAATAACAAATAACGTTTACCAGTTACCTGTCACATGCTTACTATTGGTGGCGCTCTCGGAGCTAAACTTCGTGTCGCCACATTTGAATAATTATTTAAAATTATTATTTTAAATAAGATGAATATAAAAAAGTATTTTTCGCAATCCAAACTATATGTTCTTATAGATAAAAATTATAACTTTACATTTTTGCTCTTAAATTTAATGTAATTACTATTTGAAATCATATGTGTCCATCTACTGGGGGGTGTTCATCTACTGGTGTCGTTACCCTATTTAGGCATATTTTGCATATAACACTTAAATAATAAGTAAAAAAGTATATTGTTATTACAGTAATATGGGCATTTTCAGCCGGAATATCAAGAGGACATAGCGGCACTGGCGGCGTGGGTGACGCGCGCGATGCGGCGCGCCGCCTCCGAGAAGGCGGATGCGCGCGAGCAGCCGCGCGCCCCTCCACCCGTGCCCTGCCTGTACACCACGCCGCGCCGCATACACGTACATACACACTGTATTCCTACTATTCTATATTCATATTGATATGGAACTATGAATGAAATCAAAAATATAAATAAGTGATAATGAAATAGCAATTATTGTATTGCAAAACGTGGACGAAAAAACAGGCACACAATAATCTAAACTACGGCCGAAGCACTGCATGGCTAGCAGGGGGATACAACTATTTGACTAGACATAGAATAGTCATGTAGAGAAAATTTTACTCAACTGTTGTGATAAAGGGTCTGGGCAAGGGTCGACACAGGCCAAATTGCTGGCATATTAAAAAAAGGCGAAATCTCGAGCACCCAAAGCCAATGAGCATGAGAAGATTGATAAACATCAGTGGAGCGAGTGAGATATATGTAATGATTATACCATGTGTAAATCTAGTCTCTGTCTACCCTTCTGGGAAAAAGGCGTGAGTTTATATTATTGTTATTGATATAGTCTGATATTGATAGATAGCCTAATGACAATCAGTAAACTTACTTAGCGTGAATGCATATTATAGCAATTATTACATCAGGCTTTTATTATACTGCCAAGAAATGCTCTTCTACAATCTCTTTATTTCAAATTGAGAGTTTTTTTAAGCAGCTTTTGCATTATACAACTGTCATAAGTACGATGGTTGCACAAGTTGTTTGCAACTGTAGCAAGTGTACTTTTATACGATACATAGAAAAACGACTGTGACAAAAATGACTCATTTTTCATACGGTTTCGGAATGAATCATAAAAACTAGCTGCAATTATGGCAGTTGTAGTGTGTGTAAAAAAAAAACAAAAAAAAGGTCCTAATGGATTAAAGATTGGCCAATAAAAAGAAAAACATTTTCTCACGTTGGCTTATTGCAGGGTTTCCCAAACTCAAGGTTCCATGTACCCCTTTTAAAGTTTCCCAGAGAATGGTAAACCCTAAGTCCCTCGCCCCCGGCTTAAGAAAGTAATAATATTGGCTGTTTAGAAAATAGGGTTTTTTATTTCAATAAAAAGTAAAAAACAATAAATAATAAGAAAAAACAAACAATAATAAATATCTTTTTAGTATTAATGTAATGGGTGGGCTTGTTTCTTGTGACAAATTGGGTCAATTTTTAATTTTTATATGCATAAGACGAACTCTCCATATTCCATAAACAAGAATGTTTTTGATATCATTTTTTTTTAATTCTCCATTCTGTAGGACCAACCTTGCATAAATTTAAAGCTAAATGACAGTTGTACAAATCGTACCGACTAGCATTTACATTGTAAAACCGTCGTACAAATCGCACAAGTTGGAACTTAGCGAGATCCGACCGTGCGATTTGTAAACGAGCTTTACAAGCGAGGGTGAGCGGCTTTTGAATGTAACTTAGGTCACAAACCGTTGGTCGGCTCAGTTGTTGTGATTAGGGTCGAACCCGGCATCTTCTGGATCAAACGCTCTTGGCCACGCGGTGATCATCGCCAAATCGTTTAAATAACAGATAAATTTCGACACCTACAACTTAATTTATATAGTATTACTACAAAATCATATAACTGTTTTCGTAACAAAACGTTTGTATTTCTTTATAATCAGATAGACCTGCGTCTGTATCGTCGCGAAATACTGCGCCGCGCGGCGCCCGCGCTGCAGGCGGCGTTGGGTCGAGAGTCGCGCGGCTGGTTCCTGCACTTTCGCGAACGTCTGGCCGCGGATCTGGCGCGTCAGAAAATGCCACCCCACGAAATTGAACAGGTACATTCGGATATGCTTTAAATTCACCTCTCGTGATAGTTGCACATTAAATTGGCTACATGCACACAAAAAATGAAACATTTCAGTTTAGTGTTTCAGGAATGTTCTTTAAAACTTTAACTTCATTTCTTAGCTTATTAAATTTTAATAAATGAACTTTAGAATATGTCGTCACATATAATTCAGCATCCTTTACATTGAGGTCTCTCCCGCCACCTCTTCTTAAACTCACTTTAAAAATAAAATTTGTGTTCCATGTCTTCCTTTTAATGGTTGTTAGCGTTAAAAGGAGGACATGGAACACAAATTCTATTTTAAAAGTGACTTTTTCTTAAATGTCGATTTAAAAGGAGATAGTAGAAGGGGCTATTGAACTGTTAGAAATCCTAATATGTAAAGGAGGTGCGACTAGCTGGCATGCGGGAGTACGTGTCGCGAGTTAGCGTGGCGGTTCGTGCCTGCCCGCAGCTGGCCGCTCTCGGCGACGGCGTGCCCGACCTGCTCGCCGATCAGCTGCAAGCCACCGCTATCATGAACAGGTGCCGCTATGTCACATAGACATAACTGAATATTAATGTATACAATAATATCAGGAACTTGTTATAAAGGCAAGTTTTAAAGTGATCTGGTGCATAAATGTGTTACTACTAGAAGTGTGTATACTATAGATAAATGAATACTTAAAAATTCAATGTGATTAATGAAAACACTCAATTACAATATTATAACTTACAATCACTCCATATATCTTCACCATAGATTAATTCAGTTGTATGTTATAATGATATTTTAGTTATGTGATATGTGATGTCCTTATGCTACATGAGTTGAAACATGATGAATTAAATACAAAAAACTACAGATTTTACTCTAACATATTTGAGTAAATCAATAATAAAGCCAAAAACTAAAGGTAGAATTTCAACATTTATCTAAGAATTTTTTATGGATAGGTTCATCAATATACTTAGTAAAGAAAAAATTAAGTGCAATAAAAGTAGTTTAACATCAAATTGTGACTTAAAAGTTATGTTTAAATATGATTATAAGATAAGTTACACATTTACTAGGATGTGACAAAAGTAGCATACTCACAACTTTTTTATAAAATAATAATTGACCATGAACATAAAAAGGTCCTGTTCAAGATTTTGCCTGTTCATTTCTGTCTGTTCATTTATTTATGAGATAAGACGAAACTAAACATTGTACCTAATTAACAGCATCAAAACAATTCTAATATAGGCTCTAAATAGAAGTAAATGAGCACCAATGATAATCAAGTAAAATATCAAAATGCAAACTACACTTTATTTAATATCGAATCGTAAACGTAAATAATAAAATGGTATTTCGCATAGAGCTGAAGAAAACGTACGGCGCAAATTGGCTGCCGGCTTGTCGACGGCCGAGGCGCGCATCGCCGCCAAGCACCCAATACTGTCGCGCGCCGACGCGTGGCGGCGGGAGCGGGCCGCGGCCGACGCGCGCCGCCTCTCCGCCGAGCTGCGCTGGGCCGCGCTCGAGGACGCCGCCGCCGCCGCTCACGCACATAAGCTTCATCAACACAGATATTTTCTGTTGCGAGACCTTGCCTTCCTCAGAGATCGGGAACCGTTACTACTGAAAGTAATAACAGTACTTCACTACAATATATGTTGATGTTTACTAATACTTGTTAACACTAGAATATAACTTTAAGTTCTGAAATATTTTTATAAACATATTCTACTGCTGAATCGGTTTAACGAATACATTCAACATTCGTCCTCAACCATCTCTAGAGCTGTGAATATCTAATGTAAAAATGGAAGCTTTATATAAGCACTTGTGTTTGTTTGTTTGTTACAAATCATTTTCTCCATATCTACTAAACAAAAATAGTTACAATTTGCTAGATATACAGAGTTAGATAATCTAATCAGACATATATTATAAATATAAAAATGATTCCAATTTTAAAGATTAATTATAGAAATAAAATCAGAAAATTAAGTTCATTCAGAGTAATATACAACAATTAATTATTGGGTGTGATATGAGAAAAACAAAAATATTTTTCTAAGGAAGTTCCTTAACGTGGCTTGCAGTAAGTGTTGAGTGGTTGATATATCTAATTTTTAATAAATGAATATTTTTTCTAAAATATCAAATGAAATTTTGGTTTATGTAAACTTTTATTCTTTATTTTAGATTATTGAAAAAAAAAACTTTGTTCTTGACGAGGGTTCTCTGATCTCACATTTAGTTTTATTTATATTGTTAAAATACGATGCTTGAAATATATACAAACATATCTATAAACAGTATGTAATTAAAAAAAATACAAAATTTAAGGCGTCATCATTGTCTATAAGAAAATGTAAATAAAAGTCTTAAATCTTTGAATTGCTTTAATAATTTCGAAAAATGCTTTTGTGATGATTAATGTACTTATGACAAATGGAACTAAGCAGTAGACATTTTATAACAAAAGTTAATTCACATTTTTAAACTTAGACAACATTGCTACTCTATAGATTTTACTATCCATCGAATTCAAAAAACTGAATTGGATGTGTAAAACATTTATGAATAGAAAGTATTTATTAAATCTGTTCCTTAATTTTACAAAGGTCTAATAATTTCAATTGGTCTAATAGACCCTATAGTTGATTTATGCTAACTTCAAATTCTAACCTATCAAAGGTTAGGATTTGAATTTAACCAAGTCTTGTACAATTTTTTTTTTTAATTTGTAAATAATGATAATATTAGTTACCAAAGGAAATAAAAATTTCAAATAAAAACTAATAGATAAAGAGGTGATTTACTTTTACTAATCACAAACAAATTTGAGTCAAATTAAAGAATAAGACATAATGGGAAATGCAAAAAAAAAACTTAATCAGCTCCTATAAAGTATTAAATGTATTATAAGATCAATGATATGTTGTGTTATACTATTATTGAAGAGCTTTAATGAAATAGTACTTCAAATTTTTATAATGATAATAATACTGCGACTCTGGTATCAAATGGTTGATAGAATTCATATGTATTTTTTTTTGGGTAAATATATATACATAATAAATAAAAACACCCAAACATCAGACAAACATAAATGTTTAATGAAATAAATATTTATCTTATCAGGGAATCAAACAAACACCATGTCAGTCATGATAATTAGAATAATTATTTATAGATATTGTATTAACTGAGTTATCTGATTAAAAGATATCTGGTATATTATTAATAATATTCTATAGGAGTTACGCGCAGCAAAAGCTCCGACAAGAGAATTCAGTTGGGCGACTCGAATATGGCGGCCGAGCAAATGGGCCGTCACGAGGCACTTCCGAGGGCGTTCAGAACGAATACCAACGGTTCTCAGCAACCGCGCCACCTCCATCGTAACGCCCAGATCGGACCCTTCGCAACCCGTGTTTCTAGTGGACAAGGAGCGCGTGCGAACCACAACCACCAGATGGCCGGCGTGGCGGTTAGCTAACTTGGCACACAGGTAACGCAAATTTTATGGTAGCCAATGCATGCATGCATCGGGTTTTAATCGTCCCACTGCTAATACATACCCTTAAAATGAAATACATTCTTTATGTTTCAAGTGGAGGGATTGAGATCTCAAGGCCTTCATGCTGGCCTAGTGCGAGTTGGGGGTACTAACGACCGCAACCGAAGCCTTAATGTGCTGTCCGAGAAACGACATGTGTGCTATAACCCAACTTAAGCTAAAAATTCATTGGCCAATTTGCTCGTGAACAAGATTGAATCTATACCTCCAGCTTAAAAAACAACATATTTAAACAACAACAACAACATTAGATAAACAACATATTAGTGCAGTAGAATGAGAAATTCTACCACATACAAAAGATGTTTTTGTTATTAAGCATGTTTTTCTAAAACAACTTATTTTATAGAGCCTGGTGCTGGTCCTGGAATATGATGTTCCTTCTGGGTGTGGTGGTTCCGTGGTGTTCACCACTGTCTTTGCGCACCCTACTTTGCATGAAGCCCTTCGTGCCTGACTATGAATTGTCACAGGTAAAAAATATAGCAATGATTAAAACTTCAATGTCTTATTCCAGTGGCTCTTGTCAGTGTAGAAATTTAAAAAAAATGTTTCAAATGTTTACTTTCAATATTTTGCTGTTATCTAATAGCATAATGTAGTGATAGTGCATCATGAAAAAGAAATTGAAAATTATATTCATAAACTGGCTCTTCTTTCATTCCTAAATTGAACCCAAAACTAGTGTTGCTCTCATCCTTCCATCCATCCTGTTTCTGGTCTCAGACTTGTTTCTTTTCTCGATATTGGTTTTGATCTTGATCTTGTCCCCATCCGAGTTCTAATCTCAATTAAATTCCAATTTCTGCTCTGTTTCAGTGTCAATAGCAAGTCTAATCTAAATTATCTCACCAATATCGGCCCCGATCCTATACCAATGTCAATTCCAATCTTGTTTCAGTTCAAATTTTAGGCTGAATATAGGTTCCAGTCTTTGTCTCTGACATGTTTTCGGTCTTAGTTCCATATAACATTAGTGTAGTATAAGCATTTGGAGTACAAAATATGAATTTGGTTGTTTTGGCAGTTTTCGCATAATCCGAAAACAATGAAATAGACAGTTTCACTTTTATATAATAAAATATATATGTATTAAATTTAATTCCAAACAAACAAATAAACAGAAAGGAAAAAAAATATTTTAGGGAAAAATAAATACGTACACAAATAGATGATGAGAAAAAAAGGAATAGGTAATTGGAATGCAAATACCAAGGTTTCTATCTACCTTATCTTATGGCTGTCACCTTAGATTTCTACTCCATGGACAAATGAATATTAATTGTACATATTTATATCAGATTATTACCTAAAGAATAAATAAAACTACATTGAAATGAAACCATTTTCCTTTTAGACAAGTGGAAATGTAATTTAATATTACATTATTCATTACTTAAATGTATGTGTAAATTGAATATAAGGCATAAAATAAACAATATTGGTATGAGGGTTGCTACAGATCCTTATGATAAATGGATTCCCCAAATTTTAAGAGTTTCTATTATAATTGTATTTTTCCTATGCTTTACATTGTTATTTTTGTATAGAAATCATTTTTCATTGTATAGAAATCATAGATCATTTTCGTTTATGCTTCATTCACATTTCATTATGATCAAATATGTAAATGTTTTATTATCTATCAAACTTTGGCAACTATTATTTCACTTTACGATTTGTGAATGGGGACATTGGTCCTCTGGTATATTGATTGGTAAATTGTTATATGATGAAAACAATGCAGGTGAACGGCACATTGTTCCCGAAGCGCAGCAGCGAAACGCAGAGCATGTGGTCGCGACTGCTCGCGCTCTGGCGGCACGTATCTAAAGAGCGCACGCGTTTCGAGACCGAACCCGATACTGGTATGATAATGGATTCAAATATTAATATAATAAAAAGAGTAGTTTTATTTTTATCAATATATCATCTTATGTGTATTCATCCACTGTCATCACCAATAGCAGTCAATGGGAGCCTACTACTTTTCGGAATTAAGGTTTCCCATTGTCTGTTGAAATTTTTTTCACTTGGAGGTTAGCGATAAATTATGCAGATAATTACAAGAATATAAGGCCATAATATAATCATCATATAGAATAAGTTTCTGGTTCACACCTCTTTAGACTACAGATGGTGTTTATTACTATTAATCGAAATCTTGGTTCACAGTATGGTAATGACTGGAATATGATTGGTGGCTGTCTTAAAGAAAGATCACGACGAATGAGAAAAATGAACAAGGAACCAAACCAGCAATTTGTTCAATTACTATAATTCAATATTCTTAATAGAAAATAGATATTTGTTGTAATCTCTTATTTCGTAATAAATGAATCATTTAGCTTTTTGAATACAGAAATATGCAGCTCGCTCTCATAGATATGAAATGAATTGTTTCACCTTTTGTATTGAACAATCATGTTGTCATCCATGATCCCAATCTTGATTCTGATCCTGGTTTCGCTCTCGACTGAGATCTCGATCTAGATTCCATTTCTGCTTTCAATGCAATTCTGATAACATTTTTCCAGAGGAACCCATACTCTTACATCAAAAACATGTATTGTCACAAGTTTTTTTATTATGGAACAATTCTGCTCATGCCGTTAATCCCGAATCCAGTTCTGTTTCTTCGATCCAGTTCTGGATTCCGATACTGGACCAATGTTGAACCCTCCCTTGAACATTGCTGTTACCAATATTCAATTGGTATATAGCTAAAGAATTAGTTCTACGTTCACGCGAGAAAAGCCACGAACAAAAGTTAGTATCTATAAATTACAAGCTATGTGTTATTCTGTCATATAAGTTATACTACTCTAAAGTTTCATCAATATCTGTTTTGTAGTTTTTGCGTGAAAAACTAACAAACATCCATCTATCCATCCATCCATCCTTACAAACTATCGCATTTATAATAGTAGGATTATCGAAATAATTGTTCTTCAGGTCTGCTTGGCAAAGGGCTTAGTCGTCTCGCTAATAGGCTCTGGAACTATGGCGTCGTTGGTGGTCTGGGCTCGGCGGCTCTGCTACTAATTTCACCCTTGGCAGCCGGCCTTACCAGTCTCCTGTCCCTGGTGGCGGCGGCCACCGTCTTGATATGGATGCCGGCTATGGCATTATTGTTACATGCCAGTAACATGCTGATATACGACCTCGATTCGCCCGATCCGGCCAAATTAAATAGGTATTATAACTAGTATTACGAATATAAAACTACGTTTGTGTTATTCATTTATGTTATCTCTTATGTGTATAAGTAATTTATTATTGAAATATCTACAACAAATACTATTTCGTATTTATTTAACAAGTAAAGCTCCATGACACGTAACTGTAAATTACTATAAAGTAATTAGTTTAAATTTATAATACCTCTTAGTCACATTATTTTTCAAGGAGTTTACTCTTTTACGATACTGAGTTTATATTAAGTTTATACTGAAGAGTATTGACCTCTGTAATTGGTTATGTGTGTGGTCTTCTATTCTGTTAGAATAAATCAATGGCTTGGAATTGGATTTGGCTAATAAAATTAAGTAGTAACTAAATCTTAATCTTACCTATTTGATTTTTGTTCGTTTCATATTACAAAGAATTTATGTATAAAAAAATTAACAAATAGTAAGTCGGACCACGCTCATTATAGGGTTCCGAAGCCATTATTACAAATAAATGCACTACAGAAGAAAAAAGTACGTTGTCACACGTTTTCCTTGTTTCCCGCACAAAATAGTTACGTCTATAACTAGAAAAACAAGTAGATATGCCGCCTATTACTATAAAATCTGTGTAAACTAAAGTGCATCAGCAAAAGAGTGTATCTTCATGGCACTTTACGTCTTTTTATTGAAATGTACAGTTTTTCGAAAATAACTCAAAAATAGTATATCTGATCACATTCAAAATAATTTTTGTTGAAAACATTTATATTTACCTTTGTTATTTTTATTGTTTTTTGGACATATGGTTTTGAAAATAAAGTGGGGGGCACAATCTCTCCAACTTTTGGAGCGATTATTTCCGAAATTATTCACATAATCAAAAAAATTGCTAATACATATCTTAAAAATGTTTTTAAAAGAACTGTTCAGATATGTGCCATTGATGTTTGCTGAAAAAAAAATTATTCAGCTTGTGTTACATGTATGGAGTGCCTCGTCCCCCACCTAGCCGCCTAACTATATATATAGTTAGGGCGGCTTATACAAGACACCTATACTATAAAATTCGTCAATATATGTCTTGTAGTTTTTAAATAAAATGTCTGTGACATACAGATGGACGGAGAGGTAGACATGCCGAAACTATAAAGGTTCCGATTTTGCCATTTTGGCTCGAAACCTAAAAAGGTTATGGTTCCGTGATTTAGACTACATAATATAAATTATATCATCCCTCTATTTACTTTTATTTATTATATTCTAGTCAAACTTATTTTATATATATTTTTTTTTGTCAGGCAATTAAAATAATAATTATGCTGTTGATATTAAAATTAAGAAATGAATGTATTTCATATATCTTCTTTTATTGTTATATTCACTTATAGTAAGTATACCATCATCCAATTCTTACACATTCATCAAAAGCGAATTAATTGTATTAGAATTCAAAACTCTAAACCTTACTAAAAAAAATTTATAATAGTTTGGAGGATATTACTACTCGAGAATACAATGTCTATTTAACAGGGACTTCATAATTGCAAAGAAAAAAATTATTACTGGTAAAATACAAGGTGTCTACCACCAAGAGTTCTATACTGGGATTGGCCGTTATTAAGGTCATAATGTGAGGTGTTACTAATTAAATTTTCGATTTGTTTTCAATTTTTATTGAGCCACATATGTTCCATCAATTGTCCAACTAAAGATGACAGAAGCCCAACAATGTCACAATTGTGGTGCATGTGGATAATACTTAATCGTCGACGAAGTACTATGAAAATATTACTGAATATCTCATGCCAGTAAAACAATATCTTTAATAAGTTTTGCATTAAAATGTTTTTAATTCCGAGATAAACTTAATAAACAGAGTTATCGCTATACAAACATTATCTACTTTACACCTATATGCAAATCAAAAAAAATACTGAATCCTTTTTCATTCAAATACCAAAACCCATATACTTCACACATCCAGCTATGAGTTATTTCTGCATTTGACTTATTTATGGGAAAAATTTGCAAATAGGCTCTTGTACTTAATTCTAAGTAATTTGATTATGTAATCCGTTTAAAGTTTTGAGTATGTATCTGATTTATTATAAGACAGATCATTTAATTTACAATCAAATACATCATAAATATAGGAGCTTTACCAACTGACTAAGATCTATAGTTTAGAACTCCTCTAAATACTAATCTAATTTGTAAGGGATTTGTAGGAAATTGTATTCCTGTCATTCAAATTTTATATGTGGCGTTTCAGGTGGTTTGCGCTATTCGAAGCGGTGGTATGGCAAATCATCACGTTAGGAGTTCTACAGCCGCTGCTCGCTCTGTTCGTGGCCTTGGTTGTGTGCCCTATATACTCCCTAGTTTTACTCGTAGGTCTGTATATATATTAAAATAAAATTTAGATGTTAAATAAAATATTTGATAAACCAAATACAAGAGGAAGACCTCTTATTGTATGTGTCTCATAATAAGAATAAAATACTAACATACATTTTTAAGTGTTTATACATCTTTATAATTAGGAATTAATTTGATTTAATGAAATTAAATTCATGAATACTTATAATGGAATCTGCAACATTCTCATTGCTCAGTAGTACGTATCACTGCCCATGCAGGCAACACAGCATACTAGATAATGGATAAATATATCTTCATTCTCTGTAATGTATCTCTGCTATAATATGAGAGAATATTTGTGTGTATTTCCAAGCAGATCTTATATTGAAGTTGATTTGAATATCGAGAACCACATGGTTACACTTAAACATATTTCTTCTTTCCATTTTTTGTTGTGATCTTGTTTTTTTCTTAAAGAAATAATAGAAATAGGCTATTGTTTTACATGTATGAAGCAATCAATATTTTATGTTTTAAATAATCTTTGATTAAATTAACTTTATTTCTGTTCGGTATCCCATGACTTCTCACATATTTTTTGTTTTTGAATCAATGACTCATGTGGTAATTTGTAAGATTGTTATTTATCGTTAGGCGGAGTGGTATGGTGGTCGCTGCGGTCCGTGTGGGAGGAGGTGGCGTGGCGCGCGCTCATCCGGCGAGCGGCACGAGTTCCCGCACACGACTCCGCCTTCTGCAAGAGAGTGGATGGCCCCGGCCTGCGCGACCGCTTCTACTACCAGATCACGTCAGTAAAGCTTTGTGTATGCTTCTACAATTTTACAAAAAATTACTTAAGATCTACTAAATGTAGTTGCCAGCTTCTGTACTAACTTGAAAGTAATATGGGATGATTTATTATTTTTTTAATTACTAGTATTATTTCCCCGCATTTGTCCCGCGTGGGCTACAGTAATCTATTTCTATTATACAGTAATCTATTTATGTTCTGCGTAAAACCTTATCTTAATACAACTCTCAGTCCTGATTCTCGATTCCATTCTATGCCCCAATATCTCACACTTATACCAAATAAGTAAATTAGATATCATATACTTTTGTCCATGGCATAAATTTTTTACTTCGCTTCTATTCTTATTGAACAGATAAAACTTAAACAATAAATTTGTTCAACATTTTAATAAACACAATTTCTAATTTATAGGATTTTTATAAACATGTTTTTTTTATAAAATTAATTAAATATAGTTATAATATACATGGTTAAATACGATTTACAATAATTTCGCATTTGTTTAAGATACACATAAAGTTATTCCTGGTTCATTGATGGATATACTTATTGTGCCATGAATAAAAATATTGCTCTAGTTTTACGCAAATATGTTTGAGCTAATCAAATATGGATGTTAATTTTCGAGTTGAAAAGTTGGCATAAAAGTTTTAGTTTTGGTTGGCGCTTTCGCAGATCAGCGCAAGCGTTAGCGGCGGTGTGCGCACGCGCCGAGCTGGAGCGACTGGGTGCATGGGCGGCGCGCGTGGAAGCGGCCATAGAGCGCCCTCTACACGACTATCGCCACTTTGTAGATGCCTGCTTTGGACCCTTTTCTGTACAGATCGCTAAGGTTACTGTTCTATTACATCACTCTAGTCGAAACTTAATTTTAAACAATTCGACTGTTATTTCATTATATTTCACTAATGTATGGAGCTCTGGCCTGCACCTAACTAATTTAAAGACGCCATTAATAAACTATGGTGTTTTGACTATTTTAGCCTATTTCAGCTTAGTTTTTTTTTTTTTTTGTACAAAGCTATTATACACAATTATGGCAATATTTAATTTAAAAATAGAGGATGTCTCAATGATATAAATATTCACAAGAGAGCATGTCAGGCAGACAAAGAAGTCATACGAGCGAAAAAGAAGATAGTAGTGTATTTTTTTTTGTATGACTGCATCCCTATTGTCCGTTAAATATGCTCGACCATGAATATAGACTTTACACGACAAGACAAAAAAAAAAAAATAGTGCGTGGAGTACCTCCGCGCGGAAGAAGTGGAACTTCGCTATGTGGAAATAAAAATAGGAAAGGGTAGAAATTGATTTTTAGTGAACTCATATTGTTTCTTTAAGACAAACTTTATTAACATTGCTTACAATTCACAATGATCGCGTCTTTTAATTATCATTTTCGAGTGGAGAAATATCCAAATCTATAACATTTACAATGGGATTATGATAACTAAAGTAAGATATGAAATGTTTGAATAACCACGCGCATGTGCTTGGAATCTACCGACTCACTCTCTGTCTCTCTTCTACTTTCTACATTTGTGTATCTTTCTTTCTCTCTCCCTGTTGCGTCGGAATATTGGACGCTACTCGTTACTAACGGTCGCGTTGGCCTGTAACAGGTATACTACGCGCATGCGTTCGAGTGCCACGCATTCACTCTCGCTCTGTCTCTTTCTATTCCCCCTCCCCAAGAACGTTGAACGTTTAACGCAACAGTGCTTTCATACACCCTCATGGTAGCGTTAAACGTTTAACGCAACCTTATTGGAAGTCGCATTAGAAGTTTCACTTCAAAAAGATATATAAAATGCTGTGTTTATAATAAGTATTTTTAATTTACAAACTACTCTTGGATGATAAGGTTTTCCATTAATATTTAATTATTATGTTATCTATATATATATACATATGTGTGTGTGTGTGTATATATATATATATATATATATATATATATATATATATACACACATATACATATACATATATGTGTGTGTGTATATATATATATAAGAGATTTCCACCCATATATTGACTCATCACGATATCTCAGGAACCATAAGACCTAGAGACTTGAAATTTGGTAGGAATATTCCTTTCGGCGAGTAGAGGTCAGCTAAGAACCGATTTTACGAAATTCCCCCCACAAGGGGGGTTGCAGGGGCGTAAATAAAAAAAAATGACATTTTCAAGTTATCGTTCTTATAGGTATAAAACTTGGCCAGAATATTCTTTTTAGCATGCTTGAATTTACTAAATACGAATTCCATGACCATCCACTCTCAGAGGGCTGTGCGGGGGAGTCAAAAATTCGAAAAATTTGTGTCTTTCAATCTATAGCGGCTATAATTGTGAAACTTGACCAGAATATTTTTATTGGCATGTTAGATTTCACAAAGAGAGAATTTTATAACATTCCACCCCCAGATGGCTGTGCGGGGTGTTCAAAATTTTAAAATTTGTATCTCCCAATCTATAGCTCCTACAACTTTGAAACTTGGCCAGAATATGGCCACACACACGCACGCACGCACGCACGCACGCACGCACGCACGCACGCACGCACGCACGCACGCACGCACGCACGCACACACACACACACACACACACACACACACACACAATCATCATCATCATCATCGCGAAAATAGGATAGATCAGAATAGCTTCATAGGACCGCTAAACTTCGAGAATCGAAAATGAATAACTTCCCAATTTTTTGAAAATTTAAATTTTTTTTAGTGTAAAGTTAATAAATAAATTATGAATCATGATAATTTATATTTTTTTTTCTTATAGGTTTTCATTGCGAATAATACGGAAATTGAATTGGGATCACCTTTTCAAGCGTAACCTTAAGAGACGGATTATCCAATTCAGTGGAACCTAACATCCCTCTAAAAATTGTACATATTCCCGGAGATGGCGCATGTCTTTTTTCTTCGATATCGTATTTATTGTATGGCACTATATCAAAAAGTGCTCACATTAGAAATCAGATCGTTCATCATGTATCCAACAACTGGTCGAGGTTCAAATGTTTTTTACTCAGCAAGCGTCTGGCAAACCTTACGGTACTAAGCGTTTGTATTTTGATGACATGTCAAAGCCTTATACACAAGGATCTCTTTGTGAAGTTAAAGCGGCGGCAGAATTGTTTCCTTATCAGTTTCAAGTACATCAAGATGGCTGTCTAACGGCTACGTTTGGCGAAGAATTAGATGGAATTAAAAGACTCAGTTTTACTGGAAACTATAATAATGGTCATTATAATGCTTTAGTTCCATTATTTGAACCCATAAATAGTGATAATACCAACCCATCAAATAATCTTGATAAAAATCTTGAATCTGTGGTCGAAGATGTACCAAATTTGCCTCTCTCTCAATTATATAAAAAGAATATTCTGGCAAAGTCTTAATACCTATAAGAGGTATAGTTTAAAAATATGAATTTTTTTTATCGCCCCCGTAACCCCCTTGTGGGTGGAATTTCGTGAAGTTCGCTCTTAATAAATTTTATGCAGCTAGAAAACTATACTTAATATTTCCCGTGCCTGCAGGCATGTATTTTACGCCACGCGAAGCGGGCGGGGGACAGCTAGTCTCATATATTTCATTTGTGATTGATAATTACAACTTTTAGAATGAACATATTAAACAATGATTTTGTACAAATGCAATACTTCAAAAATTGCAATTTTATTATTTTCCAATGATTACAGATTTTGATTGGATATTGTGAGATATGCACAAAGTGCAGGCTGGCCATGAAATATCTCCTTCGTGTAATCTACAAAAAAGGAACTAGTTGTAATCTCATCTAGAATAGTTTATGTTTGTAGTTCAGATTATTATATACCACAGTTTTGACTGGTGTCAAACAAATTTAATCAAAATTTGACATATGATATGATACAGTGCAATATATTCAACTTCAAATAATTTTAACCATTGGCTTTTAATGTATTTTATATCTAAAATATTAGTTTAATAATAAGAATATTTGATTAATAAACACATTTAACACAAATAATTAATTAAATGCCCTTAATCCTGAGAGTTTGTAATTAATTCTAAATTACAATAGCGAAACAAAAACCTTTTTTACTAATAGTATCAGAAAAGAAAGATACTTAAACAATATTTAAAATTTCGAATAATATTGTAATTAAAGGAAGAGCCTGTTTTTTTAATGTTACTATTATTAAAAGAAACATTGACAAATTTAAAATTTTACAGCACAAGTCATTATACTACTGTTATACAAAAAGTTAATATGAATATCTACAATACCACATTAAAAACCAAATAATATCAATAAAAGTAAATATTAAACATAATTTTATAGTAAATGCAGTATTTTATAAATGAAAAATGGAAAGTGTTCATTAAATATCCAAGTTAAACAAAAATCGAATTGTTTATTTCTTACAATCATAAAATATATTTTTTTTTTACTAAATTTATATTCAAATTATAAAACATGCTTTTCTTTCTCTAAATCAAAATCGTAATTGTGGAATTACATATTGACATCAATTTAAACTACTTTTGACTAAATCTGGCAATGTCACAAACAAAGCAATTTATTATATTTAAATATTGTGCGTGAATCAGTCTGTCATTCATCATTAGTCCTAATTATATTCACATTTCAATGAAGACGCAATTGTTCATTCTATTCTTTCTACAGTAAATAACTGTTTGAAAAGTTCATAGTATTTGTGGAATCGTCAAGATAATTTTATATCATAGAAATGTGTAATGTCTATAAAGAGTTTGTACTGTTTGTAATTGTTTCTAATGTTTTTTTGATTTTTTCAAGTTATGCATACAATTTTATTTAATCATCATAACAATTATTTTAGTTCACAACTGGTTATATTTGTTAAACATTATATATACTAGCTTTTGCCTGCGGTTTCACTCGCGTTAATGTCAGTTTTGTCATTGAATTCGAAAACAATAGAGCATTTTCGGACATTGATATATACTTGTTGCATGTCCTTCCATTCAGCATTAACATATACAAATTTTGCGCATTAAAACACACAAACAAGGTACATATAACTGACCATGGGAAAAATATGGTTTTTTCCAAATGCTACCTGTTATGTTCGGCCTGGCGCTTTGTTGATCGTAATAACATAACTAAGTTTGATTGAAAACTGGACCTTCTGACTTGAAACTGTATGTATGCCACTGGGTATTATTGAAATTCGAAATATCATATTTTCCCCTTATCCTACACCTGTTGAAATACTGACACCAATTATATTTTACCTTAATTGTGAAATCCGAAACCTCGTCTCATTATACAATGGGCTTGCATCTATTCCTTGCATAACTGGTATGCCTTATTTCAATAAAAAAACAATATTAATAATAAAAAAACTTGAATGACAGGGGCACCCTCAAACAAACAAACTCACTATATCACTTAAGATTAAAGGATGTGATGCTTTGTTATAATACATACATACTGTAATTGAAAATACAATAAATAAAATAAAATTCAGTTTTCACATGTAGTTATTTGGGCAATATATAGGACACCATTATTTAATATCTAAGGGGCCGTCCATATATTACGTCAACGATTTTTGCTGATTTTCGCCCCCACAATCATCCTATCGTCATTTCCTAATGACCCCCTCCCCCCCTCGCGTAACTGACGTTATTTCCCAGTTTGACAAAATTAAAACATTTGCGGATTTGAAAAAATAGGATAACATTAAAACGTTTCGTTATAGAATCATCTTTTTATTATTATGTACTTTGGCAATGTTCATTAATATAATAGTTTATTCTTCCCTATTCTATACATATATTTAGTTTCTTTGGACAGCTCCCACGGAGTTTTCACCCATTCTTGCAAATCCTGGATCACGGGTAATATCTCCGTATCCTCCCCATATTCATTTTGGCTCGAGTACAATATACCATTGTACATTTAGGAGTAACTGGTATCACAACAATGACGTCAATTTCGAAACGCCCTCTCCATCATTTACCGTCACCCGCAGACCAACCCCTAATTTAGAATGACGTAATATATGGACGGCCCTAACGATATTAAGTTCAAAAATAAATAAAAACTCCACCGAAGTTGAGATTGAACTAATCAAAGAGATTAGTTCAGTTATATTCATATCGCTAGGGACAGACGATCTGGTGTCAATGTGAATGAGCCATATTTGTGTATAAGATTGCTGAATTTTATTGAAAGCTACTATTATGGACGAATAATTATCATGTGTGCAGACGGGTGCGTACAAACAATTGGAAAAAGAATGCGCAGAACTAACTTCGTCGCTGCGCGAAAAAGTCGCCGCGAGAAGGCGTGACCTCGCGCTTGGCTTAAGCGATACGGTGCGCGCGCGAGTGCGCATGGAACCTGCTGATCTCAAGGTAAGTGCGAAATATAACAAGTAATGTTATAATAATATGCATACAAGAAAATGTTGTGATGGCGATAATTTGTAATATTGTTCATTGTGTATGTACATAGCTTATATATTTATTGCATCTATTTTTAATTATCGTTCAAATGTCACCCATCTATAGACTTCTATCAACATTTACTGTAACAATATCATCATACAACAAATGTCAGCTTGTAATCAGTTTTTTTTTTTTATAAAACTACAAATTAACGATTGTCCGACTTATCCATGTACTTGTGATTCAACAATGAAGTTAACAGGAGGTACCCCAAGGTCTCGATGACTGAGTTTGCAAGTATCATAATATGTTACAAAATAAATATCTTTTGGTTTTGTGACTTGGAAACTAGAATATTTTATGCTTCCAACGAACCATAAACCTTGATATATTGATCCATTCCTGAGAAAAGGTCTTAATAAACAGACAGAAGTACAATGACGTGATTCTACAAGTGTTCGTTTTTTTTTCCTTTATAGGTCAAATCAAATCCAAAATATCTTTATTTTGTAGATAGTAGAATTGCAACATTTGAGATACGTCATTAATTAATTTTTTTCAACTTTACCAGCAATTCCAAATGCTGATTCATCTGAAGAAAAAGAGGCAAAAAAACTCAAGGGTTCCTCTTTTTTGCTCATGGATACAAAATATTGAATGATCAATAAAATGAAATAATAACATCAAACAACCTGATAGTCAAGCATTTCAATCCTATACACTTTTTTATTAACATACTCATAGAAGGTATAATAACCCTTGCTATACAATTTCCTTTTAATGAAATGTTTAAATTTAATAAATGGTATGAATGATTTGTTAATTTTATTGAGTTGAACTTTATGAGTAAGATCGTTCTTAGGTCTAATGTTAATGTTATGGATATCGCTCATTTTTTGAATCTATATTATATTTCTCTTGACATATACCAGGTTTAGGTTAAGATGGGAACCATAACAAGAATGTATCTCTTTTGTTTGTAATGTGTCAGCGGGCGATAAGGACGGGCGCGCGCGAGTTGGCCGCACAAGCGGCTCAGGCGGGCGAGGCGCGCGGCGCGGGCGGCTCCGACTGGTGGGCGGCGCGGGGACTGGCGCCCGCCGACTGGCACGGGCTCGCCGCCAACATGTTACTTGAAGTATGGCGTAATTATTATTTATTTGCATGAAGAAAAACCCTGAGCTTAGTAAATAAAAATAATTACGACTTTCTATAGCAATTTGTCAAAAGAACATATAAATGAAATATACGTATTATGCATAATGCACTTTTTTAAGGAATTTGTTTCAAATTCATTTTGATATTATTATAGATTTATGAATGTTATTATGTAGATAAGACACTTTTATCTGTCATTAACCATACACTTTGATAAACAGTTTTTACATTTTCTGTGACAAATATAGATAATTTCTAATCATTTATTGTTTGAATAACTTAAGATACTTGGATTTAGAAAATAAAAATTAGTAGATTAAAAATTCAAAGTATTACTTAAAACACAACTTTCTTAGGTATTCGACGCAGAAGTGCTAGTAGCGTTAGACGAACGAGAGGCGAGGTTGCCTCTAGAAGGCGCAACGGCACCAGGCACTACACGCTGGGCGGCGCTGGTGGAGCAGGAGACGGGTGCTCCGCCCGCGCTTGCCGCTCCACCTGACGTGCTGGGTGCGCGCGCCGACTGGCCGCCGCCACACCACACAGGTACACCTCATCTACCCAACTTAGTTGTTATAATGATAGACATCACTTATACAAGTAGTAGTTTCACATTTCAAAATTTGCTTATATATTAAAAAAAAATTGGTTGCCTGTAAAGTCGGTATACGGGCGAAAGTTTTACGTGACAACGACTTTGAGTGGTAAAATCATTTTAATGTGAATATTCATTCGTATAGTAGGAAGAAGGATGAAATAATAGTAACAATTTAAAACATTTATTTATACAAAGAATTATATTTAAAACATTAATTTATACAAAGAATCTCGCACTGAATTTCATATTAACAAAATTTTATTTTTACCTTTACACATACATACGTATTTATATACAAATATACATACAATAACTTGCAATACATTTGCGTACAATGAAACAGCGTTTACTACAACTTAACTTGTTCCTATCTGAGTGGAAGGGACGCGTGCCTTTCACTTTTTATGTCTGTCTCTCTCGCTCTTAGGCGGGCTAACCATGCCCGAGTGGAAGGGACGCGTGCCTCTCACTCGCTCTCATTGTGAGCGCATAACGTGAGCGGAGCGTAACGCAGTTTCTTGAAGTGTCACCCGGCAAACCAATTTATAAGACGTTGTCACGTCAAAATCAATAAAGTTTTAAGATTCCTTATGTCCAAACAAAGTTCTCGTCGTAAATCAGTAAGTTATGTCATAGGGCTACAGGAATGTTGATTTGTTAATTCTCTGACATCGGCGACCTTTCTTATCCACTGCTCAGAGTAGCCCCTGCTCTTAATCTGCCCTAAAGTCTGTCACTTCAGAAATATCACATTTATAATAAAAAAATAGCACAGTATTCTTATCTAATACTGTCATAATAGAAGTAGAGTCTTATATAAATTACGACAGCTTGTCTTTTTTTTTACTTGATATGTTTTAACAATTATTTGATGTCATAAGCAAGTTGTCAGTCTTTTTATTGATTATTGTTATTTAGTCAAAATTGTATTCATCCTCCATCATATGAAATTCCAAATATTGTTAGGTATTTATAATATAATACTTATAAATTATATATAAAGTATAATAGAATATATTGCAAATATTCTATTATAGTAGTTCCAATAAAACAGTGTACCTATGTTTCTATCCCACGATGGCGATACAATCTTCACAGAGGAGTGGGATGAATGGGGCTCGTGGTGCGGGTGTGCGGCGCCGCGCGTGCCGCCGCCCAGCCTCGAGGTGGGCGCATTCAGCCCGCGTGGTCCTTTACATCCGCCCGTGCCGCATCCGGCCACCGTCGCCTTGGTACTTCACAACAGGTACAGTGACTTCTTGACTGAAATTACGAATAAACAGACACGCATGCGCTGTTACACATTGATACAAGAACCAGCACTAACGTAATTTTTGATGAATATACATGTGTCCTCGTCAGGGAAGCGGAGTCTCCGGTACCGTTGGAGTCCGAAGTGTGCGCGGACGTGTTGCGCGCGCTCGAAGACGCCGCTGCCGCGCCCGACACCGATTGTCGACGAGGTAATTCACCGTCACGTGCTTTTTAGTATTTGGAGAAATTCTTATGGGTATACGACTCCTGAAGATAACTTTCTGTTTCATGTCTGATTCTTATAATTAAAACCTTATCTTTTTCCACTCTGTGCCACATGTGCACAGGGACCATTGGTATGTTTATGTATTCTTCGATTCATCGACGGTCTCCTATAAATGTTGCAATCAAGAACCGATCTAACTGCCGCAAAAACAGCGCTCAAGGTTGTGCGCTTCGCGATATCGAGTTATATGTTTCTTCAATGACACTACCCCAGGACCATAAATGCCATAGGGATAAACAAGTTCAGGCCACTTATATTTATTCTTTATTGTCGACAGCATACCACCACTATTTATAGCAAAAATCACATTCGTGATAACCTGTCCATACATAAAGTAAACTTTCCACTCAACCCCTTTTGTTGAGGTCCTCCGAGGTCGACGACACTTCAAGAAGGGCGATGCATGGCTGCTGTCCATATCCCAGTCGGACACCACAAGTCGCGAAATTTTTCAAGTCTCTCCACATTGTCTAAATGTTCTCTTTCATTGTCCAGAATAAATAAGGATTATCGCTACTACATGGTGCATAGCATCAACACACCTCTAATTATCAAAATATTAATTAACACTCCCTTGTTTAATAAAAATGACAGTTATAAAGTCTGAAAACTGTCATAAAGATGAATACATTTGAATAGGGGTAACTAAGAAAAACCAGTAATATGATTGAAAGAAAATTAGTGTCAAGATTATAAAATTGGCTCAATGTCAATATTCTAGGTCAAGACAAATTCAACAACGATATTGTAAGTGACTGAATCTAGTTTCACAGGATGAAGAGCAACTCTAATATAAAATATGTCGGTATGTTTGCATGAAGTGGTTGTTTTATTTATATATGGCGCCTGAAAAACTTGTTATTGTTACTGAAAAAAAATGATAAGGTAAGGTAAATGGCTGAAATTAGTACAGTAGATCAGTACCACTTGTATTCATGTAAATGAAGGATTTTAACTAATTTTGATTATTAGCACTCCATATTCTCTGTCAAAAATAAAAAAATACTAGTGAAAGAATTACTTTGATACGTCAATTAGTTTCCGATTTAGAAGTAAAACAAGTTGTAACCGTTACGACGCGGGCCGCCTGTTACGGTGTGACGTCATCGCACAACACGCTAGTCTGGCTCGCTATATATTATATATACAAAAGAATATTTACTATTATTAGACTATTAACTTAATACGCGGACGAAAACACAACAAAATACTGCGCAAGCTATTACACCTACTACTATAAGCGCTGGCGACTTGATACTAAGCGGGCCGTGGCCCGCGCGGCGCGTTGTTATATGACGTCACAATCGGTCACGTGACTGTTAGCGGGACTCGATATTTTTCGAAACTTTGAATGCCTATAAAATCAAAACTACTAGGTATTTTTGACTACAACAAAAACTAGTGTATTTGTATACATACTGGCTTTACTAAGACAACATTTCAAGCGATTTGACATACCTAGTAACATTCTTCATTGGGTAAAAACTGAACAAAAATTCAATTGTCTTGTGGAGCAACAGCCATTAAAAGATGTTTTATTGAGACCAAAAAAATTGTAAGATAAATGACTGAAAATGTCAAAACTGAGAGTTGCAGTATGCACTAGCTTAATAGTAAAAAAACTGACAATTGTTAAATTGCATTTCGTATTTATAGACGATTTAGTTTACAATTGTCACTTTATGGGATATATATATATATATATATATATATATATATATATATATATATATATATATATATATACATTTATGTATTTCATAAAAATGTACCTATTGCTTAATATTATGTATTTAATAAGTATCAACATGTGCAGATACATTTTTGTATTTATACATACATACTGACCTGTATGTATGGCTTTGACACTATCAACGGTGTGCTTCAATATCTCATTTACAATAATTAGCTACTAACCATTAAAAGTTAAAAGATAAACACATCAAAACATGCCGTTTCAACTTCAAAATTGACAGTTAACCGGTAACTTTAGAATTAACATTGTAGATGCGTGGGGCCATCTCCAAATGCTAAGTTAACTTTCAAATCTGCCATTTTAGCATTTATGACATTGAAGGTATATACATAGTCATATATTTTAGTTCTAATTTGATTATTTTCTTAATATTTCATAGTAATAAGTAATAATTGAAGTTTTTCTTCATAATCCATTTCAGAAACTTCCAATATTTATAAAATTAAGAATCATACATAAGGCCCTTCTCTTAACTGGCAGCAATCTGTCTGTTAACATTTAACTTTAAATAAGTGATTTTTGAAGCAATAGAATTTGACAGTTTTACTAAATGTTAAAGTAAATATTGTGTTTAATAGTTAAAATTTATAGTTAAATACTACTGATTTTGAAACATTCCTGTATATCTCAGTATAAAATCACAGGACACACAAGTTAAACCCCCAAATTTCATTCAAGAGCTATGCAACACACAGTTCAAAAAAGATTTCATACATTTTTTTATGAAACACTGGATTTCAGATGAGGCAGTCGTCTATATTCAAAAAAAGACTGAATCTTAATTTTGAAAACCAATGTCTTTCTTATAAAACTGACAGAATGACAGTATTAAGAACAGAAAACAATGGGCTGAAATGCGGATAACACAAAGAAACTTATTAAAAGATTATATTTAATATTCACAGCCATTCAAACATTATTGTGAAATCTTATGATACGGATGTCATGATTATATTGCTTGGAAATTTTGATAAACTGTATGCACATTAAATATACATGGGAACCGGTACCATCGCAAAAGGGCGTATCATGCATATTACTTACAGCAGTATTGATGCGAACTTGGCAAAAAGTCTACCGGCTTTTCATGCTCTGACTGACTGTGATTATGTGCCGGCCTTTCACCGCAAAGGAAAGGAGAACCTTATCATTTTTTTCAGTCGCCAAATATAAATAAAGCAACCACTTCACCCACACAGCGACATGTTTAGCATCAGAGTTGCTCTTCATCCTGTGAAACTAGATTCAGCCACTTACGTTAATCGTTACCAGATTTGTCGCGATATCCTAGAGTATTACCAAAACCGTATGTTTCAGATGGTGTAGAGAGGTACCGCGGTGGTGGCGGCGCGGCCGGTAGCGAAGCGGGCACCAGCGACGGCAGCGATTGCACGCCCGATCTCGACGATGAGCGCCCGCCCACGCCGCGCGGGTAGGTCCCTCCTTGATCGCATAGAAAAGCCAAAATGATAGATTGTCATTTAAGTGATAATAAGCTATATTAATGGCATATTAGTATTATTTTGTTAAGATCATCTTGCAAGTTCCGACCATCGTTCGTTGGCCAGTACGTGACAATTTGCTTCAGCTACATTTTACCTAACAATTTTGTTCATATTACAAAGACAATGAGAAATAAAGGAAAATACTAAAAACAAATTTAAATTAAGCTTATGCCAGAAAAGGGTGTAAAACAACAGATCAGCTTACCGGCAAAGATGCCATCCTGCAAAACGAACTACTTCCGTGAAAGATGAGATCGGTGCATAGTGTTATTGTACTTGCGAGGCGGACGATTTATAAACTAATCGGCTACTACGCAATTTTATTATAAACACGTGCTCAGATCTTATATTTCGTGACCCCGATTGCGAATACCTGATTTTAATTTGTTTATAGGAAGTTTTAATGCCTTAAACCTCAACTTTAACATGGATTAGATTTAGAATAGGGTTAAGATAAGATTAGAGAACGCGAGGGTCCGAGCTTCTCGATCTGAATTAAGAAAAGATTGAAGGAGGATACGTCTCAATAGTTGGATAATAAAATACCTGACATGCACTAAAATTATAGGATTCATATTTTTAGCTCATATTTTACCAGTACAACGAAACTATGTCGATGAAAATAAAGAAGAAGTTTGTCCTATACAAGTGTGGTCGTTGTCCTTGAACCTGCATGTCAGGTGGTAGTAGAAATATAACAAAATGTGTGTCATTTAGTAGCGGCAGACGTTCATCGGGCAGCGGGGCGGGGGGCGGCGGAGAAGCGGAGTTAGCGGTACGAGCAACGGGAGCCGGCGGAGCCGGTGCCGCGTGCCGGTGGACGCTAACTGGGCGCGGCGTGCGCCTGCGCGCCGACCTCGCCAGCCCAGAGGACGTGACGCTCGACACCGACCGGCACATGGGCACATCCGTTTGAATCGTCAACACCACCTTCACCATCCCACCTCTAACAAAATTTTAACTTAGAATCATATACAGTTCCATCAATCATTGATTTCAATGGAATAGAATAAAAACTTTTATACATGTGTTAAAAAGTAATTATTTTTAATGCTTGTCTAAAAGTTTTTATTAATTTTGAATAACTGTATTTATATCATACAACTCATTTCTATTTCACACGGCTGAAACCATTTACACTTTCTTTTAATTTATTTTCGTTGTTTGACATAAGGCAAGTGCTACGCTTTTGTTGAACACTTCACACATTACGAATTATGTGAGAATCGTGACAATTCCGCCATGCTAATTTACAAAGTTTGTGTATCAGTTACTTGGACTTGATAAACAAAAGTATTGTCAAACCAAAATTACCAATTTGATAAAACAAAACCGCCCACTATTAAGGAAGAAAAATATATATTACTCGCGATCATAAAAGAAGACCAATTGTTAAATATTTATCAAACAAACGTTCAATAATTCATGAAATGAACACTGAAAAATTCTATCTAAATAAATAGATGATAAAAATATAATTATTGGAATAGGGAATTTCGCTCTTACATCCTAAATACGAAATACATTTTCACAATCTAAAATTGGCAATCCTTTACAGTATAATAAAAAATAACCTTTATCTGAGGAAATAATAAGTTGAATAATAAGTCGAGACGGAAAAACTATTTTAATTTTATATCTTTTAACGTAATTTTGCTTGGATACCTAGCGAATTACTGAAATTAAAATTTGATTTCTTAGTCGAACCAAAAGAACAAAATGGCTTTAATAATTACTCATTTTTCTAAATAGATAGAATTCATGCCAAATCCCTTTGCCGCTGTGAAGTTAGCTCTTTACTGTCGCAGTTATTGAAATGCGGCTGATTTCACATCAACAAAGCTATTTGATGCCTACTGGTCTTGATAAACATAAAGGAGATTGTCAGGTCAAAAGATATTTTGTCTAAATATCTTTTTTTTTTATAGATAATGAAGATGAAATGATTGAATAACAAACTTAATATTTGTGTTCGATAATTAGCAATATTAGTAGTACTGAATGAAGCTAGATATTGTTACTTTAAAGAAAAAGTACCAATACAGGCAATAAATAATAGAATAATCAAATATGAAATCGCTCTTTAACGAATGAATGAATGAAATTATATCTTATTTCATCAAGCAATACTAAGGATGCTTTGTGTGTTTATAGAATGTTTAATTTGTAATCATACACATTTATTTTCGTTTTTGAATCATACTGATCGTAGACTTCTCATCTCTTTGACTATTTAAATCCACTGAATTTTTTTTTAATCAAAATTGCGCACTATTTTAAGAGCACTTGAATGCGTAAAGTATAAACATGTGTAGATGTTAAATTACGTTTTTTTAATATTGTATAAAAGTAATGGTGTATGAACATAAGGACTGAGAAACGGTTAATGGTCAAGTAGACATGATTTTATTAGAAATATGCTGTAATGCGTAGATAATGCGTATGCGTACACTGTGTAATTAAGTGTTTGCTTATTTGCACTTTTTGTGTATTTATAAATTGGGTTTCAGTGTGGAAATGTGCAAAAACAATTTTGTTTAGAAGGGCCAAACCGTTTTTTTTATTATAGTATATGGATGTAACAGAACATAGCCTTAAGGGAGTACAAACCGCCTAATATAGTTTTTTTTTATATATATATATTATTATTGAGGAGCAAACGAGTATGCAAATCACCAGAGTATAGGTCATCACAGCCAATGGACACTCGCGACTCCAGGAGTCACCAATTTGTTGCCAGCGGCCTATTGGGTAGGAATTGAATAACTAATGGATGCGAAAAGGAGTGATGGAGAGGTAGTGGGCGACTGAAACTCACTAGACGAAACGCAATAAAGGATCATTATAATCTAGAAATGTAGTTTAAATTTTTATTATTTGATCAATTATCTTGTATATAGATAAGAATTACTTGCTTTTTCATAAAAATTGACAAAATCAATTTATTCAACATTTGATGTTTAGATAGATGTGTTACAGTGGTGTGCTTCAAACTCTCATTCAAAATAATTAATAGTTAGCTGTTAAAGTTAAAAGCTGAACATGTCTAAATACGTTTTTTTTTAATTCACAATTGGCAATTGAATAATTGCAGCAGCAGCAGTTAGCAGTTAACTATTGCAAATGAGAGTTTAAACACACTGCTGTTAGTGTTTTTTTGCATTAAATTGGTGGAAGACACAAAATTAATTTTTCCTTATTTGTTATTTATTGTTAACATGTATACTTAAAAGATAATTTTGAGAATTACAATTCAACAAATCATACTGGGAATTCAAATTATATTGCAATTAGTAATAAACGAATCAAATCAATAATTACGTATCGCCATTTCATATATCTAAAAAAATATATTATTAAGATTATTCATTTATTGTAATTTCCCTAACGAAACCGTCTTCTCGCGACGCGCATGACAATCGCCCGATTATGCATTCGAGGATAGTTGACGAATTAAGCGGTCCATACTCCTTTATGTCTGTGTTAAGTATTTCTTTTATTCTTTTCCACACACTTAATTCTCCTGAATTGCTAAATTAATATGCACGTGCAACCAGTTACACAGTGTATAAAAGAAATTAATTGCTCTAGGAACGTGATATAATTACCGCCTTAGTGTTGATGGATGTGGGCGTGGTCGTCATTGGATGGATTCGAGTGGTGCATTGCACAGTAGATGGAAAAATAAAATCGTTGATGTTATCACATTGAAGGTTTTAGCAAAAGACTGGAATTAAGTACTTGAATAAATAATTGTTCAACGTAACCGTGAGAATGAGGCGTTGTGCATCAGATATGTCACAGCCTCTTTATGGTTAATAACATCGTGTACCTGTTTGTATAACGACTGTAGCGTATCAGATCATTGTTCTATTAATATCATATGTAAAATTCGACTTCTCCTGTTTCCTTCAAAGATAGAGTCACTTATGGAAAAATGAAGTTGCAAAATTTAATGGTTTCCAGTTGCCTGCATGCCATGTCAAAGTTTGTATGCTTGTAGGTATGCACTAGTTGCAAATTGTGTTGTTCCTATCGTAATGCGCTCACGTATAATACTCGCCTCGTATTGTATAATGGTATTAATTTAATTATAACCACTGAAAAGATGGACTATTAAATGTGTCATGTGATATCTGCATCTGCAGACCTCTTGGTGGAGAGTATACTGGGCATGTACAGTGAGTTATGTTCTATTATATCCACTGTTTAGATCGATTGATGCTGTTGAGGTTGGAAGGGTTTTAAGCACCAATATGCAAATGACGTCATAAGGGGGGAACTAAGTTACACGAGTTAGTTGAGTTATTTGTTGCTATATCAGATTTTATCCTCATGGTGAATTGGCATATTTATTTACAGTTAATTTCTAATTTTAAATAACATTGGCATAGTTATTTAAAATTAGAAATATCGGCCATAAGCCCTGTCAGAATGTCAAGTATACAATGACCCAAAAAATGTTTTGCTGTGTAGTGTTATTCTGTCAAATTCAGAGGAAAGAAAGAAAAATTGAAAGAAATCCGTTCATATTGTGTGTTAGGAAGGCAGAGATTAAGAAGAATGCAAGCGTGGCATTACATGGGTACGAGAAAGTGAAAATACTTTTCATTTCATAACGTATGGTCACTTGGATGCATGAATGACAAAAAATACATCAGTATAGTAAACATGGTTAATGTGCAGAAAATATAAACAATAATTTATTAATATTACATGATAACTTCAGTTTCTCATCACATGAATAAAAACATTGGGATTTTGATAAATCCTTGTTTTATAGCAGTTGGTATATACACCTAACAAAGAAAAGCATTTTCTTTTTCTCTTGATTCCTCTCTGTCTGTTTTGTTGACTGTAGACATAAGTTGTATCCAAAACGGTAAGTAAATCAATTCATATTGTACATGCATAATATTTAAATGCTTACAGAAATATTAAAACCAGTTATTCATTTGCATTGAACATAGCAACTGCAGTATCTGTCAATGTGTGATTGTGTTTTTTGTTTCTGCAGCTACTGTTACAATGTATGTGGTTGTTTTGTGTAATATTAAGAATGCTATTTATATGCACGATATTATACTATGTTTTTAATGATTTTGAAGAGGTGATTGAACAAGAGATATGCTAAACAACTTTGAATTTATCGCGCCGGCCACTTCATTCAAGGGCCAATATCGCACGTTATCATGATGCGTCACATTTTCTCATATACTGTTATGATATTTTAATAGTTGGTTAAGTATTGTCCATTTAAAAAATCAGAGATGACTGTTAATTAAACCTTATCTTGTTGAAAATTCAAGTGACACGGATGAATAGAAAGCTATTTTATTTGACTAAAAATATTTTGAGACATGCGATACGTGTAGTATGGATAGAGTGGTCATTTAATGTCAAATAATGGTGTAGTTTGGAAGATGCAATGATAACAACAGGAAAACATTGTACAACCATGTGTAAAAGGTGGGTAGAAGGAGACTGGTGAAGGGTCGGAGTAAATGAGTATAATGGAAAGTTCGTCAAAGGATGCCCCAGGAAATCTTTACCTACTGTATTGATAGCATACTTGAGTGTGCCACCAAAGGGTGAAGAATCAAATTTAAAGTTTTCGAAATCAACAAATTTGCATTAAACCATTGATGGACTTCAGTGAACTAAACATAATCATGAAAAGATTGTATTTTCTGGGAATTTGTGGTCTCTGTCTACTCTCATGGGAAATCGGAATGAACTTACAAATTAAAAGCTATAAAAATATTTACATATTGTGTGTCAAAATATACAGAAACTCACTAATGTGGTACAGCCAATATCTAGGCCACAACTATGAATCAATTTTTCCTTTTATTTTTGTCTTTTCTAGTCGATATAATTAGATTAGTACATCTACTTTTGCTTTAATACAGCAACCTCTTGTACAGTATTATTTGTGTGGTTTTTTTCGTAATAATTTTTTACCTGTCATTTATCTAAATTTCTAAATTTTAATAATGATTTGAAACCCACTAAATATATGGTATAATAATGTAACTATTTCTATTTTTAACTTATATATTATTTAAGTAGTACTGATAGGAATATGAATCCACAAATATTCTAATGTAAAGTAAAATAGATTATGACATTTGCAGAAGCCTCATGAAAACTGTATTATTTATCATATATAGTTATAGGTATTAGATGATAATAAAAATGCAATAAAATATAGTCAAGCCTCATTCTATTTGTGACGGTATTTAAAAAAAAAATTGAAAGTTTCATATTTGCACATAAACAACTACAAAAGTTACAAACAAATAGGAGCGCTAAAAAAGACATAGTTTTTGCACAAATGTTGAAAACTTAAGTACAGTAATGACAGTTCATTGATAATTTTATTGTAGGGATGTAATGGGTTCAAATTATGACCATGGACAAATTGACAATTAAATTTTCAACTTAAAACTTTTAGTCGGAAAATTCCTTTTTCAAATTTTTCAATTCAAAAATAGTTTTCAAATTTGCATAACAAATTTTGAAACTATTTATAAAAAATGCCTTTTTTTTTCTATTCATAATCTTTTTTATCACTTTTAATTTAAGTGTTTTATGTGGGAATTACATATGACGCGTTCTGGAAAATTATCTGCAATACTTTCATATAAACAAATTATACACTCTCGCCCAGTTAATACAGTCCAACTTAAAAGTAACAAAGTTGCTGATCTGATACGGCAATACTGTAAATGTGAACGTTTATTTCTGTAGTCCAAGGTGAGTTTCGCCATTTAACCGGCGCTTAAACGTTAATCGACGTTCAACTCTCGAGTCGACGGACCGTTAAAGCTCGACAGTGCACAGTGAAATCTCCCCTAAAGACCGAAGCGTAAATGTAGATTCGCATCGCCGGTCGCTTGGTATCGCAACGCCTTAGCTGAGTATTCCGCGTAGATAGCGCCGTAGGCTAGTTCCGTTGTAATTAGCACGTAGTACGTAGTAAGCACTCGACGGTTGCCTTTTACAGTTAACGCGCGTCGCCGTTGGCGGTTAGGCTTCGAAAATACGCACGAGACGTACCCGATCGACCGATCGTCCAACTTGCGTGTTGGCTAAAGTTGAAACGCGCGACATACAATTTACAATTGCTTGTACATAATGAAAATTTGTAGGCAGAGACGCGTCTCGAGGGATTCGATCAGTATTTGCCGATCCGTATTATAGTTTAATAATTAAGGAGCTAAAGCTTTTTTTGAAAAATAAAAAAATGTGTGAAACTTTGCGTTTATCTTTTTTTTTTTTTGTTTAATTATGAGCTATTTTTACTTTTTTCTGAAATAGAAGGTAATGGCATTATTTTGCACATTTTTGGGTACGAGTAATTAAAAAAATTACTTGAAATAAATGTATTTATACATCCTTAATCCTCTCAAAAGGATATTGGACAAAAATACATGAAACAAAACAAGGGTTTTTATCTTTTTTATTTTGTTTCATGTTTACTTCAATTGCCATAAAAATGATTTCAAATTTTTTACACTCGAAGTAGATATGGGGTAATGCCCTCTATAATTGTGCAAAATTGTAATAGACCCCAAGATTATCATCGACTGAAGAAGGCTCTCTAAATACTTATATATTTTAAAATGCATTAAAAATAGTTGTAGCTTTTTAAAATTTTTTAATTCTAGTTTAGACTTTCAATAAATTTGAATTTTTAAGTTGTTTTTATTGAAACAGCTTAAAATGGTCTTTATTTCTTTTATATTATTACATATTATAAAAAATTATGTACTAAAAACATAATAATTATTGTGTAATGAACATTATAGTAAATGCTCAAACTCGTGACATAAAATACAGGATCGTGTCATTCGCACACAAGTCACGTCCCGAGTTTTAAGACCGCAAATGTTGCTAGTTTCGGTGTTTACTATAGTTATTTCCAAATAACCTCTCGAGACCCAGATGCGAAACTGCTACGATGACTTCTTCAACGATCGATAATCCATAGTTCTGATACTAGTACAATATTATTTTGTCACATATGAAAGTACCTCACTCGGGCGTCGCGGGTTTTGAAAGCGGAGCAGGAGAAAAATGATGAGTGTATTGAATCAAAACAGACAATAGCTCAAAACCGTCTACTGTCGATTCCGCGTCGAATGGTATTAGTCCCATAGCGATGCGTTCGCTAGTTATAGTGGTATTAGTCCCAAAGTTTTTCGTTGATGTCTGCGCAAAAAAAGATTTATTTCACGTGATCGCCGTTTCACGTTATGAATTTTCGTCTTCGATCGCTTTGGAAGTGCAAGTGCCACTTGTACTTGACTCGAAACAAAGAACGTCTCACGTAGTATTTATTTGTCGGTGTTATTTGCGTCGTTTCTTTTATTGAATAGCACATCCTTGGAGTTTTTAACAGTATTTTTAAACATTTATGTTTCTTCTAAAGCTAAAGTAAATTTGCTGTTCTTTCTTTAAGTAAATTAAATAGTCACTATGCATAAAAATGAGACAATATTAGAAAAGAATTACACAAGTTATCCACTTCATTAAAAGATTTCGATTTTAACAATAAATTTTACTTTTATACCTTTATAATAATAAAAGTAAAATAGTTTATGGATCTTACATAAATAATGGGGTAGTTTATCAAAAATCTGTTTACGTGTTACAAATGGTACTAATCAGTTTAGAAATGAACTACATCAATTTTTATTTAAAATTTACTTGTAAAATCTAATAATAAAATTAAAGAACCAAAACGATTTCTTTTTTGACTTTGCATTGTTTGACACTGATACAAATACAACTGTTTTTGTGGTTAGGAATTCATAACTTAGAAAAGTTTTATGCATAAAACTCTTAGAAATAATTTTTCTGATGTAAGATAAACGTAAAGGTCGCTAGAACTGAACGGTGCCTTATTGCGCAGCACAACGCTATTTTATTGTGCTCGGGCCCTTGCGTACTGCTATTTTCGATGCCGTTAATATGACAATTCTTCTTTTTTTAGGTTATTCCTTGATCTGACCGCCTGTTTGGCGCAGTCGGTAGTGACCGCACTTCCCACGCTGGGGGCGCAAGTTCGGTTCCCGCAAAAGACGAACATTTGAGTACAAATTAATGTTCGTCTCTAGTGTGGGTGTTTCTATATATATATATATATATATATATATATATATATATATATATATATATATATAAAGTATGTATTTGTAACTATCTGGTCGTATAGTAAAAGCGCCGTTGCTTAGTTTGGAACCAGATGGTGCTTGTATATATCTGAAGATATTATTGTTATTATTATATTATAATATCTCAAATAGTGCAGTGTTCTCTATTAAATGCTCTGCTAACTCCATGTTAAAGAACTTACGCTGTATAATGTTTTCCCTACTGTACTTAGTTTCGTATGCTCTAGTTTCTTAATCCGTACCCGTGCGTTAGTTATTTAGCTAAATTTAGAGTTATAGAAGTACATCCTCCTAACTGTCCCGTTTTGGGTCGACATCGCGACGGGCAGACAGACAATCGCCTGCTAAACACATTTTTGTTCTGCAATCTGATTACATCTGGTTTGCTCATTCACGTGTAAATTTTTTGCTTGCAAATTTTCAAAGCAAGTCTAGTTCTAAAACTGATTTATTGTCGTCCTACCACTCGGTTATGGCCGTTTCTGGCAAACACTCGACTACTACCGCGATCTTTGATTTTCAAATCATTAGCAGATCCCGACACATGACTTGCTGAGTAATGTGTCCTACGTTTCGCTGCCAGTCCATTGGGGTCTCTTTTTGTTAAGTGATTGACGCCCTCAAGCTTTCCATTAGTATAAAATGTATTAAAATACAATAAATGTCTTAGCACCAAGGTTCAGTCAGCGTTCTCTCCTTGCCCAAACAACACATCATTATATTCATAGAATTTGTAACACTTTTACTGAATACAAAATCACAAATTGAACGGCCTAGGACAATACTCACATATGTTACAAGCCCCTGCAAAATCAAATAATAATTTATTCTATGCAAATGTATGGCTCTTCAATTTCCGTGTTTCAAGTTTCTATTATTTTTGTCAAAAGTAGTCGCCTTCTATGAAATGCCCTCATTTTGAACTTGTTGCAATATGTCTTCGGAAGGATAAATCATACCAATTCCCATAAAATGAAAAATATGTTAGAGCCATATTGTCTGTCTTTAACAGAATTCGCATTTTCGTTTTTCAGTGTATTTTTGTAATGGAATATCCAATATAATCCATAATAATATCCAGCGATGAAACGCTAATCAATACTTAACATTACACCATTAGTCACCAGTAGTCTCTTTCTAGTACTTTACACAATCATAGCCACTGAAGTAGTTCTGAAGAAAAAAATCAATTTTAGAGTTAACCCTATTTTAAACAAGTCAGCTCGGAGAGATGTGAATGTCGAGTGGAAAGGATTTCTCAGTCCTGTGTTTGGGAACCAGATCGAGATGTTGGAAGTATCTATCACTGACCCTCGTTATGGAGTAATTTTACATGCTCCTTTTGAGGAAGATCGCTCGCTCACAAGAAAGTGTTCTGGCTTGCTGTCTTTACCCATATTTTGTCGTTTTCGCATTTTGAGCGTTGATCATCGCCATTTCTATATCTCGTCTTCATTAGGTCCACCATCTACAGAAATCGTTATTTTCATTGACGAAAAAAAAAGTAAACCTAATTATAATACGACGCAAATTATTCTATTATAATAATGTAATTCTACGATTTGAAATAAATCGAGAATGTGTGTAAGACAGAATGGACCACGACGCCCGCAATACTACTTTACACAATTACATACAAGATATTAAATATGAAAATTTTTTGGTTCAAAATTTTAATTTACATTGATTGGAACTCAATGAAACAATATTTATTTATTTTGAGTAGCATATCAGTATATAAAACGGTGTGCAATACATATAAAATATCCTCATTTATTTATTTATTTTTTTTTGATAAAATCTTGACTTTCCACTGTCACTGGCCACCTTCTGGCCGTTGTCTCGATACATAAAAATCAATGGTACCATACTAACTAATAAATAATATTACGTAAAATATGATTGTCAAACTGCCATGGCATGGAATTCAAAATTTAGGTTTAGCTTTAAAAGTTATATTCTAGTACCAGAACTTGGTCATGATTATGAGTTTAGGATTTAGTACTAATTATAACAGGCTGGGCCTCGGGAGTTTCAAATACAATTAAACCAGCTAGTTTCTATTTTTTTCAACCAATTTCTGTAATTTGCAAAAGGATGCCTTGCACATGTTATTAGGTATTCTTAAAGTATCGGTCGATCGTTTAGCTTAAGCCATATGTATTATTTGCATATAAGGTTATATAAAAGGTGTATTTACACAAAGCACGCTCTATGTAATTGAAATGGAATGCAATGAGAAGCCTGAAAAGTTACTAAGGATTTGCTAGTGTCATATTTGAGAATGATAATTTAAAATAAATGTCCATGACATTTTAAGCTTTAGGTAGGCTATTTATTATGAAAATAAAAAGGAACCCTTTATGAGCATATTTAGATGATAGGCAGATGTAAAATAGAAAACATTTCTAAAACTTTAATAAATAGATCTAAATGTACTGTTTTATTGAGATTATATTTATTGTTTATGTATTGTTAAACATATTTTAATTTAAAATATATGAATTAATACTCATAGGAAAGACTATATAAATAACAATTCACAAATATACCTTAAGATTTCATTGTTTTTATTGTGTTAACGGCCAATTGCACCAAAAGAAAAAAATACAGTTCGTAAATTAACCATAAAATTTGACAGAATGTCCAAAATATCAGTCGAGTCTTATGTTTAATTTTACATTTATTTTTTGATGCAATTCCCCCGTAAAGGCCTCTTCTATGATTTCGTTTTAAACTCATTTTTTAAAGTAAATTTTGACTTTAAGAACTAATTATTAGGTCTTACAAAAGAGGCCCTATTTTTTTCATAATGTGACATGGATACTGCTGGCAATAGTCGGCCCTATGCTTGCTCATGTACAAAATAGTATGGTTATAATTAATATAAAATATTGTATAATGTACAATATTTAAATCTTTTGTGTATTGAATTATTCGCCAATATTTAACTAATAACCAAAGTCGATTATAATGTCTGTAATGCTCATATAATGAAGTTTTTGTAATGTTTATAGTAGGGTATGTTAAAGGCTGCTATGTATGTTTCTCTCTAAAATCGCATCGTCAATTATTGGCAGCTTATTTTTTTTAATGTATGATTTATTTTTATTTAAATTTGAATCACCTCTTTCGTGTCTTTGCATTTAAAATGGAATGCATTTATAAACTTATTTACTTTTATTTCAAATTGTGACTTCTTTTAAATAAATTTTAATGACGCTAAAAACATTGTATATCATTATTGATTATTGTTAAACCCGGAAAACCAATTTTGTGAATGTTTTCTTAAGAGACAAGACTTTTGTTAAAAAACTACGAAATATCTGAACTTTTCCGAATTTTAAAATTCACCAAAAATGAAAATACTGAGACAAGGAATCGTGTTTATCTAACTGCAGAAACAAAATACATATAAGAGTAGTGCTCAATTTCTTTGTCTCCTATATCTTTAGACTTAATTCTCGCCGCTAATGAAATACCGCGCTGTATACAAAGTGAAAATTGCAGTCTTTTTTTCTATACAATACAAAGCAGTTCTAAAAATAGACCAAACTGACTGGTGAGAGAATATTACAATCAACAATCCAAAAAAAACACGATTACAGGAGATCAGGCAAAAAATAAAATAACAGTTGAATGGAATTGAAAATTTATTAAACCTACCTATCTAATAATATAATCTTCGCTTCTCTGTTACACAATTGTATCACATGGATTCAAAAACTCATTTTGTTTACAAAATACTATATCCATAAAAGCTTGAATGCATAAGATTGTAAAAATAAATATATGAGTCGAAACATAATTTCATCAGCCGAGCGCTGCGACGCGCCATTTTTAATTTAATAATAGACAATTTTAAACAATTTGTTGGAGCTACCTACCTAATGATTAAATAAAGTCATAATATAGAAAAAAATATTACATGAACACTATAAAAAATGATTATTGGAAACAAATTTACTCATACTAACTACTAAAGTTAAATTAAAATGCATAATGATTTGTCGATTTAAAAGGTTTTGCCTATACACCAACAATAAAAACCAATTTACATAGAAACCACATTAAAAAAAATACAACAGAAATCACTCTTCCTACAAATGTGTTAATTGTTTATGTAGAAATAACATTACTATGAAAATACAAGAACAATAAATGTAATAACAGAATAAAGGCAGTTCCACAGTCGTCTCTCTCTCTCTCTCTCTCTCTCTCTCTCTGTCTATTACTGGAAGATATTTTACAGTCCTTACACGATCTGTTTGATATGACGTCATTAGCCAACTAAATGTTCCGTCGACTCAAAAACTCTTAATTGTAGCGCAACAAAGGAATTTTGTAGGGGTGACGAAATTTAACATTAAATTCAAAACCAGCGACTCGAATGTGTCTTTGAATGATGATCCGTTTTACGACGATAATAAAATGACATCCCCTAACCTTCATGGAAAATGACGTCATTGCCGTTAAAAATGGTAACTTCGTAGTACACTGCGTCCATAACCTGAACCGAAACTTGATTTGAAAAACCTTAACGCATGTGTAATGAGGTTTACTTAGATGTGTACAATAAACATTTGTAATTACAACATTAGGTGACGACATCAACAGATGAAACAAAGTTGCATAGATTAAAACAAAGGACAGTGATTATGCCACTAAATGTGAATATATTAGTCTAACAAAATAGAAATAAAAAAAATTTCAAAGGTATTCCTGGATTTGTGAGAGATCAAGATGAATTATGGGCGACAAGGTCATATTAACGTTACTTGCAAAGATGATCCTCCCCGCCCGATCTAACTGAAATTATGTTAAAGACCTCGACATAGTTTTAAAGATAGTAAGAAAACTAAGACGAGTTGATCAAAAGTCACATGTGGACAACTCATTCAATAGATCGAACAGGTTTATATCATGAAAAACAAATTAGTTTTAATAACGATCGTCATGTTTTGTTAAGCTTTGCATCTTAATAATTTGCAATAAAGTTTTTAATAAAACAGAATAGCTATTATATCTATTCCATGTGATAATAGAGAAATCATTTTTTATGAACACAAGACGACTACTGACACGACTACACGACTGGAACACAGCGACAATCACAAGTGTGAATACCTAGCAACTACCGAGACTCGAGCGCGTGCGCACAGGCTTCTTGTATCCTAAGAACCTATGCGCAGTCTAAATTACATACTGTATTTCCAAAAACAACGTTCTTATAAAGAAATTGGAATAAGACTAAAACATTGTATTGGAATTCACCATCTTGAAACAAGTTATACAAATTTTCACTTTATCGTAAAGCTTTTATGGTGACGGGTGCAACAAAATTATCAAACTGAGCTATTATTTCCTTTGTTTATTCCTCTCAAAAAAAGCTTAAACATCGTTTTATCAGATATTTCAAATTTTTTAATTACATGTATAAAAACCAAATATTAAAGGTGTCAGTGCACACACTCGAGTCTGACCATAGACACGTCTCCCCAAGCCAAGTGAACGAGATGGCTGTGAATGGATATTGCTTTGTGATGCATTACTAATTTATACTTAAAATTATACATATTGATTACAATTTGAAAACACTACTTATGTCTAATTCATTTTAAAAATCTAGATTAATTTGTTTATTATATAAGTTATAAAAGTTTTTATAATTCCATAAATATAAATATTTAAACGTAAGATTCACGATTTGTTATTTTCTTCTTTTTTCTTAGATTTCTATTGTAATATAAATACTACCTTCTATAAGAGAAAAGAATGAAATACGTGAACTATACCAGATTATTTGTTGACCCAAAAGATGGCACTAGTGAGCGCACAATGGCTCTACCTATTTAAATAGATTCACTCGTCTCCGTGATATATATTACACCTTTGACTCGTTGTGGATAATACTTTTAGATTAATTTTACATACTTAAACAAATATTCAATCATTCCAGTGCACATTTAATAGGCTGATAGTTTAATAACAATATAATTTTTAAACAACTTTGAAAATATGCACTCAAATAAAAATGTATATAAAATAAACATGAACCGCCCAACATACCAATGTTATAAATATCAAACAACAATTATTTCTGTTTAGGAATGTTATGTATACCATAAAATGCAAAATAATTAAAAAGAACCACTCAAAAGCTTTTGTTGCTAATATTAAATATGGCCTTTCATTTATAAAGCATTTTGTCCCACGCAACATAAATAATTTATGTCGCAACTAAAGGCCTAATCTCACAGTAATAAAACTTTCATGATATATTGTTCATTTACAACATTAAATGCAGTCAATGGATAAGAACATTTTCTAATCGTGTCTGAATACATGTCCGCGGCATTTATGGGTTTTTAATTTCTCAATTTTAGCTAAATTAAAAATCTCTTCCAGTTACAATGAAATGTAAATAAAGTTTGCTACTTATAGACAATAATATCACTATTCGCACAAACAATAAAGATGATAATCGTATTTTCTCATAGCATATTACAATAGTGATTAAAATTTGCATGAAACAAAAAGAAAATAGTGGAGAAATTTCATTACATCAAAATGCAATGAATTAAATTAAAATTGGTTTTAGCAGTAGTTTGCTATTATATTTGTATTTTTCTTTATGTGCTTTGTTCTATTAAAATAACAAAATATTCTACAATATAGAATAATTCTCTATTCTTATAAAAACTAGTCAATAACAAAGACCAGTGTCTAGCATGTATTTTAGATGATATATTGGAACAATTTTCTATGGGGTCATTTGTGGTTTCAGATATTTTCTATTGTTTAAATTAGATGTGCGCCATCCAACCTTAATATGAAATATCCAGTCATAACACAACGCCATCTACCACCAAATAAAAGAAAAGTGAGTTGTGAAATATGGCGGGCGCGCTAGTTACGTAACCGACGAAACACAACCGCAGAAAACTTGATAATTTAGAAGTTAAAGCACGGTGTATTCAATTATTTGTTCCTTTATTGCACGTTTCATGACTTTTATATTATATTTATATGGTGACACCGATAGGTCAGTACCTTCGTTTGTATCAACAAATGATGCGCAGTATAAATGATATACAAAACGGTGTCTACTCGACATGTCCCCCTTAAACAAGTTCAAAAGATTGGTCCTTAGCAGTAATCCCACATTCATAGAAATTATATATGTATATATAACAGATGTTTACTTGTGCAGTTACTTGAAAACTGTAAGAAATAAAGTTTGTATAATGTTCTGTATGTGATTACTCAACTAAAACTACATTTTATATAAACTTGCATAATAGTCTAGCAATGACAGTGGCCATGCTTCCTCTCAAGGTAGGACTCTAACTAGTCCTACCTCGTGGTACATTAATCAATCCAAAAAGCCCACAACTTCATCGCACTAAAATGATTCTGGCTGCACGACCACAATATAAATGTTCATAAACGCCTATATTTTTAATATATTCTGTAAATTAAGCAACAATCTAATAAATGGATATAAATTATTAGTAACACCAAAAGCGTGCAACTCTCTACACATGAAACTGTTACAAAATATCTGAAAACCCTTTTCTTTTATTATAACTTGAGTATTATATCATGTTCAATTTGTCTCTGTTATCCATCCACTGGATATAATAGTTAAACATTCTCATTTGAACCATTTTCTAGTTTTTAATATCTAGATATTTCTATGTTTGTTTTTCTCTCATGATGTTTTAGCACTTTTTGGCAAATTAGTATTTTCTCATCAGTCATTAGCCAAAAAATGAGATAAATAATTTAATATGTTTTAAAAATAACATTGTGACAAAATTTCATATCTACTTTGAGTATCTCACAATGGGGTTTTCAAATGAGTGCCAACCACCATCTTGCACTCGAATGCATCATGGTGCTGGCACTAAATGCAGTAAATAAGCGGTTATTTCACCATTGACTCATAAAGCTAAGTAACCAATTCTTATTACGATTTTTTTAAGGAGAAAATCTTTTGTATTAACTTATAGGGTATACAAACATAAAATATAAAAAAATTATCTCAACAGACCTTCATATAACTGTAGCATTTTATAATATGCTACTAATAATTTGATCATTTTCAAGTATCTCAAAATATATAAAATTAATTTATTACTATGTTTCAAAACATATTTGAGTTTATATAATTACTAAACCAAATAACCATTTAGAGAGCGCACGATACAGTCGCAGTAGCCACTAGTGGTGCATGACGGGCGTCTGACAGTATGGGCATTCCTTCTGTGTGGCAGCGCAACCTTCGCACAACGCGTAGTGGTTGCAGGGTGTCAAAGTCACGGTGCGCGGCTGCTCTTCGCACACCATACACTTGGTGGCCGTTTCCAGGTACAGCACCTTCTCAATCTCCTCAAGCTCGGCACGAGCTTGCGCCTTCAAAGCTTTCAACGTGGCCAGTGGTAGCCCACGAAACTCACGACGGCCTCCTGTACCCGTTCCCGACGCCGCACCTGCGCCGACAGAGGTCCCGGCAGCCCGCGCGGCTTCCAGCTCGCGGCGTAACGACATCGCGTGAGCCACCGCCTCGTCGCGTTGTCGCTCGGCGAGGGCAGCTTTGCGCTGTGCCTCTTCGGACTCACGCTGCCACGCCTCACACGCCGAACGCGCCTGCGTAATGCGTTCGTCCCAACGCGCCGCCGCCGCCCGCGACGCCACTACTTCTTCGCGCAATCGTGACAACTCGGCTGGCGCCGAAGGGGAAGTAGCCGCGAATTCGAACGGTCCCGCGCCCCCGGCACCGAAACTCCCGGATTTGAGAGTGGTGTGTGAGTTGAATAATCGATCGGTGTCGGGCTGCGAGTAACGCAGAAACGGCGGTAACGGTAACGGAGAACCGCCGGGTGGAGGGCTGAAGCCGCGCAGGGCGCGTGACGGAATGTTAACGGGTGCCGATCCGCCCAGTAATCCTTCCCCATCGGAAAGATCGCGATCGAGCGACGCGACGAGCGTCAAAGGTTCTTCCAAGTGTAAATCTTCTAGTGCATTACCTACGACTTCTTGTAGCACTGTAGTATCAAAAGCTGCGCGTTGGGACCAGACGCTAGTCGCCGTAGCAGGAGTGGTCGTGGGCAGAGAGACGGATGTGACCGTCGCGGTGGCGGCACCGGGGGCGGCGGTCGCAGGAGCAACCGTGCGCTCGTCGTGCTCGCTAAAAGCGGACAGATGGTGTAGCGGACGAGGCTGTGTACCGGGCGCACGACCACCGCCGGAGCCTCCGGAATTAGTAGAGGCGCACTCGGAACCGTCGCCGGCCCCGTTTGCGTGAGGCGGGTCAGGACCTGGCACGGGCGCAGGCGGAGCAGGCAACGCGGACGACAACAGCTCGGCGAGATTGGTGCCTTGGGCAAGGTCGAGAGGCGGCAAATCGCGTGCCGTCACCTCTTCTGGCTCCACGTGTGCGAACGCGCAAAACAATCCGCGAGGGCAATAGCCAGCCTGTTGCACGTCGTTGCATTTGGTGGACTTGTAAATCTCAGGGTGGAACTGTTGCTCGGTGCGCGTATGACAGTAGCCACAAGCGTCGCCAGCCTCACAGTTGCTGGGCTCGCCCCACTCCTCACCGTGCTTCACGTTAGGGCACGGCGTACTTCGATACTTGTATTTGCGCGGGGACCGCCGCTTGTCCTGTAATTTGGGCGCACATGCATATCTCACTAACTGTCAAAATTACAATATCATTATGATTAAGATGAACATTACTAACTTTACTATTGTGATATTGTGGACATGCATATCCTTGTCTACATAATCTAGGTGGTCTCTTACAGGGCTCCGTCTTGTAAGATGATAAAACATAATTTGTGTCTGGAACAAACAAATGTCAAATTAGGCCACAACGAGACTTAGACGGAAACGCATGAGGAAGCACGAAGTCGGGGCTCACCCTGCCACTTGGGGTCTTCGCTCATAAGATTCCTTTCGCGGTCGAGCGCATTGGGAGCGGCGGCGTCGCCGTCAGCAGCGTCCGGATTTTCGAGCGCCTGCAACTCCCGCACATCGAGTACGGGCGGGCGCAAATCGGGCGCGCCGTGCGCGAACGCGCAGTGTGCCCCGTTCTTTGTGCAGAGGCCGCGCGCGTCCGTGTCGTGCACGCACATACAGGTCTTGTAGTAGCGCAGGTGATAACGCCGCTCTGTGTCGCCCGCCGTCCGGTGTAGGTATGGACATCTTCACATACAAATTGGGCATGAGTATGAAGAATAGTTTTATAACACAATTTAATTGTTAAAAATACTTACAAAAATAATAATACATAATATGAACATTATAAACACAAAGAATAAATAAATCAAAATTGGTTCCATTTTTTTTTCTAATATGTGGATAACATATTAGAAATAAAATGGAAACTATTAGTTTCCTGTATCGTTATTATAATGTGATCTAATTGTATAGCGCAAACATGACATTATGTTTTGTTAAACTACTCTGAATTCATACAAGAAACATTTTTGGACATTGATTTTACAAATATCAAATATATCGTTATTTATCCTTATTTCATAGATTTTTAATAACAATTAAAATATGTTACAATGTTTTGGAAATTCACATTTTACTACTTTACCCCTTTACCACTTATTTGGTAGGCAGTTTTCTCTCAAGAAACTAGAAACTTAAAAGTAGCTCAATTCAAATAAATTATGCAATCAAACATATATAGATCTATAACATAAAGATAGAAATCTGCAAGAAGTCAAGCTGGTTGTATGTCCATGAGTATTTGTTCTCTGAATATTCACAAATTGTACAATACTCATTTTAACTAGCATTTCCCTTAATGATTTTGAACTTGTTTAAAAGTAAATTTTGTATATTTTAATGTACTTCATTGGACATTGAGCACAAAACCCTCTAAATATATTTGTGATCTTATAAAATTACAAATTGATTTAGATTAAACATAATTTATTTCTATTTCTCGTATTCAATATTTGTTAAACATTTCTATGTTCTTTTTTATGTTTGTTAAATTTTCAAATATTAATTGAGATGCTAGTTAAGATCCCAATTTCTTTATTTTAGTTTTAAGAAATACTCTGGGTTCTAGCCATTTACAGGCTAGAACTTTTGTATCATTAAAATTCTATCAATATTTGTGGCATGTCCCCAAAGCATGATGCCATGTAATATCAAACTACAAAAACGATTAAAATAGACCGATCTGGTAGTTTGGATATCTGACAAATTTCTTATCTCATGCAGAGTTAAGTCTTTTCACTGATGTACTGATATATAGACCCCATGGTAATCCTGTTATCCAGTAACTCCCAAGAATACAGTAGCATTAACAAATTCTAATTTGTCATTTCGCAATAAAATAGTAATCCATTTTTTATATTTGGAAGTAAAAATTACTTTTCCCATAAAAAGTAGATTAATTACATAAACATTTTTCTGCTTTGAAGAAAGGAACATTAACATCATCCATAAGCGATTTATTGTTTTTTAACTTTAAATAACAATAGTGTCATCTGCAAACAGTACTATCTCAAGAATATCCCCCACAAGACCGAATCATTAATGTAAACTAGAAACTGGAACAGATCAAGGACTGATCCTTGTGGTCCCCTTATCACAGATCTGGATAGTCCCCCTATCCAGATCACAGATCTGGATGATTTTATGCCATAAACATAGACCCTCTGAATCCTGTTACTCAAATATGATTTCAGAAGCCCGAATGCCAGGTGGAAAATTCCATTATAACATAGTTCCCTCGTCAGAGTTTCATGATTTATGCAATCCAATGCCTTAGCAATCACAAAACATTCCCACCATATCTCATAAATTCTTCCAGGCTTTTAAAAGGGTTTAGCCGGATACTTATGACGAGTCGGCCCCCGAATGGAAATCGATATTGTAACTTATGTTTTAATATTGACTTGATTTTCAAACACGATTTATGTACTTTTCGTGACCGACTTCCGCTTTGACCTTGAGATAGAGAGCAAAATATCCGTATGCTTGACTTTTACTGAATGTGATACATCTCTGAAGTTAATTAGGATAAAGAAGTGAAACTAACGCGAGGTGTTAGGTTACATTACAGAGTATATCACATATATTTTTTTATAATTTTTAGAATAAAAAATTACATTAAAAAAATCATGTTTTTTTTTCTGAGTTCTCTGTGACTTACAATCACGATATTAATATATGTTATACTTCTTTGTGTACTCTATTACCCATAAAATTACGTGAAAAAAAGTTGGTGCAACACAATGAAAAAAATTATATGTGATTTCTGTCTTATGGTATACCCCTGTATTATAAGGTGCACATTACATCATTGTTTACTAATCGTAGATGGTACGACACCAAAAAGTGAAAATAATTATTATCAAAGAAGATCATACTCAGGAAAAAAGGAAACACTCATGTAAGCCATTTACAATATGTACGACGAATGGTTTTGTCGTTGATTTTGCTGGACCTTTTTACGGAACTCTAAATGACGCTTCAATTATGAAAGTTATTTTAAAGAATCCTTCAGGCCTAAAAAAACTTTTGTTACCCAATGATACATTTATTATACATCGCGGATTTAGAGATGTCGTAGTTTTTGAATGACAAGGGTTTCAACGTTCTTATGCCGGCTTTTAAAGGTAATAAACTTTAACTCAGTACAGAAGAAGCTAATACTCGATATATTAGCTTCTTCTGTACTGAGTTGAAGTTTATTGCTGTTAAACCCTTTTGTTTGTATATTTCAATTTGATTGTGACTATGGTAGCGGCCTAATGGTGTTCATTTTTTACTATGTATTTATTGATTGTGCATTACATGTGGTAATTACTTCAAAAATCCATGACCAAAAATATAAAACACAATTAAACAATTTAAAAAATATATATTTTTGGACGGCTTAAATTGTAATGAATCTTTCAGTAGTTTGGCAAATAAATATAGCATAGGCCGATTCATAATTTATGGCATTAAAAAGAAGCATGATAAGATTCCAACGTTCATAATTTGTCGGATTACAAGATACCCTTTTGCATTATGTTCCAGAGAATTTTACAGAAGGTTTGTTGCATTATCACAGGTTAACTGTAATATTGTACAGACATACATACATATTGTATATAAGGTTGACTTGCTTATCTATACACATTGTAAAACTCAAATTGTATGTCCATTTATATTTTTTCACATAAGAATCACTTAATATCAGATTTACATGTTTTTTTTTTATTCATAGCTATATTATCTAATCATGTTGCAAAATATATACCAGTACATAAAATAACATAAACAGTGATGATAGTAGTGAATGATGCCACAAAAAAAACACTTGGATCTTATGCTATAATAAGTAAATAAGATACATAAAATTAATTTATACTAATTTGTAAATCAGTAGCATCTGACTATACATTCAATTTTTTCATATAATTTAGTTATAGATATCCATTTTATGACTAAATGACCCCAATTGTATCATTCATAAAAATTGTCTTTCCGTCTGTCTATACATTCTTTTATAACTAAAAAATGGCTTGATCGCTTGTGCTAAAAGTTGGTATACAGTAAGAACATGTGATTACCCAAATGTCTGTGTGTATGTCTTTTATAATTTAAAAGGTTTCATCAATCTTAATAATAATATACAGTAAGTGCATGTGATTGGGCAAATGATAGGCTACTGTGTGTTTGTGTTCTTTTAAAAATGTTTGACCAATCTTGATAAAAATTGGTATACAGTCTAAACTTATGATTGCATAAACGATAGGCTATTGTCTATGTATGAAACAAAAAAAAAATTTGTTGTTATGTGTTTGTACTAATATGTAAGATGTATTTGTTATGTAGGATTTGCATGTACAGGGTAATTTCTGGAACTACTTATCCAATTCCGAAAATTCTGACAAAGATATGTTTTCAGTAAGAAATCACAATAACAGAATTAAAGTTCTGTTAAGTTAACTATTATCACCTAATTTTATTTTAATACTAGCATTTACTCCATCGAAATTGAAACACTGACTAATAGCAGAATCAAAATAATACATGAAACGAGAAGCAAAAATTAAGAGTTGAAACCGGAAGTGATCAAAATTAAGAACGAAACCAAGATCATAATCCAGTGAGAGACTAAAATTAGACTCAAGAGAGTGATTGAAACTGGATTATAAATTCAAAATTATAATAGGAATGTACTTAGATCATGATTGGGTTCAAAACAAAAAATGATATTGTGATCGGATTCGAGAATTAAAAAAATGGATATAGAAGACAGGACCATGATCGGATTCGATGTGAAATCAATGTTTCATAGAAGACAGGACCATGATCATATTCAAGAATGAAATAAATAGGTATATAGGGCAGGACCATGAACAGATTCGAGAGTGAAATAAATGGACATAGAGGGCAGAACCGTTATCAGATTCGAGAATGAAATAAATAGGTATATAGGGCAGGACCATGAATGGATTCGAGAGTGAAATAAATGGGCATAGAGGCCAGAACCGTTATCTGATTCCAGAATGAAATAAATAGGTATATAGGGCAGGACCATGAACAGATTCGAGAGTGAAATAAATGGGCATAGAGGGCAGAACCTTTATCAGATTCGAGAATGAAATAAATAGGTATGTAGGGCAGGACCATGAACAGATTCGAGAGTGAAATAAATGGACATAGAGGGCAGAACCGTTATCGGATTCGAGAATGAAATAAATGGGCATACAGGGCAGTACTGTGATCAGATTCGAGAATAAAGTAAATGGGCATAGAGGGCAGGACCTGATCAGATTCGAGAGGAAAATAAATGGGCATGGGGGCAGCAACATGATTATATTCGAGAGTGAAATCAATGGGCATAGTAGGCAGGACCATGTTTGGATTCGAGAGTGAAATAAATGAACAACGGTAGGACCGGGATTAAAACAATACAGGATAAGAATCTGAATCATCATAAGATCGTAAATGATTGATAATGCTGGACCTGGCAAAGAGACTATCTGGACCAATATACCATAGAAAATCCACTTAAAACATTTTTCTTTACTCCTATTGATATGTTTTGGTTTTTGAAAATTAATTTTATTATTCTTTGTATTATTTATAGTACTTTGTTAATTTTTAGGGTTCCTAGCAATGGCAAAAATGGAACCTCTAGTCTATAATTAAGTCACGTCCAACCGCCTGTATGTCACAGGCATTTTATTCAAAAATTACAACACATATATAGACGAAATTTATAGTGTAGGTGTTTTGTATAAGCCACTACTTAGCTCGATAGGTAAATAATGAAAATAAATATTTCTAGGGGGGGCATACCACGCATATAACAAAAGTTGAAAAAAAAATTTTTTCAGCAAATATCAACAACTTATTTTGACAGTTCTTTTAATAACACTGGTTTCTAAGCAATTTTTCTGCTTACGTGAATAATTTCAGAAATAATCACTTCTAGAGTAGCATTAACTGTCTCACTTCCTCTATTTTCTTAATAATCTGTCCAAAAAATATGAAAAAATAACAAAGATAATGCTTAACAAATATTTTCCACTATAATTATTTTGAACATAATTGGATATACTATTTTTTAATTATTGCTGAAAAACTGCACGTCTCAACAAAAGGACATCAGTGTCATGAAGACGTGCTCTTTTGCTGATTCACTTTAGTTTACACTAGTTAAATAGTGATGGTCAACATACCTACTTGTTTTTCTAGTTATAGGTGAATAAAGTGCTTATAACTATTATGCGTGGGAAACACAGAAAAAGTGTAATATCATACTTTTTCATCTGCAGTACATATCTTAGCCAATTAATATTTTTTATTCATTGAGAATTATAATAAGCATGATCCGACATGAACTTGGCCACTTTTTTTTATACTTTTCCGTTTTCCAGTACTAGTTGATTAGTCATAAAACATTTCACCTATTATGCTCACTAACACCATAGATATATTAAATACATTTTAGAAATCATGAATCAATGTTGTACAAATTTCAATACAAACAGCAATAGATTTGCATAAATACATGGTGTAATCTCAAGATATATCTTAGAGTCCACCACAACTAAATAAACAAGATGGAGCAGTCAAAAAAGTGATTATTACCTTCAAAGCAATAATTTATTCATAATTTAAAATAAGAGAATTAATATAATTTTAACCTTTCCAAAATTAGAAATTCTCTATTTTTAATTATTATAATTTTTAAAATTTACCTCATTAGACCATAGTCTACTCAGTCTTTTGCTAAATCTGCCAGTGAATACATATGCAACTAAAGTAAGATTTAGAAATATCACTAACAAAATTGACAAATTATCATCAACATAACTGAAATGATATTCATAGACAAACTAATTACAGTCAATGTGTTTTAGTCTATTATTGTTACATTTTTCCTTCTTGTTATTTGTTAACAATACTATAATGTAATTTAAGAGTGGAATGCTATACCTACTCAAGTTTTAGTAAAAAACCTTAATGACATTCTAATTATTGAATTTTGAAAGATAAGTAACCTTTAAGACAAATTAAAAAGGCGTTTAACAATCCAATTATCCATTTTAAGCATTTTTCTATACAACAGACAAGTGAAGTGACATATTTAATTCTGAACAAAAAAAAAATGTATATTTAAGTTGTCTATTAGACAAAGATGAACAGTGTTATATGAAATACATTTAAAATCAATTTTGCAAAAATTAACATAAAATTTTTGATTACTAATTTCTTCATTTAATTATATGTAAATTAATTTTTGCTTTCACTTGTTATTGCCATGTCTATTTTCATATGATATTTTGTAAAATATTATATTTTCAGCATCAGCACTATATTGCATGTGTCAAATTATTTTGTAGCAATATAGCAAAATAGAATTCCAAAATTATTCTAGTAGACATTATAAATAAACATTTTGAATGTCTATTCATAAGTGAACTATTTTATGAATCCCGTCATATTTAAAATGTCCACAATATTAAACACTTCTCACATAAAAGAATCAAACATTTTAAATAAGAAAAGAGAGTAGTAAAGAAAGTACTATTTATGATTAGGTAATGTATTTAAATTGGAGTGTTCATGTTGCTGTTAACAATTCTTATGACAATGAAAACATTAGAAATGGTAAGGTAATAACATGTACAATCAATACACAAATCATTTTTTCTTAATATAGGTATTTGATGCTTCGTCAATTTTGTATTAATAAGTACAAATTTAGATGCCACAACAAAATCAGACACATTTGTAAGTAGTAAGCCAACCCCAAATACCCAACTAAACAAAGCAACATGTACTCACTCGTCACCGTCCTCACAAATGCCCGATGTCTCATTATATTTACTACAATAGTTGTCAGCGCTATAGTTGAAGGAACCATCTCTTTTGCGCACTGGTCTTCGTCTTCTCTGATTATTGAAATGCCAATGAAAACATGTGAAAGGCCTATGTTGTGTACATTTGTGTTGTAGGAAGGAGGGACACTGTTCCACTCGAAATTCTTTTAGATATCTGCAAAAGAGGACACCGTAACATAAATACTACTAATATTGCAGGTATACACCGGTGCTACGGTTCGATGTCGCCACGGAAACAAGTGGCGGCCACCCACTTACTTATAATGATTTGGTTTTTCTGTTTGAGCTGTCAACAAAGGCTTCGATTCCGACGGCATTTTGGACAGCTATTGCGCCTCGCGTCGCGCAGGGCACGCTCACCGACAACCAATTAAAATTCAATATACGATCACGTGACGTACAATACTTTGGAAAGGAAAAAATGTAAATAAACATATCAAATCTTGATAAACGGAGACGTTTAAAAATCGTCAGTCTCACTGCCCTTGAACTTAAAGATTTTGTATGAATGTCTATACAAGAATATAAACAGTTAGAAAAATAGTTTTATCTAAACATGAACTAAACTACATCAGACGTCGATCTCTATGGTATCATTGACAAGGTGCAAGAAGTATGTTTTCTACTCATCTCTTTCATACCATCTAGGGAAAAGATGAACGTGACTGAACAAGAAAATAGGACAAAGCATTAATATCAATGGCACAAATATCAACAAATGTTGCACTATAATCATTTCATTCCTTTTATTTTTCACTTAGACCCGTTTTCCTCATAACGTCCATTTTTTTTTGTATCAACTTTTTACTATTATAGCATGGATGTAATAAACAAACAGAATTGAATACTCTGACAAAAAGAAAAGAAATAGGTAATAAAGACAGAGGCTTTTGTCCTTTTTTTGCTAGTAGGGTATCCAAATTTTTCTCTTACGAAGGAACAACTTAAAAATATTTATATACATATAGACATAAAAATTATTATATTGGAATAAAACAAAATTCTACATACGTTATTATAACAACATTTTAATATATTACATAATTACTTTAAATAAGACACCTACATAAATGAAAACATTGTAAGAAACTTACACAAAAATTAAATCCCAAACTTGATTCCTTATAGACATAAATGCACAAATACTTATATAATATTAAAGGTTAAGTACAATCATTCATTCTTAATATACACAATGGTCTATCATTGACGAGGTTCGAACTTACGAGATTTGAAGCCATGCTTACAACTATATGTTACAACGAATTTAAGTAAAAAAATAGATTAGCAAAATCAGCTTTAATATTTTTTTGTTATAAATTGCAATATATGATTTTAGAAGCCTTGGCAATCATTTGATCAAGATTCCATTTTTAATTCAATTTCTGGTCTTCTTTTCACTTCCGATGGCGGTCCTCTTTTTGATCTTGATCCTACTTTCTATTCAAATATTAACTCTTAGAGATTTTTTTAATTTTCGCTTTATTAATTCTTTAAAAATTTTCCTGCAATACTATTATATTGAATATTTATTATCCTTTATTGATATAAACTAAAACTGTTTTGTTATTAATTCGAACAAAATATTCAACAATTGACGTCAAATAATAGCCCTTAATAATTATACATAATGACTGAAAAAATTGATTGCATTGCATTGAATTTAAATATATACCATAAGTATGTAAAAAGGTTTAAACAACAATATGTAAGGGTGTTTTTAATTATTTTGGAACAGCAGAACAATAATCAATTAAGTACATTTGTTTATTTACCTCAATGTTTGTCTTAAATAAATAAAAAAGAACAAGAATTTCGCTTTTATTTAAAGATGCTTAAAGTCAATAAGTATTATGTTGTTAGTATCATTCTGATCATAATCGTAACCCATGGAGGGCAAGGGAGGGCATCTCCCTGGAAATTGTAAGTTCTACAATATATTATGCCCAGTTTACACAGTCTGAGCTAAAAGAATCCGACTTGCCCTCCCTTAGGCCAAAAGCTGAGTCCGCCCATGATTTTGACATTAATTTTTGCATGTACATATAACGATTACCTTTATTAATAAATTTTACCTTACTTATATCTAAATTAACTGTGGAATAAATTGCAGAATTATAACAAAAACTCATGAAACTGTCATAAATCAAAAAACAAAAGAAAACAGATGATTAGTATAAGTCTAATTTACTTATGATCTCTCATTCAATGACTAGTTGCTTCAACTTGATGGCTGCGCCCCTTAACAAAATCCCTAGCTATGTCAATGCCTTTTATCATAAAGTTATACACCTATTACTAGTGCATTAGACTTTTACACTTAAATTTATGTGTTATATGCATCTATGATTTTAACTGCCATTCTCAATACCGAATACCATCTGGATTCTTTAATTGTACTTACCTATTGTAGGTACTACCAAATTCATTATCGCGGGAGCAACTAATCGCAATTTCAATGTCGAACGACATTATTAAAAATTCTACTGAAATTGAATATTACTCTCAAAAAATCATGCCCCTTACATATTCTCTTCGAATTTCTAAAGCAGTTTTTTTTCCGTTACCTATAGATGATTACTTGAAGGTATGCCAAGTAAATATATTTTTTGATACAAACATAGAAGCATTTCCTTACGGAAGGCTATTCTCAAATAACCATATAGCAATTGCTTAAAAGCATATTCATAAGTAGGTCTCAACTTTCAAAACAATACCAATAGGCACTATGTTGTGTCTCAGAGACTAATTTTAGTAGATTTCATAAAAATCTAACTATGATATTTATCCTCATGATGCAACTTTTGTAAAATTTTGATGTTTTCCGATTTAACTTGACGAGCTGACTTAGTAAACACATATAGTTAAAAATTTATATGTATATATAATCAATCAAGCGAGGCTTGTCAGCAAGATAGCGTCTACAATTCTTTAGACATCATAATGAAACTCAATATATATATTCTATGGACGATTACAAAGGTAGAGTTCAAATTTGAGCCAAACCAGTTAACTAGTTTAGAAATTACAGCATTTTAAAATTTTGAAAATTCGAAAATTCTATATGATAAAATAAAATCTCCTTCCATTTCGGCTGGCGAATGGCTTTTTTTTTTATTTTTATCTACTAATAGAAAAAACGAACAGGCAAAACCTTTCCTGTTAACTTTCACTTTAATTATTCACATAGTTTCCATTAAGTATTGATTTCAAAGTAATACGTTAAGATATGATAAATCAAAATTGTTAATTGTGCTTGTATTGCTCAGATCAGCGGACTTATAGAAACAAAACAAAAAGCATTATCTATATCTACTATGTTTACATTTGCGGAAATAAAGCCTGACTTAAATGTGTACATATTTGTAAGATCATCCCATTATCATTATATTTTATTACAAATGTTTTTATTTCAACAAATTTTAAAAATATGTCTTAATAGAATGCTGCTGAATGGAATTTTGTTTTATGTACTATAATTATTGTTATACTTAAAAATCGAAATGAATCCGAAGAGTAGCATAAGTATATAGAATTCCCCATGCTTTTAATCCTTTATGATTAAGTAATAATAATAAATCAAACCTATTATTTATAAGTCTATTCATTAACAAAAAAAGTTTCAAAACACATAATCCTTTCATTATGTCGTACAGTCGGTTAAGAAAAGGAATTAAAAAAAATCACTGGTAGCAACTTCATCTTACGCTTGATTCACAATCCACGAATGAAATTCAAGTTTTACTCATACGAGTGACCAATCAGAAGGCTTACATTTTCAGCCAATAGTGACACGCAAATCGACGAGTCACTAGCCAATAACATCACAAGAAACTAGCGTCTACAATAACCCGCCATTCTCTCGTCGCCATTTTGAGCATATGATCGTTGTTGTGTAGCTTGGAAATTCGTCTAATATTTAGTAATTCTTGTGTATTAAAATAACTTAGGTATTTGAATTCTTTATCTTTAATGTTCAGATTTTATTAATTTATAATTATTGCAAGTTTAACGTACATATATTTGGTGTTTGCTGGTGGTCATTCTAAATTATTTCATCAGATTGTGTTACAGTGTATTCATTATATTTTCCAGTGAATCATGGCACGTACAAAACAAACTGCCCGTAAATCTACAGGAGGTAAAGCTCCTCGTAAACAGCTTGCCACTAAAGCTGCACGTAAATCTGCACCCAGTACTGGCGGAGTGAAGAAACCTCATCGTTACCGCCCTGGTACAGTGGCTCTTCGAGAAATTCGTCGTTACCAGAAATCCACAGAGTTGCTGATTCGTAAATTACCGTTCCAACGTCTTGTCAGAGAAATTGCTCAGGATTTCAAAACTGATCTGCGTTTCCAGTCAGCAGCCATTGGTGCTCTTCAGGTGGGAGCTTATATTAATTATTTGTTAATGGATAGATCATCTTTTGTTCATGACAATGTTTTACTCTAACAATACTTATTGTGGTTCAATATAACACCACAGTTATATTTGTGTATACAATCTGCAATCTGATGAATGGATATTTACAGGAGGCGAGTGAGGCATATTTGGTGGGGCTGTTCGAAGACACCAACCTTTGCGCCATCCACGCTAAACGCGTAACCATTATGCCGAAAGATATCCAGCTCGCCCGACGAATCCGTGGCGAACGCGCTTAAACTTGTAGCGATAGTATATTTTATCATAAATTATTTGTAATTCAAAATAGCATAAATTCCATAACGTTTTTCTATATTTGGAAAACGTCTTAAATTTACATTATGTCGTATTACTAAGATGGAACTGAGTTTTTTGTATGTTCTTATGTAAGGTTATTTACATGAGAAATTAATAGTTACTAAAATAGTAATTTGTCATCGTTTTGTCCAATGTCTTTGGTCTACATGTGTTTTCTGACGTTTTTAGTAGCTGTTATTTCTTATGCGAATATGTACTATTAATTTTAAATAACTTGAATGTAAAATTCTAAGTAGTATATTAGAAAACGTTGGCGCACTGATGAGAGACAAAATGTAATAGGAGTAAGAGAAGCACTTTTTGAATGTGTATTGCGAAATTGGTGTTCAATAAATATTAAAAAGAAATTTTATGGTTTCATTTTATTTCTAAAATATTTAATTTATAAATAATTGCAAATTATAGTGTCCTTGCTATTAAAAAATTATTTACTTATAAAATTAGGTCAGTCTGACATTTCTGGTTTTGAATACTGTAAAATTGCTACTTCATTTGTTGGAATCACAAAGAAAATTGCCTGGGTAACCTCATGCATTTTCAATGTGTTGTTAGTAAAACTGTAGTGTTCCTTCTAAATCTTTCATAGTGTTCACAATGAAAAGAATATTTTAATTTTGAACAGGCATCAATTGAATAATTCTAGACAAGTGAATGTAATGCTTTTTTATTGATCAATTTAAAGTTGACAGTATTTATTAATGTGTAACAAAGCAAATACCTACAATTAAATACTTTTTTGAATTAAAATTAGAACCAAAAAACATCAATGTTTATAGATAAGAAAAATGATCTGAAGTTACACATGCCACTGGAAGCCCCCATGTTGGTATGAAACCATAAACCCAGGTGTGTTACTAAAAGAATAAACTTAATCGCGGAATAGGTTGTCGGATAATATGACTAATACCATTTATTACAAAAGTTGTGAATTGAAGAAATATGTTAAAGCTCATCGAGGATTTGATGAACCTTTTTATGTGTGTTATATAATTTGCATATTTTGTAAACTTTGATATTACCTTATACAGTAGAGTTTCGATTATCTGAACTAATTGGGAGACATGGGTGTTTGGAAAACTAGGTTTTTCATATAGTCAAATTGTATTGATTCGTCCATACAAATTTATGTACAGGTGACATAAATTTATCTTTGATTACAAATAGGAATTAAACAAAAAAGTGTAGTCTTGTAATAAAAAAAAATTTATAAGTTACAATTAACGCTTAAAAGTCTTCGATCTTCGCCTCGGAGCAGATCTCTTTCATAGAAAGGACAACATGGTTTTTTAGATATTTTACGTCTAGAGTTTAATTGAGTTAAACGAATTTAGTCTATCGACTAGCGGCTACTTGGAAGTGCATAGCAGTACAACAAACAAGTGGAGACGAGAGCGTGAACACCGTAGCTCAAGCACTGCAGTGTAACACATGTGAGTTCAGATAAGCGGTCATACGGTTGATTAGGATTTATTGGATGTATTTTTTAAGAATTTTGTTTGTGTTAAATTATTATTGCATTTCATATTTAGAATTTCTTGCTTCCTAAATAACTTTATTATACACAGTCAATTTTATCAAGATCATTGATTGACAAATATTTTACAAAAAAAATAACAGTAAACTGGAGAATAATTGATAAACCATATAATTAATTATTTGTATTTAATTGATAGTAGATTCAATAATTTTTTCTTGCTAAAAATATTTGACTAGGTATTCAGGATCAACTACAAAATAAATTAATTTTATAAACCCGATTGATATTGGGAGATGTTTTCTTTTATCCTTAATAACTCTATCTATATTTATTTTTATAAAAAAAATACATACACTCTATTATTAACTTTTTTTAATTAATAACAAGAGTTCATGACAATTCTTCACGTTTCTCTAAAGCTGCTTTTTCTTCGTCTTCTATTTCTTTTAATCTCTTCTCTATATCTTCAACACTCTTGCCATGTTCTTTATTGAATCTGTATGATATTAGGAGTTGCTCTTTCTCTAAGCCGTCAATCCTTTCATATAATGTTTTGGTAAATTCTTGGTCAATATCATTTTCTTCTCGAAGTACACAAAAATATATAAGAAAAACAGCTACACTTCCACAAACAATATATGGTTGGTACCAAGGAATATCTCTATTAACAATTTTTATTACAGAACCTACAACTTGTCGTTTAGCTGCTGGACTCGTAGAGAATTTTATTGGTTCGTTTTCATTAATGTCTTCTATTTTACTACTGAAAAGCCTACATTTTCTTTGAATAGGTAGCAGATTCCTGAAAAGCAATTATACTTTGAGTGTTGAGAGTATTCAACTATACTATAATTATATTTAATTATGTATTATTTCCCATAAAACAATATTTTTTCCTTTTATGTAACATTCGATAAGCACCTAAAGTACAATATTCTATTCATTTTGTTTAGAATCAGACGAATATGTTAAGAGTATATATCAAGTTTTAACCCCCAATGTTTCAGTTTTATTCCAATAACTGGATTTAATAATAAATAACTTCTTACAAAATTTACATTAATATTAGACGGTGGCGTTACATTTGACAGTTTGTCAAAAATTGACATTTGTTTTTTTTTTTGTTGACAATTAAGAAATTTAATACTTATATTAACAATAATTATTGCAATTTTTGTAATGATGTAGTGTTATTAATCGTTAGTAATAGAAATGACAATTATGCGACAACGAAGACGAATATGAGTTGGAATAAGTTTATATTTTGCTTTATTAAGATTTATTGTATGTTATTCTATTATCGATATGTGATATCATGACCGATGACATATATACTAAGGACGGGCAATGAGGCACTGAAATATGTCTTCGCTGTTGTGTGAAAACTAAAAAATTAACATCACAGTGAATACATTAAGAGCAAGCTGTCGGATTAATAAAATGAAAACTCCGAATTACGTCGAAAAAAAAGTATATAAATTGAATTCGAAAATTTACCTATAAAAAGAAAACACGAAGTTTCTTATCATCGATTAGTTATGATTTTATTCATTATTTTATTTAAGTATAATAAACTCAAACAAAATGTTAATTTCCGCGCAGCTCTAGTTGTAACTGGCACTAAATCAATATGATTTGGTATTAATATTAACTAAAAAAGAAGTGAAGCGAAGTTTGTCTTTTTTCTCATTCGATTTTATAATTCAATATATTCCGATTAACGTACATCGTACGTTCCTATAACGTAGCATCTTCTATATCAATGCTTATGACACATTTATACAATCGTGTAAGAGGCGAGGTAATTACGAATATGTACAAGTAAATAATGCGTACGCTATTTGCCCCATGCTGCGAGTGGCGATTCGTACTTTGCGTTGGCAACAGTTTTCAGACGCGAGTCAAAGCATGTGCGGCGAACTCGAATTTACCGTTTAAATACACACTCGAATTCAGTTGAAAACTAGTTTTAATCCAACAGTACGTAAGTGGAGCAACGTCCGATCTAGAGTCCCTAAAACCGTATCAAATTGAAGAGCACATTTGGAACCCAAAACATCGTAATATTAATAAAAGGTTTTTTACACCATTATCTCTACGTCCTCGATGTTTGTATGCGAGGGTCAAAATTCTCACCCGTCTAATTCATGAACTGTGGTTTGCGGCACTAGTACACGAATATTTCACTGAATCCTTCACCGAATGACCTGGAGAGTAGCGAGCACGGTTGCCCAAATACGTTATTAGAGCGCACTCTTAAAATTATTTACCTTAATAGTATTTAAAATTAAAAATGTACGAAAATTTTGAAACTAAATATATATCACAAGAATCTATTGAAATAGAAGGCAAGAAAATTTCTGTCAAAATCATATATTTTATCTGGGATTCTCCTGTGCGAGCTTTCATAAAAGGTTTATAATGATGAGAGCGTGCAGAAGTGCCTATGAAATATAAGGACCTATATATGTATATATGAAACTAAAAACGACATGGAGAGCAAAATCGATAGCCAGGATCCGGACAGAAATCAAGAATGAGATCGAGGTCAAAATCGAGTAAGGAACCGAGATTAGACTTAATAGTTCGAGATCATTATCAAGTATGAGACGTTCGACTTTGCATTGACAATATCTCCACAAGTATAAGTGTTTCTCTGGCTATACGATAATTGGTGATCCTAATTTCTTGACAGCTATAGAAATTTCTAAAGTCCTGCTCCACTTTCGTCAATATTGATGTTTACAGCTACATTCAGAACCGTTTTAATTATAGAATTAAATATCACCCGTTAAAACTGTCATGTTTTGGGTGTTACATTGGTCATTAAAGTTATTGCTCTAATACTAGTCATGAATACCATAGACATGCTTGTTAAGAAATCCAATACATTATCAATCTATTTCTCAAATATAGTCCAAAATAGGAGGTCCCAAACAATGTAATTCTCGTCCAGCACGTGTACTGCGCACAATGAAACAAATACAATCTAAACGGATAGTATATTGACATTTTTCATAGCACTGAAACTCTTTATTAAGTCGTACAAATCATTATTTTGGTTATCGCTTAATCTGTAAGCTCATCAATAATGCCGTTAGTAAATTATTGCGTTCTATTAATGTTGGCTACATCTACAAATTCCATAGATCATTACGACAATTTACGCGTTATTCATGCTATAATTGGATACCGCATATTTATACTCAAATCCAAGTATAAATGTGCGCTATCCAATTATAGCATGATTCTTCGATGCAGTATACAGATTACTCTTTGCTGCAATATATCAGAAGACGATATTTTCATAGCGTCTATAAAATTATGTTAGAGAAAATAGAACAGTCCAAGCAATATTGGACTCTAATATTTTATTAACAATTTTGCTTGTCACCGAAGTTAGATCTTATACATCATTGGTGACTTCCCGTGAGACTTACCTGATTTTTTTCCTTCTACAAAACAAAAAAGCATTGATAACAAGGCACATGCTTGCAGATACTTGGTTAAAGTAAAATGTGTAAAGAGCTTACAATATTATATCTTAAATCAAAGTTATACATGCATAATATCCGGCAGTGTGGTAAAAAGAACGAGTAGGTGTTGTAAAATGTATAGTTATGAAGATGACGATTATAAATTTATCTGAAACTGCTTGAATATCCCATTGTTTTCCATGTTTTTGCGTCATAGACCATATGTATTGTAAAAGGTATACGTAACTGCTCTAACAGACGGACAAACAGACACGAGAATGATCTAATAAATATTTCATTATTCATCGCGTATGCGGAATTTTAAAAACAGAGTAATTTAGAAGTCGTGGGTATTCAAGATATTGAATCTAACCTCATAAAGGATGCACTTTATTATTAAATTTAGATGTTCAAAAATATCTCAGGTACTCATTAACTATTTTGTAATCTACATAATAAAGTAAAAATTTAGGTCAAAATGATCTTCATAGAAATAAGCAATGAACTGCTGGAGAATTTAAACATAATACTTTTATCTTGCCGTACAAAATTATACCACTCATTTTAGCATTATTTTTTGGCGTGGAACGTAAAGAAATAAGTTAAGAATAGTATTTCAAAAGTATTATCACACTTTGGAGACATATGCTATCTAATGCACTATAGAATTCATATTGTAAAAAGTAGGTCGAACGCCAAGCATGCAGCCTCCGTGCTGGGTGCACGATTCTATTTGTGAATTTTAAGAACTGAAATGGTATTGAATTCCCGAAACGAAAGTAGAGAGATAGACTAGATGTGTCTAGAATGAGAGACTTGGGGTCATATTGATGAAGCACATTTAAGTGCCGCGTTCCATCTTGAGAGTGGAAAGGGCGAGACATTTAAAGTGTTTCGCTGTGGAAAATAAATATATGTCTAATGAGACATAAATTAGTGGGAGCGCCCACGTTACTTCTTGAGATGGCGCATCATTTTAGTGACGTTTATTGATACGACCCTTGGACCATGAGGGTAATAAAGGAAAGGAATTTGGTGTACCTAATATCGTACTGAGGGCATACGTGCTGATTGGACATACCTGAGAAGTAAACAAATGAGTATAGTTCATATCGCTACCGCCTGTTCAATTGAAGGTATCGAGTACCGAAAAGGATCTGCCGTAAGAACACACGCTGACCCCTTACAAAATTTGTCACACAAAGCAAATAAGCAATTGCATTAGCAACTAATGTATACTGTTGAAAAATATGAACGTGACGTTACGAGCGGAGGCTGTATCGCCGGCGAGCGTTTTGGAGTTATTTGAAACTTTAAATTGAAATGGATTTTTTTACTAAACTTTTGTTATTTACAAAAATAAGATATATTTTTAAAGATAGTATATACTTCCGAACAATAAAGAATAGGTATTCGAAATGCGCCATCATTTTGTCTATTATATGAAAATATCATATGTATTCTTTTTTTTTTGTGACGATATTCAAAATCTACTTACCTTCTTCAGTAATGTTAATTTTTCTGAAGAATATCGTAATGCATTTTTAATTCTGTAAAAAATAGTTATTTATATATTAAAATGTATTAAATGCAAAAATGAATATGTCCGTACTATTGTTGTAATTATGGCCATTTTAGCGAAAACGTAGGCGGGGATGCAGAGCTGGCTTCCACGTCAACGAAGGTTAACGAAGGCGTTAAAATATGAGAAATTTTCTATGGAAAACGTTATTTGATGGATTAAAGGTGCACGACCTTTAGTCTATCAAATAACGTTCTTTAACTATTTTAATCGCTCACAGTAATTTCTTTTACGTATTATGGTAGTCACTTAAGGCGTTTAAATTTGTAGGTATAACATCTTAATAATAGAAATATATATAAATCAAAAGAAAAATTCTGTGTAATTAATAAAATAGATAGTGTGTTTATAAATCCATAATCTTTCTTTCAAACTAAAATTATTCAAAACCAAGATTTGTTTTAGCAAACGGACTTTGACGAAATAATGAAATTCATAAATTGTGAATGTCTATTTCTGAATTCTTACTCATCTATTCATTGATTATTAACTATATCTAGAAACATCATTTTCTACATAAAATATAAGTATGCATAAAATAAATATATATATATATATATATATATATATATATATATATATATATATATATATATACATTATTTACCTTATAAAATCTTCACCGGTCTCCGGTAACGAAAATAAGCGAAAATGTTCTGCAATTGCGTTGTCCTTACGTTCTATCGCTTTTTGCAGTCTTTGTTCTGTTTCGGCTTTAGAAACTAGTACTGAATCAAAAACAGGTGTTGATTTTGTCGGCAGAATTGGACGGATAGGAGGTTTATTCATGAGAGCCCATATATCACATTCATCAGACACTTTGTGAGTCGAGTTACACAATGAGATTTGCAATTTCTTAATATGTACATGGAGGTTTTCCTTTGTTAAGTAAAAATAAAAAATTAAAGATGTGCTTATGAGCAAATATTAATTAAAAACCTTCGGTGCTATATTTGTTACTTTACCGTAAGTTTTCGCAATTCTAAAAGTGTGTTTCGTTCAATATTAATTTGTTCATTAAGAGCATTACGGCGAATTCTTGCTACTTCAAACTGAGAAGTGATAAAATTCAAGTTAGTGATTGTATCTCTAGTTGATTTTTGTAAAAGTTCAATTTCTTCATAAGTTTTGGAAATAGCTTTATTTAAATTGCATAATGTAGATTCAACTGAAATGAAATCAATTTAAATTCATAATTTATATATGTAATTTGTAAATTTATAAGCATAACCATAAGTAATATAGTTACATTCTCGTTTTTCTTTTAACTTTATATCTTGGTCTTTTTCTTCGCGAACAATTTTTTCAATTGAAGAAGAAATTGAATTATTCATTATTTTCAGAGTTAATATTTATATAAATATGGATACTAGGTTCTTTCATTGAAGAAAAGTCCTGAAATTATTTGTAGATTCTGTGAAAAATAAGGTGTCGCGCCATTTATGAAACTTTTTTTTTTCTTACTATGCCCACTCACGTTCAATCAAAAATTCGTCTTTCCGATTAAAGTGCAAACTTTTATGTGATAGACGTCAAGTCTATCATATAAAATGTTCGCACTAGATTAGTTTTTTTATGTTTTCACGTAAAATCTATATTAATAGATTTTACCAATTATTATAAATATATTAAACATTTTTATGTTCACAATTTTATGATAAAGCAAAGATCATAAAAAGTAAGATAATTTAGCCATAAAAACAAGGTAATTCTTTTGTAAAACTATAACACAACAGGAACAATCGACGCTTGGTGTGTTAGAGTTCCATACATAAATTGTTAAAGCTTGTAAAATATTGGCACGCTAAACTGAAAATTCTTTTACATATATGAAAAATGTTTTGACGTTAGATCTAATCAAAATACCGAAATTACTAATGGAAAAAAATCGAAACTGAATAATTCTGAATTAATATTCTGATTATTCTGAACCACTGAAGTCATAAACACATGTTTAAATTTTATTTGCTTATCTCGATATTTTTAATTCAAGTAATGATAGGAGATATAGTTTACTTCAATGTTTTAAAAGAACAGCGAAATTTTTAATAAACTATGTTTTTTTCTAATCTTTTGTAATACACGACCTATTATCATAATGAACGTAATGTGTTAAAAAAAATTTAACAAAAAAAAACGACTTCAAAAAAAAACTATTCCAAAACAAATTAATATGCAATAAAAAGTATAAAATAATTGCGTATTCTTCTACAACTTATTTTTTCTACTCATCAATATGTAGGTACGATCTATGTGTTTACCACGCAAAAGGTAGGTAGGTACCTATCCACTTTAGACTCAACATTACAAACATATTTCAGAATGAAATATCCAAATTATTACGATAATATAATGTAGTTAAGATTATTGTTATTGTCGGTGTCAGCCAAGGAAACACTACAATATATCTAGCAATTGACACCGACTCCAAAAATAACAATACTTTTAACTACATTATATTATCGTAATAATTTGATTGACTTTTAAATAGTCTCATATGTTTCATTTCATTTTACTTAGGAGAACTCTAAAAAATATTTTGATCATTGTTTGTTGTTCATAGGTATGTGTTGAGTGCATATTAATTTGTTTTGGAATAGTTTTTTTTTGTAATTGTTTTTTTTTAATTTTTGTTTATTTTTTAATTTCAGTGAATTTGAAGAATACTAACTAATTTGTCTGAATATCGTACACTTACTAAACGTGCTGGTCATAAATCGCACCCTTACTGTAAGCCGTCAAGGAGTTCGATTGATCATCATATTTGGCTACAACAATTACTTAACTATAACAACGTTACGGTAGGCGACTCAAATTTTCGGATAGCCTATAGAAGATTCGGCCGAGTATCGTTAATTTGCTCCTAAGAATTGAAGAGTTCCGTTACTTTGTCATGGATCCCATAATCAGAACCTAACCAAACTCTTATAAAACTACTCTTAAGTACATTAATTCCAATAAAAAAAGAATCATCGAAATCGGTAAGCGTGATATTGAGTTATTCGTCCATTTGTCGCGCACGTACTCAATGCAAATTTAAGATTTATATGATTTTTTCATGGATGCCGTTGTCAGAACTGAACCAAATTGAAATGAAACTACACGAGAACCATCAGTTTTCAAATAAAAACAATTATCAAAATCGGTTCACCCAGTCGAAAGTTCGGAGGTAACAAACATAAAAAATATATATTTACAATCGAATTGAGAATCTTCTCTTTAATTTTGAACTCGGTTAAAAATACAAAGTTACGGCCTTAAATTGCTTTGAAACAATTTGGAAATAAGCTATCACTAACAAAAAATAGATAAATGTATTTTGACGAGTCTATGGACTGATTGCCTAAATGTTTTATTCATCTTGTCTTTATGGTTAGTAGCCCGGGTAACTTAAAACAAAATGAAATATTGATTTAATAAAGTTTACTTAAAATTACATTAACAGTTCTTTTAGACTTTTGGTTAATACTTTTATCCATATTTATTAATAATGTTACGACCTGATTCTGAAGGATGTGTTAATGTTGAATGGCCAAGTAGTAACATTCCACACGGTGGTATATTTCATCCGAAAATAGTAAATTATTCTAAAAAAGAAGAGGAATTTTTGAAAGGTTATCTGAATTTGAAATTTTTACTTCAATGTGTTTATTAATAATATGCATTTACACAATACATATTTTTGGTTATTCCAGTTTTATTAGAAGAGTCTAGATTAAACATACTACAACGAAAAAAATCTGATTGGGAATTGCGACAACATGAAGAAACATCCAAACAAAGGCACCGTCCACAAGCACCGTTGGTACGACCGCGCACTTCGAGACGGCGGTCTTTATCTGCTATACGACATTCAGGAGCTTTTGACATTGAAGAGTGATTAAAAATGAAATTTGATTTATCACGTTAACGTGAAGACGCCGATATTTCTACAAGTGTTTTGTAAATGATTTTAGCTATCGCCCACGAGTGCATGGCGAAGATCGAGATAAGTTAAAAATGCGATTGCAACAAGTCATGGCGTACGGTGATGCTGGCCCATCCAGGGCTTGTCCACCGCTAAGGTCACGTCGGCCAAAGTCGCCTATGAAAGTACTACCTTCCTCTGAAGATATAAAAAACGACTGTAAGCTTTTCGTATACTTTGTACAACAATATATTAGGGGAAAGTTGATTTTCCATATTTGATTATAACTTTGCGTTAAGCCAGTAGATTTTAATGAAATTGTCTGAAATACAGCAATGTATTGTGTTTCATGAAACTATGACCAATTATTGTGTGAAAAAATTTTAATTCAGTATTGGGTTAATATAGTTTATATTGCAAAAACTAGCTTAATACACACTAAGATCCAAAAAAAATGCAGATTAACTATTGGGCTAAAGTTGTCCCTATATAGTAAACTATAGTGCTTCTACTAAACAGGTCATTGTGCTAGACATGCAGATTAGCGATTGCAATACAGATCTTTCTCATTTACGATGTTGCTACTTACCATTGATATGTGTATAAGTCTGGTCCAATTATGGCGTTAAATATCGATTTATAGCTATTATTCACAATCATGATAACATTAATCTCCGAAAGAAAAAAATCGCAGTTTTTTAAATAGAGACATTAAATTTATGAAAATCAAATTGAGTAAAAATTAATAATTTCTATTTCAAATCACATTTATGCAATCAAATCTTATTTAGAGATATTTCTGTATGAAAAACCAATATTTAGTCCAAGGTAATTTTTAGTGTTAACACAAATCCGAGAACGAATAAATTGGCTGGCTGAAATGGAGGCCTTAGGACGAGGAGCAGAACACCGTGACATCATTCAAGACCAGATAGCAGAGCGACTACGGAATCTTGACGCTCTAGGCTTCGATTCCATATCTTTGAGTGCCAGGTCCAATGTATCAAAAATTGAAAGTCCTAAATCATTAAAAATTGAAACTACAAGGTCGCATCAAGAAATTGTGCAAAATGGAAATACTGGACGATCAAATGCAAAAAAAAACGAAATGACATCTAGGTCCTCAGACGACTCTATAAAAACAGGTTACCATAGTTTTTTCAGAAATATACATATCGCATTAAATAAAGCTTATTCGAAACATTTAAACTGCATTGTACAACCCAAATATGATTTAAGTATGAAAATTACCTCCTGATTACAGTAAAAGACAATTGTACATGTTATTAGCTTAATAATATACTATGAAATGTATGATAATTCCATAATTATTCATTAAAATAAAAATTAAATATAATACTATTGGATCCTAACGAAATTGAATTTGAAATCTCTTACATTCTTACAAACTATCAGATCATGTGAGTTGTTCATAAACATTATTTTGTTTAATTTTAATAAAACTACCGCATATTCATTTTTATTTCATTTCATTTAATATAAGGCTTTTCCAATATTAATATCCAGTTTCACAAAAATACTTAGTGACAAATAGTATTATATAATTTTGAAGAACTAACAGAAGAAATGTTCATAAGGATCACCAATTCAACTTCTTATTTTTTATTTCATTGTAATTGAGAATAATTCAATTTAAAAAGCTATTTTTTAAGTACTTCATTAGGAGTTTTAGCTTCAAAATGAAATATTCGAAATAATGACTCTAATGTGATAATGATCTATTTCATAGCTCACATCTATTAGAGATTTTTTTTTGGAAACATTGTTTATTTTAAAACTAGTCTGCATCAGTCTATTTTTCTTAGAAACTCAATGAACATCTAGATAGTAATAGATAAACAAACATGTGAAGCCCTATGTTTAGATTATAAGATAATATGAATAATTTCAAGGAATAAAGCCATAAAATAATGATCAAACAGGCATTTAAAAAGTCACATCTAAACAGATGTGACTTTTTAAATGTTTAAATTCTAAACAGAAATTTTGTCGTTAATAAACTGTACATTTTATGTATGTTCAGAGGTAAGTTCGTCAATCACAGTCTGATTTGGAAGATTCTTTTTTTGTTCGAAAGGATCTGATGTCAAGTCACTCTGATGAGATCCCAGGGAAATCTAGGGGTACCCTCAAATATTATAAGCATGTAGTATGCTTTTTTTAGTTTATTCAAGTGTTGTATCTGGGAGTCATCATCTTATGCTGCTAAGCCGTTAATGGAAGCCATAGTACTTCTCAACAGTTAGGAGTTAGAGGACAATACTGAGATTTTTCAACAAAAACCGAATGGTTGTTAGTAAAACCTAGTATATACAGAATTAAAATTACTTGTTAATCTACCAACACATTTTCATTTGTCTATATAATTCCAACACCATCTAAGCAGAATGACATTAGAACTATCTTGTAGAAATATAGTGAACCAATTTTGTACTGGAGTGAATGTAAACCTGATCTGCATGAATTATAGAACTTTTATTTTATAAAGAATAAGCATAACTTTTATAGTGTATAAAAATAATTTGGTAGTTACACTTCAACTAGCAATGTGAAGACCCTGGAATAATTGCAAGTAAACAATAAATTTGTGATCAGAACTGTTTTTCCACTTGCTCCATACAAAAATAAAGGAGATGTCTGATCAATTATATTAGCCATTGTTCAATCAACATACAAAGTAGATAAATGAATTTTATAGTTATAATTACTTGAACACTAAATAATGTGCAATAAAATAACTTTTATAAAAATAATATAAAATTCGCATTCAAAAACCTATTTAAATAATTAGTTGTTTTTGGAGTCGGATTCAGCTAAAGCAAGGCCAAAGAATTTATATAAACATGTATATAAAATGTGAAGTATTAAGTCAAATAGATATCTTCTTCAAAGGAAAGACTAATGCATCTGACTAATCTTCAGCTTCAGCACTTTCTGATGGAGGTTTTTCCTTTTATCCTTGATTTTAAATTTTGACCACTCTTACATTATGCTGAAAGTGAAATACAATTTTTAACATATAAACATTTTTGTAGCCAAATCTGCCTCTTCAACTATCCAGCAAAAAGGGAAAAGTAAGGTTCTCTCAAGGAATTTATTGAAGGAAGAAAATGTGGCTGCATATGACCTTATCACCTCGTTGCAGTATACACCTAGAAGACGATGTTAACTTTTCATTAAATGTTTCGCTTTAAAAGTTAAAGGAGTTTTTTTTTCAATCATATTTAACTTACAATATTAAAGCTTTATAGATTACAATAGTAATGTTTTAATCTACAAGGATAGTTATTTGAAATAAACTTTTTGCAAAAATTTTTGATTAACAACTCTGATTTTACATAAAGATTGTTTTTATTGTTAACATGTATATTTTGAATTAATATTAGTCATTTTCAATAGCATTATTACCAGTTTTGCTCTTTTTCACTTTGTCTTCTTTGTCAGTAGATTTTAATTTTCTTTTTTGTAAATCAACATCCACCTTATCATCTGTCGTTTTACATAAAACATTTGGACTCATTGATTTTAAATCAAAAGTTGCATATTTTCTAACTGGCATTTTTAAAATAAAATTTTTATCATTAAGTAAGTCCATATTAGGACCTTTGACAATATAACTGATAGTGCTATATGCTGTGAAATGAAAAGTTTCAACAAGAAAACCTTGTATTAATAAATAAGCTACAATATCTTCACCTAATGACCTAGATATATTAGGTTCTTTACCCTTATGTCTAACATTTACAGGCCCTTTTAAAAACCAAGCATCAATCAATTTTTGGGCTGTCAACTTAATATCCAGTTTTTCTGCATTATCTATAATATTAGCTAATGATTTGCAATGACTTTCTATATTCATTTCTCGGTTAATTGGATTGGTGTTTGAACAAACGTCACACATTTTATTACAATCACTTGATCCCCAATCTTCATCAAAATGCTCAGCTATGAGCTGTCTCCGACATTGAGTTCCACTTAAACAGTATTTCACCATACCATACAAATGATCTAAACTTCCTACTGATGAAAATACCATTGTACTGACTTTGAAAATGTCTTGCATCCTATATAATGTTAAGCATTCAGCTCTCAAACCATCCCTACCAGCTCTCCCACTTTCTTGGTAATAGTTTTCCATTGATTTGCTAATAGTATGGTGAATGACAAATCTTACATCAGGCTTATCAATACCCATACCAAACGCCACAGTTGCAACAATTGCTTGATAATGGTTTTCATGCCACTTTATGTGAAAAGATGACCTGACTTGTGTATCCAAATTAGCATGATAAAAGCAAACTTTTATGCCTCTCTGTTTCAACCCATCAGCAATTTCTTCACAATCTTTTATACTATTGGTATAAATTATACCACTTTTATCTTTATATCTGTATTTTAGCAACTTTTCTAAAATTGTCAAACATTCTTCACGTGCTGAGGGTTTTTCAAGTATTCTGTAGTACAAATTAGGTCTATTAAATGTAGACTTTATGACTAAGCAACCAGATATATTCAATATCTTTTGCACATCACTCAAAACATGTGCTGTCGCAGTTGCTGTAAGTCCTAATATAGGAACACCTGTAAACATAGAAGACAGGATCCCTAAAAATTTATAATCAGGTCTAAAATCATGACCCCACTGAGAACAACAATGTACCTCATCTATAGCAATTCTCTGTAGTCGACCTTCCGCATGACATTTTTGCAGATTAGCCATAAATCTTTTACTTTTTGCAAATCTCTCAGGAGTTACATAAAGTAGTTTCAATGGAGATTTTTTATCTTTTAAACTATTTAAAACTCTATTGGTATCTTCTTTAGCAGTTGTACTTGTTATTAGCTGTGCAGGGATATCCTTTTTTACTAAAGCCCTAACCTGGTCCTCCATCAGAGATATAAGAGGGGAAACTACAATGGTTATTCCTGGCTTAATCAATGCAGGCAATTGATAACATAAGCTTTTGCCTGCACCAGTTGGCATAACGACTATAACGTGATGGCCCGATAATGTAGAATTAATAGCATCTAACTGTTTCTGTCGAAAACACGTTAATTTGAATGAATTTTCTAAAACATTTTTGACATCGTCGGACCAATCATAGTGAGTTCCTGCCCAGTCTTCACTGGCCAAAGAGTCAGACTTAAGTTTGTTTATTGAATTTTTAAGTGCATTTTTTTTCTCTAAGAGTAGCTTTTGCTTCCTTTTCCATTTTGCTATTTGAGCGTCAACTTCGAGAAGTTCTTCATCGATAGCTTTGATTTCATTTTGTAACGTGTCGACACTAGTTACACTCATTTGTTTTTTTTTAATTGAAAAACAATCTACATACAATCACGTCTTTAAAATCCACTTTTTCAAACATCAGTTTTCCTACACTTATTTGTCAATTGAAGAATAGGATCAACCATGAACCAATCAATCTGTGCTCCTGAGTTGCCAGTTATTAAGAATCATAATAAAAGCGCTTATTTAAGTCAATCTTTATTAGACATTTATGCATATGTCTTATTACTATGTCATATTTTTATTGTCATTGACTGTAGAATAGAAACTTTTTTTTTAAGTGAAAACTTTTTTAGCACCGCTGTGATTTTAAACACGATGATAAGAAAAACCGTGTTTCGTCGTGGTTCGACACACACAAGTGTGCCCGACACTTGTGCGTGTCGAAAATGATAATAATTGATTTCTAGGACATTAAAACGTCAAGATTTTATAGAAATTTGATTTTCAAATATTGATCTGAAGAAGGTTTCCTCCTGGCTTATAAAAGGTTTTAAATTTATATAGTGGGAAAATAAAAAACGCTATTTTTTTATTTGAACTACAACATCTATCGAACGCATTGTTGGAATTAGATCGATTTTTCAGTACCTATTTGACGCAGTTTTTTAAGCAGAAAAAGATGAATAAGTTTAAATTATCAATTCATCAAGAATTTCGAATTTTTCGTTAACGATACTTTAAGAACAATCCAACTGCTTTTAATTAACTTTGTAACGATTGATGTTATTTTTTAAGAGCAATACTCGGTTACATTTTGAGTTCATCGGTCAAGTGGTTAAAAAATATAGCAAATAGACTATTTTAACAAAAATTCTCCTAGGATATCTCTTTAACAAATCAGATAATTTTCTTGAAGGATATCTTGTGATTAATGGACGGATTTTTATGCAGTTTGCGGCAGTAAACTGTTTTGGGTAAAGTTCTGATTAGAATTTGGTATCGATCATTAGAATGATCTGAAAATCACAGAACGAAAACATTTTTATTAAACCTAAATTTTTGAGAATTTTCAAAATCTTCCAAGTGGAATTACTTCAACACTTCAAAAAGTATAAGTTAAGTGTACTACTTACGAATGTAGCAAACTGCGTTTCGATCAGTTAAACTATTCAAAAGGAACCTCTCTCTCTCACACACACGTGCACGCACGCACATACACCTCTCTCTTTTTCTCATAAGCCCACAGCTCTTTAGTATATATTTCTCGATCTCTATGTCTCCTTGCATTATGTTTTTAGAATTATAATAGTTAATTTAAAAAACGGTTTATTTACAACTTACAACTTTTTTTACCATTTATTCACTTATGTTCTTATTATTTATTTAATTACGTTCAAACGTTTTAATTCATTTCATTGTTACTATTCAATTTATAAAATATTATGTTTATATAGGTAAAGGAACTTCGTTCTAACCGGGTGTCCCAAAGTCACTTCATGAGTTTTTTCTTGAAAAAAAAAATTAATTGATTTATTTATTCACATGTAAGAAAGATTATCTATGTAATCTTAACGATTGAAACTTTTCCTTTTTGCTAGATTGCACTGAATTGATGGTTATGGGGAATGTGCACCACGAATGCTCCATCATCTGATGGTTTAACTAACTTTTACTTTAAAATGTATAACATTTAATCTGTGCTGTTTATGTCGACAAATATGTTGTGTAGTCCATTGTAAAACCACACCAAAAATTAAAATTATTATATCGCAATGTATTATTCTATTTCTGGATGCTACAATACATCCACGAAAATAAACATAAATCCGATGATGTAAAATTTTATTATTTACTTATTAATATTATTCACATACCATGGCTAAATGAAAAACGAAAATAAATTAGATAAATGCATAAAGAAAGATACATATATATGTACGAATACTTAAAAGAAATAGTAATAACTATTGAATTATTAAATTTTATAGTCACTATTCAATAATAACAGAGCAGTAGAGCTATGTTGTGATCAATTTGGTTATGGCACGAAAATGGGCCATCTCGACCGGTGAAATACTCTCTCTCAAAGAATACACAAGTAAAGTCACAACTTACATTGCTGAATTTCGTCCAGCGAGTGAGAGTTCCGGTGCCTCAATTCCTCTTCATACATCACCTCCACTTCCCCGTCCATCAGCCTACTTCCCACCCTCCTTATGAGATATTTCTACCCAAAAAGCCGCTAATGTACTGGTGACTTTGGTGTTGTGAATGAAATTATTTTCAATAAACGTATTAGATAAACTCATAACCTTTTTTTATTTTAGTATACATACCAATTAACGGAGGTTTTTAAAAATATAACAATTTGTAGCACTCACTTTATTGGCAACACAGCACCAGTAGCTGACAGCATTAACCGTAACCATTGCCCTGAGATATATTGACCGCGACATATTTTGGTGATTTTTGCGCGATATATACCGTATGAAATTGATGATGCATCTTTCCGCAAATATTTATAATGTGCTTCTTTTTTACGACAACTTTGCCAAATAAACCAAAGTCAATGAAATAGCCGTTTCCGAAAAAAAAAAAACAGCTTAGAACATCTATGTAGAAATGTCGTATTGCCAACCTTAGAACAGCTGATGCATAGGTACCGCATCGCTACAAACCGCGCGGTCGGCGACACGACTGTGCCCGCGCTTGGAATCTAGCCGAGCAATTATTAGAGTTGTATCTATATTATTTTATATTTTCCATTATTTTTCCAAAATTTGATTAACTTGAATGATGTCTCATAGTTTAATTCATTAATTATTATTATTGTATAAAAAAGCAGCTATTAATATACTTTGTTAAGGAAAATAATGAAATTTAAAATATTCTATTAAAAATTCATTAATGAAAGTAGTCTGTGATCACGGTTCGAACTCGGTACTTTTGATATGAAACAACGTTTTTAACCGAACCACCCTGTAATCTAAAAAAAATTAAAAAAAGATTTATTGGTGGACTGTTAATTACTGATTATTTCATAAATGTCGGAGCGTTTTTTTGTTTCCCTCTTGCGGCGAGGAGGAGGTAAAAAATGTCTATCCTGCATACCCTCGCGCCCGTACGCGTGGGTAGTGTGGGACTGAAGCCCACTAAAAATCCTACTGAAAGTGAAGTAATTGGATCGGTTATGCTATTTAGTCAGTCGAGACGAGTCGGATGACAAGTCAGACGACTTTGATAGCTTCACCGAGTGCGGATGGACGGCACATGCGAGTGCCGACGGCGCGTGACATGCACTATGGACGACGCCTGGAGGGAGTCGTCTCGGCATAGGATGTCGTAGGAAACCGTCACGGGTCGGTTCCCTTCCCTTCCCTCCTACCCGGCCGGAGGCGGTTAGCAGCGGCCGGGTGGAGTAAGGGAGCTTAGGTTGATAACCTGACTAACGGATAGACCTACTCTAAGTCAGTCATGCGTGTCGTTGACGTCATTAAGGCTTTCAACTGCCGCTGTAAGAGCGTTAGGTGGATCGGTAAGTACGTTCCGTGGCCTACGGATAAGGTGGGTGGGTGGGAGGCGGCGGTTGATAGTCAACCGCCGCGCGAACGAGCGCATTGGGATGTGATGCCGCAATGTCGAAGAATCGCTTCGATGCGTCCTTCATATACTTGGAAATAGTGGGGAGTTCGAAGTCCCTATGGAGAATTGAATTACGAACACACCAATGTGCATCTGTTGCGGCTCTACAGGGAGACGCGTATGTCATCACCGTCCTAATGCACATTTTGTATATGGTACGTTTATTACGTCTAGATAGTTAATTTTTCTACCGAGCACGGCCCCGAGCCTTGCTTTGTAGAAAAGTGCACTATTTCTAACACGCTCGATATGATCTCGGAAGTGTAGATTTTTATCGAGCGTGACTCCTAAGTATTTGTAGTTCCGTTGCCACGGAATGTTCGCATCCAACATTTTAAGATTGGGAGTGTTTTTGTCGACAATGAGTCGACTCCTAATCTTACCATACTTGAATTGTATGGCTGCTGATTTGTCGGCGATTACTTCTATCCTCCACTTCCGGAACCATTGACCTAGCTCATCAATGGCCCTCTGGAGGGGGAGGAGGGTGAATCGGGTGCTCCTATTCCAACTTCCGTAAAAGAGCGCGGTATCGTCCGCGAATAACGCGAGTTGGACGCCAGAGGACGACGGTCGCGGTATATCGTTTGTGTACGCGGATTACAGCAGGGGAGAGAGGGTGGAGCCTTGAGGAACTCCTGCTCTGATAAAACGTCTTGTCGAGTGTGTGCGCTCATGCCTAAATGTGAAATGTCTGTTTGCTAAATAATTTTGGATAATGATTATGAGGCGATCTGGTACTTGGAGGGAATATAACTTATAAATCAGACCTGCGTGCCATACCCTATAGAAGGTCTTGGCTACTTGGCTACATCAAAGAAGACAGCTACGGTGCTACGTTCGGTTTCAAAGCCCTCCGAGACATACTCTACTAAGCGGAGGACTTGCTGTGGACAAGAATGGGCTGGACGAAAGCCGAACTGTTCATCTATGATAAGGCCTTTCCCTAGGAGGTGATCGCTAAGGCGAGTTTTGAGAATTTTCTCTAAAAGTTTGCCCAGACCGCTCAGGAGGCTGATCGGTCTGTAGCTGGCAGGGAAATGTCGGAGCATTAACTTATACAGGTATGAAACCGCTAAAGTAAAAATTTAAAATATCGTACAGAACTTAATATTATAATATAGACAAACATTGATAAGGAATTTGTGAAATTTTACCTCCTAAGGGATGTAAAACTGTTGCAAGCAAAATATAAACCTTTAATGTTACAATTGTCGAAGAAGCTGTCTTTATTTTATACGTTATGAATAATACTTGAAATACATCACAATATTTTAGGAATGTACATTTACTACTTAACTATTAAAATGAAACGTTCTTACTCAAATAATAGATGGTGCACTAATAATGTGAAATTCAGCTATTAAATAATTATCTCATAATGAAGTAAAATTTATAAACTCCATTGGTTATACAATAAACACTAATATAATAGTGTTTAACAAAAGAGCCTATTAATTAAAGAATTATAATCTCCGACTCAACATAAGTATTATTATTATCAGAATATTTTATGTTAGTGTCAATGGATGGATTTTATAAGTTACCCCTTTGTTTGTGATTGTAAAAATAATATATTTAATGTGACAAGTTAATTTAAAGGTAACATAAACAGTACACTATATAGTAACCGCCACTGTACTTTATATGCTCAGTGGTAGCCTTATATACACTTGTACTTTGTGGTGGTAAAAAAAGGTGGTAGAAATGTGCATTATAGGACATTAATATACATGTAAAAAAGCATTTCGAGGGATTTGACCCCCGCGCTACATCCTCGAGATAAGAGTATTTTTCCATTATGAGTTTACAAACTTTTACTTTTATGAGGAACGTAATTCCTCGTGTAAAAAGTGATGTGTTATATTGTTGGGAACTAGTCTTATAAACAAAAAAAACATAATAATCTCTTATTAAATAAAGAACAGGACAATTACTCAATACTATTCTGATAATGTCTGTATAACGACGCACTCCACTAGTGTTTGTGTTCAGTGCGATGCAATCATCGATCGATGCAACGGATTCATGGTACAAATTTCGTAATAAACATTACGGAATAGTAAAGCGAATACATTTAACTAACCTATTGAGCGTTGCTTTTCAGTTTCCGCATAATTCGAAAAACCTATGATCTGAAAAAAAAAATGTCATGAAAATTAAAAAGATTCAAGAAGCATTTATTGAACTGTTAACAAATATTTTTTGAATCGTCAGATAATATTTTATTGTGTAGGATATACTTTTAAATGAAATATTTTTTTATTCATTATAAAAACTACTACTACAAAAATTATATTATTGTACAATTTTCATTTAATGCGCTATTGTACATGAAAAATAACGCATATTATTTTACATACAAAAATTGCAATCTATTGCTTAAAACGTAAATTTACAAATCCAATACGAAAAGTTCCGTCATGAACATATATCGATGTTGTACGTATATACACAATGTATGTTTATATTATATATAGTTGTATTATCAATGTATTTCAACCAAAACTCAACTCTCGTGTAAACGGGGCCAATATATGTACATACTTATATACAGAGGTGTCGGTTATAGTAACGATAACAGTGTCGCGAGTTCAATAGTTTTTTCCCATCTTAAAAAACGCCCAACGCGCCTAAAGAAGTTTTCACTTCAAAATATACAGTGTCACGCGGACTATATTTTAAGTCGAATATATTTCCCCATAAATGAAAGAACTCAACGGAGCAGCAAAAATAATTAATAGAAATCGTTTGTTTCTTTCGAAATAGTGAAGACGAGTCGTTCATGGGTTACAATATGCATCACGAAATTTGATCGTTGTGGGTTAACTATTCTCCTAGGGATCAATGCATTACTAAGACATGCGTGATCAGTTAAATGAGTTCTATTGGGTCTTTAGTGAGTTTTTGTTTCATAGTATAATCTAATATTAAGCTTTCCTTTTATCTTAGCGTTCATTTTTCTCTTTCTATTGATCCTTGAACGAAGATTATAGTAGATCATAACAGTAAAATCGATATATCGGAAGGGGAATTTTAATTGAAAGCCGGACCAGAATCGGAATCAAGAATGGAATCAAAATCAAAATTGGCGGTCGAACCTGAATTGAAATCGAATACAAGACTGTAACCGGAATCATGAATGATAGGGAGATTGTATAAAATATGAAGGAATATATTGTATGTCTACGTAGGCTCAGCCGCGGGCGCAAGATATGAATATATAATAATATAATATGAATAATGTCTGATTCAATATATTGCCTCCACATACTAATATTACATTGTTTTTCAAATAAAAAATTGAAAATACAGCACATAATTAAATATCTATTATGAGTTTTAATTTTAATTAAGCAGTTTCTTATTTAAAATACTGATATGAGATTGTCAACTTGGAGTTCTCATTTTAAGTTTTCTTTTTTTGTATGACTACCTTTTTTTTTAAATAAAGAAGAAAAATAAAATGTTGCGCATATACGATAGATATACCTAATAATATATAAATTGTTTCTGTTGTGTTCGTGATTTTATATCGGTGTCATTATATTTTAGTGTGGACATCTCTAACGATGTCAAGTAGGTATATAGATAATGGAAGCGGAAGGATCAATGATCGTCCGCCACTAGCAGCAACCGGTGATATCCGCGTTCCGACGTAGTTGGTAACTTCTACTCAAGTCATGTGGTTTCCAATCATTTTCGTGTAAATCTGTCCAATTTTTAAAGTTACCTTTAATCGTATACATAACTATCGCTTACATAATTAATGTTTCGTATTACGTCCACCAGGCTGCTGGCGGTCAAAGATAATGTCGCATCCGAAGCGGTCACGCTGATATTGGCGCGTGGAGGGTCAAGGGGCGTGAAATTGAAAAATTTGCAGACAGTGGGAGGCAAGAGTCTGTTATCGTACGCCATAAACGCTGCACGCGCTGCACATCTGCGCGACGTGACGGTGTCCACCGACCATCCTCTGATCGCGCTGGAAGCTTTGCGGAGTTGGTATAAAACTGTATTGCAGTTGAAGTCGGCGGATAAATTGAATAAGTTCCACGTTGAAAATGAAATATTTGTTTTAGATAAAGCGAAGATATTTCGCAGAAGCAAAGTGACTGCGACCGATTGCGCTCCCTCAATTTGGGGCGCTCTAGAATTCCTCGCGAGTAGACCGAACGCCACTGTATTAGTTTTACTGCAGGCCACCTCACCATTCACGAGACCTTCTAGCGTTCGCGGCGCTTTGAGTTTATTGGTGGAATCTGAATCTCTGGATTGTGTGTTCTCTGTCACCAGGTAAATCAAAGGGTTATTTATTCGAAAAATTATAAACGGCAGCTATTATATACACGCATGCACTTTTTTAATGAAATTTTTACTGTCCTTGTTTATCCATTGGATACGTGAAATAGGTTTTTGGGCGTATTTAAATATTTAACTGTATTACTATTGCTGATAATTGTGTTTTATATAGGAGTCACAAATTGCGTTGGCACGAAGTAAATGGCAAAATAGTGCCTCAAAATTTCAAAACAGATTCAAGACCAAGACGACAAGACTGGGAAGGTGAATTATTGGAAACAGGCGGTTTTTATATTACTAGAAGAAATATTGTAGAGCAAGGGTATTTTCAAAACAATAAGTGAGTACCAATTTTTTTTATGTAGAACAATATTTATTTTTATTCGTTTATACAACGTCCCCGATTCGTATATGTTCTAATTTTCGGAAAAGAAAATAAGGTTAATTTTACCGACAAAAAAAGTAAATTAATTTTCTGAACTTTAGTTTTTTTTAATGAAATTTTGAATATTAAATGGTTAATTTTGGCTAGTCTGCACTTAAAATTCCAAAAATATATTTTAAAAATTAATACAATTATCTAATAATTTTTGCCAGTTAGCTAAGTGTGCGACTATGTGGATGCCCTTAAACACAATTCACATATTAATTTTTTTTGACAAAAAGAAAACTGACAAAACGGTAACATTTTAGAAAATTCAGATTTTTTGTGATATCTTAATGTGTATTTCGTAAAGTAACACGTTAAGTTTCTGATGTTTTAATTTCTTTTACAACTAAAATAAACTACGGAAAAAAATTTAGAACATTTCAAATCTTTAGCTCATTTTTATGGTCCTCTGAAATAATAATAAACAAAGTCCACTGAAGTCCTTTGTATTGTATTGTGCCATCATTACGTAATATTATGCCATAAATTGTGTTACTTTGTAGCGTTGGGGGATTTCGAATTTGTTTTAAAAACATTTGTTTCCTTTGTGACTATTGCCTGGATCCATTTCCATCAGAAGTGGATCCGCAATCACATTACAGCAACTCGGAGATTGCTGATATCCATTTTATTTATGGATTTTGTAATGGGGATTCTCGAGCTGCTTGAGAATTTCGTTTGAGATTTCCAAGGAGGCGTACACCAGACTATTGTGCGTTTATCAACGTTCATCGCAAGATGTGTGCCTACGGACTTGATAAGTTGCCTGTTGACCAACCTCTTCGAACTGTGACTGTTCAGATAGAAGAAAGAGTTCTAGAAGAAATATTTCGAGAACCAACAACGAGTACGACTTGCGTCGCTCATAGTCCCGGCATGCCAAAATCAATTGGTTGGGAAATTTTTAAAAGAGAAGACCTGCTTCCATATCATTTTTGATGAGTATCATATTTGCATGAAGGGGATGCCTTACGACGAAATGCTTTTTCGACATGAATATTAAAAAAAATTGTATTAAAGAAACTTCATCTCATAGAATAGAGTATTGTTTTCTATGGTTAGAGATTAAAATTTAGTATCTATTATTAACAAATTCCTGGCGTTGATTGAAAGTTAGAAATGCAAGACGGTAACAAAGCAAGACAAAAAAAAGATTAAATCCAGTCTGAGAATGGTGAGAACAACTCATGAGAATGGAAAAGAACCGTCTCTATTTTATAATTGTAAAGAAGCCCAAAGAAAGAGACCGGCTTGAACGTATTTATACTTTATGGGATCGAAGCAGGTCAGGAAAAATACGACGACAATACGGCGACAATCGAAGTTTTCAACTTCGCAACCTTATACATTGTTCCAATTCCTTCGGATAGCCTCAAATGTGAATAGATGTGAATGTACAAGGAATATGAATGATCTTAACGTGAAACCCAATACATTTTAGGTCTTTACTTGACCTAATTTTATTATTTCAAATAAAGATTCAGAGAATTCGCTAAATAATAAAATCTGTGGTAATAGCTTTGAATCTTACCCTCCCCGGTTGTTTTTAATATTTTGTAGTGGTGTAATTTACTATTAAGAAATAATTATAGACACATTTAATGAAATTAGTGAAATAGCAACATCCTTTAGTTGTGTTTGAACGTCTCGAATTATGAAATCTTACCTAGTAAACAGTCAATTCTCTTTTTAATCGACTTCATTATATTTCACTATTCCAGTTGAAAATTAACGTTGCACGTCAAAATTGTGTCATCCAAGGCGTGCGGCTGCAAACCTTCCTGACGAATTTTTAAGTACAGTCCAACGCATAAAACTCTGCCGCTCTAGATCACAAACTACATTGCTCTGAATTGCCTGCGTGCGCAGATTCAGCGCTCCTGACCCTTCTTTCTTCTCCGCCGCGCTCCTATTTTACGCAATTGTGACGCCTTCGTTACTAACTTCACAGCGGCAGAGTTTCGTGCGTTGTACTGTACATCGATACAGACTCCATTATTTTAAGTTAACATAACTGAGCCTGTTACGGGTGTGATACCCAATCAATGCTCTTACATTTCTTCTGTTTTGGAGAAAGCGTAATAATAATCAAAATATAAGATCAGGGAAAAACCTTTTTGTATTTGACAAATTCAAAACAATTTTCCGTGTTATTTTATTTACCGTTAATTATAACGCATATGTGTCATTTTGTTCAACAACTTGTTGCCATTTTGTAGATAGTGACTTCATCCTATTAGCGTAGAAATCTTTGGATTTCTGATCGAAAAACTGTTAAAAGCAGTTTTGACAGTCCTCTGTTGATGTTAAGCTAACACTACCTAAAGAATACTGAAGAGACCGAAAAAGGTGAAAATCTGAGGGTGCAAGGTCAGGGCTATATGGTGGATGCATTAACATTTCACAAACAAACTCTTAATATTTGCTGGTGATATCATGGAGAAAAACTTTGTGTTAAACAATTCTAGCCATTTTTAGGGTTCCGAGCCAAACTGGCAAATACGGAACACTTGTAGTTTCGTCATGTCCGGCCGTGCGTCCTTCCGTCCGTCCGTATGTCCGTATACTATAGGAATTTTATTATCTTATACTCTTGTGTAAGCCGCTATTTAGGTTAGTGGTTAAATAACTAAAAAGAAATATTCCTAGGGGGGCACTCCACAAAGGTAACAGAAGCTGAAAAAAAACCTTTTTTAGTAAACATCAACGTTGGCACATACTTCGACAGTACCTTCTAAAAAATTTTAAGGTTTTTAAGCAATTTTTCTGATTACGTGAATAATTTCGGAAAGAATCGCTCCAAAATTTGAAAAAATTGTGTGCCCCCCTGCTCTATTTTCTAAACCATATGTCCGAAATTATAAAAAAAATTAAGAAGGTAACGCTCATTAAATACTTTCAACCAAATTTATTTTGAACTTGGTCAAATATATGACTAAGTTTAAAAATAAATTTCGTTGAAAGTGTTTAATGGTTTAATGGTTTTGAGTTATTGCCGAAAAATTGCGTTTCCCAACAAAAGGATGTAAGTGCAATGAAGATATGCTCTTTTGCTGATGCACTTTAGTTTACACCAGTTTAATAATAGTAGTCAACATACCTACTTGTTTTTCTAGTTAGACCTGTGACTAAAATGCTTACAACTAATCTGTGTAGGAAACATGGAAAAAATTGTAACAACATACGTTTTATCTGTTACACTTCTTTGTAATAGTGGCTTCGGAACCCTGTAATGAGCATGGTCCGACATACTCTTGGTCACTTTTCTTTCTCTACTTTTTTGCTTTAATCTCATCAGCTGTTTGGCAGTAGAGATCCGAATTGATGGTTTTGCCCTGCGGTAAAAGCTCATAATAAATTGCGGTAAAAGCCCTTCCAATCCCACCATACACATAGCATCAACTCATGATGTTTTCACACGTTCTTTTCGTCAGTAATCCATTTTCTCCACCAGTGATCAATCTTTTCCAAAATTGTTCGATTTCATTACGTTGAATATAGAATCGCAAATGAGTATACGATCCATTAGATTTATTTGAGTGAGCTCGTGCGAACGATAAATGAATCGTTATTTTTCAAATTTAAATATTTATTATAAACAAAATAAGACTTTTTACAAACTGTTATCACGTAAGTATATATTGAAGAAAGGCTCCAAGAAGTAAAAAAGTTATGGGTCAATTATTGAAACTTTTATGTTACCTTTTATGAGAATGGAAGTTCCACAAAATTAGTTAATTAAAAATTGTGTAACTTTTTGAAAAATGAAACTTAATTTTTTTTAACCAGACTATATTCCTAGAGGTTGTCTGATCACACCGTATTTTTTTTTATTTTAAATTAATATTCAAATGAAAAAAAAAATCATTTTGTATTTATTACCCCCTCTGTTCAGCGGCGACGTACCAGTGTCTAAACGGCCGCGCAGAACCCTATTTTCAGAGTTAAATTAAAATTATAAATAAGGAAGGTAGAGTTCCGTCAGTTGAGGGATTTTTATTGAAAATTCCCTCCTCTTTAAGCATCTTTTTCAAAATATGGAACCTGTTTGTGTTTGGATCATGATCTTTTTCGCATGTTCTTTCCGTCGGTAAACCATTTTTCATCAACAATGCTCAATTTTTTCAAAAACTGTTCAGTTTCATTACGTTTCGATAGAGAATTGCAAATGAGTACTTTTCATAAAATTTTTCAGTGAGTTCCTGTAGAACCCTAGTATTGAGCTTTTTTCTATATCCGGTTTTTATCAAATGGGTCGAAACTGTTATCTACTCAATCCCCAGCTATGCCGTAAGAACTAATATGCAGATTCGTAACAGGTCGACCAGAGCGAGGTGGTTCATCTTTGACATCAAAGTTACCGTATTGATAACGTTTGAATCAGTTTTTTCCTACTCATACCGACACTACATTAGGTCCATAAACATTACAATTTTTTTTGCGGTTTTTGTAGTATTTTTTACTTTTTATAATAAATCTTCAAATTGCATTGAATTACTACGTTAGATTTTCTCATTTTGGTGGACAGAAAAACAAAAGAAAAATGGCGGGACACTGTTTAGACTTTTATTTTTCTTTTTTTTAAATGTCATGTATTTAATTGTGTAAAAACTAGCCAGACACAAATACCACAACCAAAGAGATTTTACTACATCTTTTTATTTATATAATACGAAAAAGTTTTTCTCCTATCTAATATTTTCATTGCATCCCTTTACGTTTTATTTGAATATATAGTAAGGTATTATATAATGTGGTAGTAGTGTAGTATAATGGGAAATCATTAATGAAACAATATTCACATTACGTTTCGAAAACTAAGAAATCAACGAAAATAGTTATTTCTCAAATAAATTAAGTTGGAATTAGTTATAAAAGCGAGATTTCAATACAACACTTTATAATCGCATTCGAGTCTCAGATAATCATCAAAGGCAAAAATTTCGTTTTCCCTGAACATGTAAGGGATCTTAGGCATATCGAAGAAATAGTAAAAGTCATATACTCAAATTGAGTGCAATTAGACAAGCATGTCATGCAACACTATATCGTTAAATGTGATTGAAAATTTACGATTTTTTTCCTAGTAGTTTGAAAATTACTTAATTAACAAAATTGTTATTCTTTTTATGCTTTGGGCCATTGAGACGCGATATTTCACTGATGTATAATGTTATTGTATTTTTCATTTTAGTTCAATCCGCTGAAATGTAACAGCCATTAAAATTTTGTTTTTAGATTGAATAAGAAAATATAAAATCAAAAAGAAAGTTATCTAATCTTTAAAACATTCCCAGATCTCTTGCTCTATATGACCTTCGTGTACATTGAAAATTAACTCAATAACAAAATTAATAAAAAAAATAAGCAGCAACTTTTTCTTTCTTACCTACTTATTGGTTTGGTTTATTTTCCATTTGTCAACCGAAAGTTTATAACATTTACATTTATTTCAGCTGCTGGTAGATTTTTAATCCATAACACAATAACTATGGTACAGTTGAACCTCGAGAACTCAAACCTCGGTAACTTAAAAACTTCTATAACTTCAAAAAATAATATATTCCCTTCCCATCAGAGCCCAAAACCTCTATAACTTAAAATATGCAATCTCTATAACTTAAATAAGTAATCTCTGTATTGGCCCTCAGTAACCTAAAGAAATCTTTCCACAACCTCTAAAACATACAATTGTTTGTCAATGAGTCATTTTGAAAGAGTGTGCATAACAAAAGGTTTCGGTATTTATTGCTTGCACGTGTTCACTAGTTAAATTGTTAACGTAAACAATACATATGTCACCTATTGTTTGCTTCTTCGAAATTCTTTAAAGCTTTGCGGCGGTTAGCCTTAAGACATAAGTAAGCCTTGGATCATAAGTTTTTGATCATTGTCCTGGAAACATCGCTTTACTTACTGTGTGATAAAACTGGCTTAAAATGAGTTCAAAAAGAAAACTAACAACACTCACATACGCTGATAAAGGGTGGAACAAGGGTACATACATACATATGTACATGCCTACCTCTATATTAACCTATCCCTAACATAGACCCTTGATAACTTAAAACCTCTATAACTTAAAATATTTTGTGTTTCCCTTGGACTTTAACTTATTGAGGTTCAACTGTAGTTAATTTTATTTCTAATTAATAAATAAAAAAAAATACAAGTGTATTTAATAGCCCCAAAAAATATAAAATGTTTGAATTATTTGCTGCGAACACTGACGTCGTTTTCGTTGTTCCTAAGCTCAGAGTAAAGATAGTATGGAGACCGCCAAAAAATTTTGAACTATCTTCTATTTCTTTTTAGCACCTCCTCAAATGTTTCTGACAAAAGGAGACAAATAATATTTGTCTTTTTACCTGAAAATCAGCTTATACGCTAAAACGTCAAGTGAATCTCTAGAAATTTTTTAGTATGCGATTAAGTCAAAAAGTTTATCTTATAATTACTCTCAGTTTGTTGCTGTTATATTTAATTTAGTCATATTTGAAAATATAATATAATAAAATAGAGTAGTTTTTACACGGTGTCGGTTTTAGTTTTTATCAATTTCACGTGTTTACGACATAAAGTTCAAATTCAAATTCGAAATATTTTCATTTCATAAGATATAAAATAATACTTCAAACACGTCATAAATTTTTGCCAAATAGCACTTTACCACTCGTTCAGAAGGTAGTTTTTCCTGAAAAAGATGGAGTAAGAAACTTAAGTATAGCCAGAACAAAAACTAAACCATTAATGAACGAAATAGCCCGATAAGAATTCGAGCCGCTTATGCTCATGATTATTTGTTTTCTTAAGATTTACAAATTGTATAATACTCTTTTACTGAGTGATAACACGCTTAAATTTATATAAGGGTAATCCATAGTATACCCTTATATAAATTTAAGTATGTATATCTACAGAGACCCTGTAAAAAGCCCTATAAATGAGTTTGTGACTTTGCACAGTTGACTAACATGTAAACACAGTTTTTTTTTTATTTCAAGTAAACTAAGTTTATGTCGATCACTATTTCTTTTAAACTCTTCTATTTTTTTACATATTATAAATGTTCATACATGAATGGGGATGCCATAGTTAAGATTCCACTTTCATTGTCCTTACTTCAAAGAGATACACGAAATCTGAGCTTGTAAATCGCTAGAATGGCCCGCTTCTGTAGTACGAAAATTCTTTGAATATCCATTGCATATTCCCAGAACAAAATTCCGTACGATATCAGGCTATGGAGATAGCCAAAATAAACTAATCTAGTAGTTTAAATGTCTGATAAACTTCTTATTTTTGACTGCATAAACTGCAGAGTTTTCGCCAACTTTCTGTTATGAGGACCACATTGAAGTTATCTAGAGTAATTGTCAGAAATATGGTAGCATTAAAGAACTTCAATTCTTCGTTACGTACTGAAATAGTTCTAGATCCATATCTTACATTCGTAAGTTAGAATTCTATACATTTTATTTTCATTTCATTAAGAAGTAGATTATTTGCAATGAACAACTTCCTCTTTACCTTAGAGATAGCATTGTTCACCTAGTTATAAGCGGAATGTTGTCTTTTAACATTGAATAATAAGAAAGTGTCATTTGCAAACAGTATATCTATCTCATGAACATCATTAACAAGGCTAGGTAAGTCATTTATATAAATTAAAACGATAAAATGATCAAGAATTGATCCCTACATTCATATAGACTACAGATTCACATGATCTCATGCCATCGACATCAATCCTCTGAACTGTGTTACACAAATAAGATTTAAGAAGGATAAGTGCTCGATCTGTTACTCTATAGTGACATAGTTTCCCGATTAAAGTTTCATGATAAACGCAAATCGAATACCTTAAAGAGATCGCAAAATACGCCATGTTGCGAATCCTCCCAACTTTCAAAAATATGTTTCACAAGCTCATGGCCAGCATCGAATGTTGAACGATCCCAAATAAAATCGAACTGTTTACTAGACATTAGTTTAATATTTACTATAAAAATTTCCAACAACTGATTTAAGATTACATTTTCGGAAAATATAATAAGTGTTGGTAATATAAATAAAGCCCTAAACTTGATAGGGTTTGATGCACCTTTAAATAATAGAATTACTTTGCTTTCTTTCATCAAATCGGGAAATACAGCTTCATCTAGTACATCGTCAGTAGTCCTCTTCATGTCTCAAGATTTAAATTTATGATAAGCTTTTCAGAACTCTCATACTTAAATTCTAAATTAATATGGAAGAGCAGAATATTTTCTTTTAGTAATGATTATGCAAGAGCGGGAGATGAGAGACCAGGTAGTTGAGAGAGGATTGTCAGTAAAGAACGGTTCGAACGTTTTAGTGTCGAACTGATCATATAGTCGATGTAGCGTTTGCTAGCCGGACCTCAGCCTGCGCAGGTCCCAACCACACCTACCCTCAGGTTTACGACCTACATGTAAAATAGTTCATTTGTATCTAGAGAGAAATGAAACAGACAAATTCGAAAAACGGTTGACCATGAAGCCAGTCCTAAAACTTCCCGCTATTTAGCTAAGAAATGATTATTTGGTACATCACTGAGCTCAAAAACTCTAATGCGCTTTTTCTATTGTTTTTGAACAAAAGTAGTTTTCCGAATTCCACAATTTAATAAAATTAATTAAATTGTGGAATTCGATTCTGTTTTTTAGTTCAAAAATGATGTTTTTTCAAGAGTATTGTTCTATAAAAAAATTCGAACGTTATTTTAAGAAGACTTTTTTAAATGCCATATAATTTAAACGAAATAACCGATTTTGTGACAGCGATTTCAGCTATCGCCGCGTAAGTCTGCACCACGGAGAACGGATTTCTTGCGGTGTGTGGGCAAAATGATGCACAGCGTTTTCAGGCGATCAAACTTTTTTATTGTAGCCGAGCTTGATATGTGGCGGTCGGAGTATAATTGCGACGGATGCCCCAATTCCGCTGCAATTTATAGATGGCGCATCCGCTTCCACATATGAGTTGCATATATTTCAATCGAGGGGGCCGAGCCATGCAATTTGCATTTTTTATACATGAGCACCACATGCGCTCGGTACATCGCTGCGGTCAAACCGTAACGACCACCGTAGTTCTCGGCCTCTGATTGGTCCCCTTTGACAAAGCACAATTTCATATGCAACTCATATGCACATCACAATAATGTTGTATTTATAATTTAAATTTAATAATTACACGATATACACAATAAAATAGACAAGACAAGAAATTCTACTAAAATGCAATAAATATACACAAACAGGAAAACATTACAAAATACATATTTTTTTACAACTAATCCCTATCCGGGTAATAAAAACATAACTATTCAAATTATTTAATTAATACACTCAAAAATACGATAATAGACAAAGAATTCTTAACCTAGTCCGTTTTATAAATCAAAATAACATATTTATTGACAAATTAATGTTAAGAGCGCGACTGTCCGTAACAGGTTTTGAAGTAGTTTTTTCGATGTATGAAATGATGTATGTAATAAAATCGACATGTCGAAAAACAGGAAAGTATATTTTTAAAAAGCACTTTTTTGAAAATTTTTGGACGACGGGAACTTTTGATCGAATCAGATTTTGATCTGTTTTGTGACATTCGACGTTCCTTTTTAACTAATAAAATTGTGTATCTCATCTACCCTTATCGAAGGCTTCTGGGGGACTATTAAATTCATAATACCATCCGGGCTCTTCGAGCCCAGTCTGATTCAGGCGTACTTTATGTCCTTATTCAAAATTTGGTCATCTAGCTTAAGTTTAAAGTCATTAACATTGCTAACATTTATGATACCTCAAATCGTTTTAATTACATATTTGCTATTTTGACTTTTTTATTGATGTGCTTGGCTTTAACCGTGATGCAAATACGCCTAAAAATTTTAAAGTAATATTTTACATATGTAGTAAAACTTTCTATTAATAAAGTCCCTTTGTCATGGAGTTCAAATAGTCTCCTACTTTTACGAATTCTCACTATAGCTCAATAAATGATAATGATTTATTTATTTTAACATTTCTTGCTTTACATATATTTTCATATTCAGTTTTTATCATGTGAAACGTTAAATTGTACAGCTCATTGGAGTCATAACTGCATTGAAGTTCCAGGATTCGTTGTAAGATACTTTTTCAAAATTAATTAAGTATTTTTCGTTTATCGGTATTCAAAATAAGTTTCTTTTTAGTGTTTTATTAAGCGCTATTCTAAAAGACGTAAATTAACTGCTATGGCCTGGTTTTTAATTATAAGTTATATTTTTTTCCTGTGGTACAATATCTGTGTGGATGTTATCGATAAAGTTTCATAGGTAGAGGAAATGAGAGTAAATTATCAGATCCCCAACAATATGAAAATGTTATATTTCCTATCAGGGAGTAACTCCCATTTAGTTATGTATTTTGTTACCCTTAGATAATATACTTAATTTTTGTTATAATCACAAAAGCATTAGAATTTATTGGTAATAAATAAATTATTGAAAGGATCTTACTTCAAATAGATATTAGAGGCACACAATCGTTATTTGGAATGTGAAAATATTTTTTCTTCACTTTTGATACTTAGTCAAATTGAAAATAATAAATAAAATAATTTATGAAAACTATTCTGTACCTATTTTATTATATTTTGGAATATATTCGTCCGTAAATAAATATATTTGACGGCTTAGATTAAAACTGTTGTAAATAAAATTTTTCACACAAATTTCGTTGATTTTATTGTGTTTGACAAAAATCTTGTATTCATAATAATTATTTCTTTCTTACTTAAAAGTAACTGTAATTAGTTGTGTGTTATTAAATTGGCTCGAGTTTTTATTTTTATTGTGTTCGTAAATATATTATCACTATTGTATTCATAGATTAGATAGAAAAAAATACTTTACACATAAATTTCGAATGGGAACAGAGTAATTTTCTTAGTTCAAAATCCGTCCTGCAACAGACAGACAGACATTCAGCTTACATAAATTATGTTTGTATTAATGTTGTATTGTTTGCTAATCCAGAAACTCATACTGAAAAGTTCAAGAATTTTTAAATGAATTGACGTAAAAACAAAGTGCAAAATTTATCGATAATATTCTTTGTTAGGTACATCATTAGACTTTTTTTATAAGTATGGGAAAAGTGTACAATCTTAGTTTAGGTCGTGCTTCTCAATTATATTACTTTTCCTGTTAATTTCATTAGATAAACAAGTCCAAGTAGAAAGAAGTATGTTGTAATAGAGTACTTTACTATTTTATTACTTTATTTAAAGCTTTTTTTTATATTCGGAATGTAGTGAAAACATTTTTTTGATAACTATAAAATGCTTGGGTAATGACACTTTAAATTACTATTAAAACATAGAAGGCCCTAGTACCAAGTTACGTCATTGTCTACTAGCGGCATAATAGAGCAATGTTAAACTCTGTTTTGCAAGAAACAGATAACATGTAACTTTAATGGCTGTAAGTTTATTGTTTTATTGACCAGTTTTAATTTTGATTTTACTTTTGGTCATTATGTCTAGTCAGCTTACATAATTCATCAATAAATATAATATTCTAAATATCAGTAAAGTACCCCAATTGCATTGCGCGCTCTATCCTATCTTTACTCTGAGACTCTACTTATGACCATAGATGAATATATGTCATAAGATTTCGCACGGAGCGAATTGGTATGTTGGGTAATAAGGGTATTGTTTTGTTTTTTATTTAGCCGTTTGGTTAAGTCGATACCACTTGATAAATATCTATGAATTTTGGATTTTAAAACGTTTTAAAAATGTAATTTATTTTGGTCATGTTCTACAGGGTAATATGATTCATGGGGTATTCTGTTCTTTCAGTTGTCGCATCTTCGAAGTGACTCAATTAGAAAGTTTAGAAGTTGACACGTACGAAGATTTGAAACTTGCGAATTGTTTATTCAATAAAAGGTAATGCATTTTGTTTTAGTACTAAGGAAAAAAAAATAATTTCTATGTTAATGTACCACAATAATATAAGTTTTTTAAACAGCACTTTTATATATCCAATTTATTTTGAAAAGTTTGCTCAAACTAAGTAAAAATTATTTGAAAAAGGTTACATGTTATGTTATTAATATAGAATAAATTTAGTTTTATTTATTTTTAGTGTTATGACTATATACACATAGAGATAAATATTTTTTAATATGATTATAGTTTTTCATAGTTTAGCGTTGTTGAGTACTTCACTTTCGTTATTTAAACAGGTGTAGTTTTTTTTTACATTCTTGTGATGTCAGTACATAAACTGCTGGAATACACACTAGTCATATGTGTTAATAATCAACGCATTGGTAATTAATATATAGTAACAATAAACCATAAAAGTATATTATTCTAAAGTTGTTCACTGTGTCAGAATTTTACTTTAATTGAAGTTTTAAATTACTAGTTATATCTATTGAAGTATAAATATAATGAAAGTTTTATTTGCATATTTGTATGCATGTATGTTGTAATTGTACTAGCAAGGCTTAAAATGTTTCAAATAAAAATATTTATATCGATTTAATTTTAAAATACATCTTCTGTAAACTTTAAGCTAAACTTCAAAAGAGTAAGTCTCATAAATATTTTGTTCTAAATTTTATATGAATTTAAAAACATTCCAGGAATTGTATATGTATTTATTAATATTAATAAACTGTTAACTAAGTATTTATTTTTAGCATATTTTAAGTGATATTTCAAACACAAATGGCAAACAATGAGGACGAGATCACTTTCGAAAGTTTAGAGAATACAGACACTGTTACTGTTGACTTAGTACCAGAACGCAAGGGACTAATTCTGAAACATTGTGAGTACTATGTTAGTTCAAGACGGCATGGCACTACTGTCACCAGGAGATATAATGAATTTGTTCAGCTTTATGATGTCCTTTTTGCTAAATACCAGTACAGGTTAGTGTAATTTTTTTTTCCAAATTCACCCAAATATCTGAGAAGTTAACTTTACAATGCAGATATATCTCAATAAGCATCATGCTTTATAAAATTTTAATTAATAAAATGGTTAGAAAAAAAATCGATAATGCATATTTATATCATGGAGAGATCGATAAGAGGCATTAAGATGCCTCTTGTTGATCTATCGATCTAAAAACCCAGGATTTTCCTTAGAAAATCTTGGGTTTGTAAGCAAACTCCAGCAGTTTAAAATCAAACGAAGGCAAGATTTTAAGCACTCAAAAGCAACGAGCCTGCATGAAACAATGAATGCCGAAGAAGCAAAAGAACTTACTATAGATGTTAAAAATTTTAGTAACATTAAGTTGTACTTATTTACTTTTAATTGTAATATTCTATATTTTGATATATTATTATGTAATATTTGTCTTTGCATAATAGTGAAACTATAATTTCTGCTATGATTCAAATAACTAGCATTCCAATGACTTACCAAAACTTTAAAGTTTGTATTTAAATATAAAAGTAAAAAGTAAAACGGGTTTTAAATCGAGATGAGTCAAATAATATTCATTGAATAGTGTACTATTAATCATAACATGGTTGTCCTTGTGTTCTGTGGATGAGATAAGCAGTGCCGGATAGATATTCTGACAAAGTATTTAAATTACATTATTCTTTATCATGTATCTTATTACAAATAAATCCTCTCTTTGTTATGATGAGATTTATCAATTGTATTTTGAATCTGTTTAAAAGTTTATATTTAACTATTTGCCTACAACATAGTTTTCATTGTGACTTAGGCATATTTTTTAGTATTTTTATAATAGTAATGATAATATAAACTCATGCTTGTTTTCCAAAAGGGCAGGTAGAGACTATAGGTTTTCTACCATGGTTTGATATGCATATTTGCATATTTCTTTTGCTTCACTGACATCCATTAATATTTTCATGTAAGGTAGTCAGTTTCGAGCGCTTAAAATTGGGTCTTTTTTTAATATACCACCGATATAGTTTGCATAAGATTATCTAGGGCCGCCCTTGATGATCTTTCCATCACACATATTCGCCCTATCGATTCGTTTTGTTAGACTACTTTCATTTATTCTTTCCAGATATTCAAACCACTGCAAAATACCTTTTTCTATTCTAGTCGTTACATCTTCTTTCAAATCACACTGCTCTCTGACATCGCTGTTCCTATATCTGTGTTTCAAGGACACTCCACACATTACGCATATTGCATCTCTACTTTCATTTTTCATTTACCAGCCCAACTTTCTCTACCATACATAAGTATAGGATTGCGGATGGCCAACCTCGTTTGTCCTGAGTCTTTTTTAATATTTGTTGTTAATAAAACAGTGTGTTATCTCTTTATTTATTTGTAAGTTTTGATCTGTGTCATATTGTTAGAGAACCATTTGAGAATATTGCAGATGATATAGAAAAAAATTGCAACTCTTGTTTAATCAGTTTGTAGAAAAAAATATGCTATTATAGATGGATAGAGAAACAGACAAACACAAGATGATCCCGTGGTGGTACCATTTTTTTTATAGGATGTATAGGCTTTAAAAATCATTCCAATTTAATGTAAATTATCGCTTCAGGTGATTGTTATAAAGTTGATAAAATGGGTCAAATCGTTAAATTTTTTAGTGTGAACTTTGTTATATCAGTTTTTATAAACTGTTTTTACTTTTTCTTTTCAGAGTTGTGTGTCGTCTACCTCCCAAACGTGTGGTTGTCGGTGGTGGTAGTGCGAGTTTCTTGCAACGGCGGCGAGCAGCGCTGCAGCGCTGGCTGACATTAGTCGCACGCCATCCTATTCTATCCCATGATGCTGATACGAGGGCTTTTCTTTGTGAGCCCACATCGCGATTGGAGCGCCCCAGATTTGATGAATTTACACTAGCCGGGACACGTGAACCTGTACCTGTATGTATTGTTTCAAGTAAGGATTTCATTGTCATAAAAAAGACTTCCTTGTAAAAAATAATTAGGTAAAAATGAGTCTGTAAGACTTGCAAAGCTGGTCATACAATAGGTGTATTAAACAATACAATTGATTGTATGCCATAATTTTTTTATCTTAAAGGGCTTAAAGATATTTTTTTTTATAACAGAAAAAAAATTATATATTGTAGCGCGCACTTGTCATTTATTTGAAATACAAATATTCATCGGTATAGCCGGTAAGCTTCGGCACAATTCGAGTCGGGAGCCGTTAAAGCGAACGCGCACGGGCAGTCCCGCCGCAGCCCGCTTGACATGTGTACGGTTATTGCAAAATTCAATGTAATTATATAATTTTAAGGTATTTCCTCTAAACAATATGTTTGCGTGTACACTGGTGGACATTAAACTGATTTGTTTCATCTTTGTGTGTCATTATTTAAATGATGAACCCACCGTCGCACGCTACAATATATATTTTTTCATTTAAAAATTTATAAATTAATATAAAAGAGTTAATGTAAATAATAATATGTTTTGCTCTGAATGTTATTAAAGATGAAATATTTCATTTCACATTTTTTTCAATTCAGTAATTCAAACATGTGACATTTTCTCAATCATATTTTTCATTGACTGCCAAACCATACAACGATTTCACTCTGGACAATGCGATGTATGTGATCTGACATCTTTTTCACCAACTCTATTATTCCTATATTTAGAGTTAACGCTTGAGTTTTTGTGGATAGTAATAGCAAAAGCTAATTGTATTAGGAAGTGTTTATAGTACAATTTACATTTCCACGCTTGAAAAAATTTACAATTAGTGAAGTTGGAACACAACCACTGTTTCTGCAAGGTATAAGAGTACAATTAGAAAACTCCTATTACTGAATGCGGGAGGTAGAGCTTAACTTTAACGAAGTTCTATTTCAATAAATATAAAAATTGAGGGTAGTACCGTTACTTCTGTAATGTGGAAAATGAGGTTGCCTTGTAGTTTACTTGTAGAAAAATTCTTTTTGTACATTCAAAAAATTTTGATGTTCTAAAATAATTAATCTTGATTTAGGTAAGTCTATAGCTTATTTAATATTTTGGAATCTGAAACACGGCAATCATAATTCAGAGAAACAATCAATATAGCTTTATAGAAAAATTATGATATTGTGCATATCCGTACATCTTTATTATGAAATACGTGATGCATGTGACACACGTACTTCATAATGAATAGATCCATAATGTTGTATGAGGTGTAAACTGTTGATGCAAAATAGTTTTAAAATTTTTAGTCTAGTATTTGGTGAAATTATTAAATTCTCACATAAATTAAGTATCTATCCTGCTAGGAATTCAAAGCATTATCGATAGTGTGCTCATTACTAGCTTTCAATGCCAGAGTTAATATCATAAAAATCCATAGGGTTATGGCACATTGCCATTGGGACTATACACAAAACCTTTATTTCAATATTAATTATGTTCAACAGGTCTTGCGAAATAATTTTGGATGCCAAAGTAAATATTTGAATTATTTATGCATAAATGTATATGTTTTTATATTATTTAATTAATTTGCATCATTTTGTTTTTATTATCGATAGGGTGAAATGACAACAGATGAGATGCAGGCAGCTTTTGTATCGGAACAGGAGCAGTTGCGATTAGTACAACTTGGGTTGTGCCGTTTATTCCAAATATTCGAAAAAGGTATGTACTATTTAACACTAAGTACTATTTTGTAAGAAAATCTGTGTTTTTTAAATGCAATTTAATAAACAGAAATTGAATAAGTGATCCTAGTTTTTAAACTACGATTGTAATATATGTTTATACTCAGAGCAATCTTTTAATAATGCTAAATATTCTAATAAAAGCAAATAATCACTGACATATGTGTACACATCCATTTTGCATGTTGATTATTATTTGATAATGCTTTACGAATAATAATATATTTTGGTATGCTTGTATCATTTTAAGGTTTGTATAGGAATTCCTGTAACCAAATTTAAAATTAATACATTATCAGAGCATAAGCATTTTTCATACATGGCCTCCTTTGAACCTATAAAAGAGTTTGATAATAATACCGCTGTACTTTGTCACAGGAATCTAAAAACTACAAGATTTTTTAATTTAAAATTCATCGTGTTAATCAATATCTAAAATCTCTAATTAAAAAAAATTACAAATTACTACAATAACTTTGATAATAAAATTATTTTGCTAAGTGTTTATAAATAATCACACATATAAAGCTATGTATGTATTATTTATCTAGGTGACTTATAGGCATATAAGTAGTAACTTTCGATTTTATTTTTTTCTCAGTGGAAGCGCGGTGCGTCGCTGAACACTCTGACATACGCGAGTTGGGCGCCGCGCTGTCTTCGCTGGCCGCGCCCTCGGCGCCGCAGCTCAAAGACTCGTTGCAGGCCGCTGCACAGTCAGTATAAACAATATTGACTAATTAAGTGCCTCACTCATATTTAAATTTTTAAGACATATAACGCTAATCACCTTTAACCAATTGGTGCATTCCAACCCTTACTAGGTGGTAAATTTACTTTTGGGAAAGATCATCCCAAGCTAAGACATTCAGCTTGTGGACACTACCTTGCTGCTCACTGTCACTTGAATTGGCGAAATTTGTGAGCTATTTTGATTATTCTGGCCTTTTTGACACAGCACAGCTTATTCTATCACTAATTGATTGAAAAAAAAAGATATTGGGTCATGTAATATAACATACATTTCTTTATCTATCTTCATCTAGGCAAGAAAAACCAAGCAAATATAAGTAAAGTTTGCAGTTTTTGTGTATTAATATTTTCGAAATGTAGTTAACATTAGTATACCTAATTTGAAAAAAGTACTTTGTTTAGGAAATGGTTTTCATTATTTGCAATTGAAATACTGAATTTGTTTTGGAGTATAACACCTACCACTAACTACTAAAACTCAAAATTTTATATTTCACTGGTTTCAATCACATCTGTTAATCAAATCTGTCAAAATATTAGGTGGAGAAAAAGGTTTTTCAATTCTGAAGAGGTCTAAATAGGTAAAAATCTGAGGGTTCAAGATTAGAGCTATATGGTGGATGATGAACACTTCCCAACCAAACTTCCTTGATATTTACTGAGTGGCTAAACATGTGTGTGGCCTGGCATTACCATGGTGAAAAACCGCACCCTTTCTGTTGATCGATTCTGGCCGTTTTTGTCTACCTCCTGCTTGAGTTTCATCAGCTCTTGGCAATCGAGATCCGAATTGATGGATTTGGTCGGCGGTTTTTACCGCCGACCGCTCATAATGAATAATGCCCTTCCAATCCCACCATAGACATAGCATCGACTTAAATTGAGGTAAGCAAGGTTTGCTATAGTCTGTGGAGCTTGTTCACCTTTTGACCATAATCTAAGTTCTTGTCGTAGGTAATCCATTTTCCATTACCAATGATCAATCTTTTCAAAAATGGTTCGGTTTCATTAAGTTGCAATAGAGAATTGTAAATGAGTACACAATTCAATAGAATTCTTTCAGTGATGTTCTGTGGAACCAAAGTATCTAGCTTTTTTTGTATATCCAGCCTTGTTCAAATAGGTCAAAATTGTTTTGTGATCGATCCCCAGCTCTTCAGCTATGTTGTAAAAACTAATATGCCAATGCATAACAGACGACCAGACCAGAGCGAGATTCATCTTTGACATCAAAATTTCCGGATTGAAAATGCTTGAACTAGTTTTGTGCTACACTTATCGACACTCTATTAGGTCAATAAACGTCACGACTTTTATTCGCAAATAGTGTCGCATTTTTTCTTTTTAGGGTTCCGTACCTCAAAAGGAAAAAACGGAACCCTTATAGGATCATTTTGTTGTCCGTCCGTCTGTCTGTTAAGACCCTTTTTCTCAGGAACGCGTAGAGGTATCAAGCTGAAATTTATATCAAATACTCAAGTCTACTGTCCCTTAGAGCTGTGAAAAAATCAAACCTCCAAGCCAACGCAATTGAAAGACACAGCCGTTTATGCCGCAAATTTTCAACACGCAAGGGAATCAAAACCTACAGGGTACTTCCCGTGAAGTCAAATCTTGAAATTTGGTACAAAACAACGTCCTATAGCACAGATAAAGGAAAAATTGCAAAAACCATAAATTTTTAGTTACATCAAATAATAAAAATATTTTTTAAAAATCTTAAATTTACTGCACCTTTCGTCATGAGCGCGTAGAGGTATTAAATTGAAATATTAAAACGCAATCAAAAGAAAAGGCAATTTAAGTCGCATATTTTAAAATCCGCTACTACTCGCAAGGGAATCAAAACCTAAAGGGTACTTCTAGTCGACCTAGAATCATGAAATTAGCACGAAGCAACATTTTATAGCATATGATAGGAAAAATTGCTAAAACCTTTAATTTTTAGTTACACCACTTAATTATTTTTTTTTAACAATTATAAACTTATTACCCTTTTCATTACGAACGCGTAGAGGTATCAAGTTGAAATTCATATCAAATATTTAGATCTAATTGCCTTTAAGCTGTGAAAAATAAAATATAAATATAATCGTAGTTACCACATTGACCGCGACTTATCTCTAAGTATGAGGAGAGGACAACATTTTATCGCGTATGTACGTCGCAATTTTAAGGATGCCGTGACAGATATTAATTATTTAACCATAAAATATATTATTTAAATAACCCAGGCGCTACAAAAGGCCATTGTGAATGTAACTGTATATAGGTTACCACAATGTTAAATTAATTTTGCAATAGAATGCATAATTACAACTATATACAGGCGCAACCTCAATAGGTATACTGCATGTTCTCGTCTGATTGTTGTGGGAGAGTTTAATATCGATTTTAGAATGAATCCACATATTTTTCATCCATAAACATGTTTCCGTTAATAAACACTAGCACTACAAGAAGTAGTATAACTATAGATAACGTTTTTTCGAACTTCAATGTTCAATGTGGTACTATCCATATCTTTTTCAGTCACCATTTACGGATCTGGTTCAAATTTAATACTTAATTAGTATTTTTGAACCAGATTTCAAAAATAGAGACTAAAAGACTTTGTAAATAAATAACTTTGATAAAAAAACTTTTGCAAGACTGCTGCAAGGCAGTGTAGGTATTTCAGTTATATTATATTATAAATGATATATGTTAATATAAGATAAAGGATTATAGAAACGATAAAAAGACCTTTGTCTTAAATTTACACTCCTCCTGCTTTCCACATTGTAATGTTATAAATTTCATTTTGCAATAAAAATACCATAACTGACTCAATTGTCGTGATGGGTGAACTTTTACTTATATACCTACAGGTTTGTACGGAACCCTCTGTGCGCGAGTCCGACTCGCACTTGGCCGGTTTTTTTAATAGAATTTCAAAATATACCGAATTTCTAAATTAGTGCCACTGATTTTGATAGACAGAAAAACAATAGAACAATGGCAGGACAATGTTTTTACTTATTTTTAATTTTTTTTAATGTCATCTATTTAATGGTAACAAAAGTAGCCAGATAGAAACAGTACGACCAAAGAGATACTGCAACTTTTTACTTATGAAATACGAAAAAAAATTCCCAAACCTAATATTTAGTTTGTAAATATTTTTATAATCTTCCAGCCTAATAAGCGAGTTGCCGGATGCGCTATCAGAGACGCCAGTCGATACGGAATGCACGCCCATGCTGCTGGCACTCGACGCGCTAACGGGGTACCGGGAGCTGTGCGCGCGGTTGACGCGCGGCCTGCACGCCGAGCGCGTGGCCGCCGCCACCAGTGCTCCGCACAACGCTGCCTCCCAGCTGCTCAGAGATAGGCATCGATATGCTCTTAAGTGTTCGTTGGAGGTAATTAATTTATTGTATTTACTACCTGATAAAGACTTGAAGACCCCCATCTTCCTCCTGTTCTATATGTTTTGGTGGCCATCGAATATGTGTTAGTAGTACTTTCCTTCAGAGTGTTTGTTTGCATTAATTCCTTGTTGAAAAAGTGCTGTAAATCTAAAATTTTTGTTTACACAATTTATCAATCAGTGTGTAGAAAAATTACTAATACAGTAATTAATAACATACAAAATTAACAAGAAGCTTGTGAAGTAGCAGCTTCCACTGTTGAATTTTGTCCAGTGAGTGTGAGTTCTGAGTCTCACATCACGAGTGAGACTTCTTTACATTATTTTGATATAATGTGTCAACCGGACATTGTATTTGTAGGTATAGTAAAATTTTAAAAAGAATCACCGTATTTGCATACACGTATGCACATGCCAATTCCAATTCATTGATATCAAAACTGATCTATACATACAGTAAAACAGTAGAGATAATAAAATTTGTATATTGAAGACTAAAAGAAAAAATTTGGGTATGTTCAGGATAAAAAAGAAACCAAACCATTTGAAATCATTTAATTGCCTTGTTTCTATCTGTTTGTCATCTATTTCTTTATGCATAAATCCCGTAAAAACACTAGGACTGTTTACTTGAATGTATTTTCTTATATGTGTTACATGATTTTTATTCTACAAGAAACTTCAATAATTCAAAACTGAAATCAGTAGATGTTATTTTATTCTATTATGAGGGTTATATTAATTGTTTCTCTACTTTTTGGTAGTTCGAAATGGATTTATTACTTTTACGTGCTGTTTAATTCAAATGTCATTTCTAAAATTTTATAGCTATGTCAATGGAACTGCAAACGGACTACTACATAATAAAGTTCAAAATTTCTATTTTTTTTATCATGTGCTTATTAATTTTTTAATAATCTCGAATACGTAGGAAGCTCGCGTGGCCAGAGCGTACGCCCTAAGGGCGCTTCATTCTCTACCTGATTTGCTACGGACGCAGGCTACTGCGCACGCGCGGGAGGCGGCGCTCTGGGCGGATCTGCACACGGCATTACGTCACCCTCACGCCAGGCAGCAAGTCAAATAATTTATATGAATCATATAAAAGCAAAAGTAGCAATATCCAGTTTTAGACATTTTGAGTAAACCGATAAATTAATTCTTATCAACTGTGTATTTGTAGATACACCTTAATATCAATCCAGTTGAAAAATCAATTGATTTTGAATAATATTAGTAAAGAATTTTTAAAATTAATTATCATTCAAATTAGAAAAAAAGGATAAAAATATCGGATATTGATGTGTTTGTACTTAACATGTGGATATTGCTGTTTATAGAATTCAAATACCCGTATAATGCTGTTTTTGCTACAAACGACGCCATACTGGTGACCGTAACTACATCGATAAATATTTTGATACTTTTAAATAGATCACACACAAATATAAATATTTGAATGATATAGACATATTTTACAATGTTATGGTATATATTATATAAATGGGTGAAATAAATTTATAAAGTGCTAATTTATTAATTTATTAAACAATCAACTCATCATTTTCTTCTTGCGGCTCGCAAATAATATTTGATATATCCTGGGTCTCAGGTTCACATTGTTCATCATTATCAGCTACTTGTATGTTACTTAGTAAAGGGACAAAGAAATTCAGTTTGGCAATATTTTGCCACTCATCGCCATAATGAGCTATTAATAATTTTCGAACATCTACTGCTTTACAGCTACTAACATTATTTCCTGCCGGAATTTCTTTAGGATTCATGTCAGATGAAAGTGCTCCTGGAATATTTACATTTTTTACTGTTCCGTCATCCATTTTGTAATGGATATTTCCTTTAATTAATACATTACCAATTCTTTTCGATCTCTTTAAAGTGTATCTTTTGCACATTGAAAATTTAAAATGCCATTTACCCACAGGTTTCATAATATTTGTCATTGCATCTTTCCAATCAAACACTTTACAATCAGTACCTAAATGTATTACGGAACTAAATTGAGATATAATTTCTAAATATTCTTGAGGGTTGGCAATTATCTCTCGCTTCTTCACTTCTTTTTCAATTAAAGCAAATACTCTGTCTGGTGGTATATATGAGTGACCAACAACCGGAAAGATAACTTCCAGACATTTTACGTGTCTTGGTGCTTCCGTTAGCCACTTTGAACACATCGCCAATAACGTACTGTTCTTGTTTTGGCCCGCACAGCCATCTGCAATAAGACGTACTGAGCTGATATTAGCAGTGAAATTTAAAGTCCGTAATCTATGGTAAACTATGGAAGAAATTTGATTTGATGCCTTCGGGAACATATTTTCAGTCCAACAATATGAAACAACATTTTCGGGTCCTAATTTGCTTTTAGAAGATCCTGTCACGACGGTACAGTTAAATAAGTTAAATACTCGCGAGTAGTACGCAGACTGGTCTGGAACTTTAGGTAAAATTAAATTTTTCTGGCAATCAAACGTTAGTGTTACCAGGTCTGCCCTTTCCTCTTTAACATAATTAAAAAATGCTTTTGCCTTTAATTTATGTATTCTTTGTCTAATCATTAGTTCATTACGTATTCGTCCATTTTGTTCATTTTTCATTTTTTCTTTGAACTGTAAGCATGTTGAACAGACATCCGTTCTGGGAGAACCAAATCCGAGATTGAACTTTTTGTTGAAAATATTGCGAAAATATGAGGGCTTCACTTTCAAATCATCATTAACTTCAGCATTATACATTTTACATAACTTACTGGTGTTTAATTCCGCAGGTAAATAATAACGTGTTGTCTTCCCTCGACAATAGTGTGGCTCATCACAATTAAACTTTTTTATAAAAGTCATTATTGATTGTTTTTTTTTTTGGTACTTTTGAGAAACACGATCTCCACCTCTTTTCTCTTTTAGTAGTGTTCCTGTCTTAAAATATTCTTTCATTATGGTCTGAACTCGGTATTTAGTTATCTGTAATATTTTTAAAAACAACGTCTGACATACTTGCAAGCGTTTCTTTTGGGACAAACTGAACACGAAATACTTAGTTTGAAAAATTTTTTTTGCGTGTTTATGCGTAGTTGGTCTACGACGACAGACTTTTTTGACCGAACAGTGCTTTAATATATAAGCATCTTGTTTAGATTTTTCTTTATATTTATAAAATCCATCAAAAATGTTTAATATCTACCATTGACAAAGATGCACAACTAAATGTCTTTTATGTAGACATTTTGGTCTGGCAAGGTTTTGGCCGAATACCTGAAAAAATGTTATTTAATTCATCTACAGACCAACAAGTACATTGATAGTAAGAAATCAAGAATAAATAAAATAAAACGGATGCATGGGCAGACTTGTACGAAATTTATAAGTACAGTTAATTAATAAAAGAGAATTTATCTAACATAGTATATGATAATCTTTTATTTTATGTTAGATGCTATCAGTTTTATCGTCAACTCCATGTTTCACTTATTCACTTGTATATTCACTTAGTATCTTCACTTCGCTTAAATAAATGATCAAAATTATTAAGTTTTATTATACTAACCTCACAGTTTTGGCCAAGTTACGCTTCCATTTTTCTGGTTGTAATAAATGTTTTCTAGCTTTATTATCAGTTACAGGGATGGGGAAACATTCCATCTTCATAAAGGCACATTTAAATTTTAATGATAAACTCAAATATGGTTTAAAACAATTAAATATCACGGAGGATTCTTACTTTGACGACAACAATAGCCATACTAATTGCTACATGTTTACTTATCTATGATTGGCTGAATTGGATATTGCAAGTTTTGAATATTACACTATTGGATTTTGCTGTGTTTGCTACAACTTTTTGATTTTTCTTGACATTTTATATGGGATATTGTGGGATTTAGTACAGTATTATTTTTAATACATAATAACGGTTTGCCTAGATGTTTTATAAATCAAAAAGTTCGTTTGTTATAATTTTGGATATTGCTGCTTTTGCTTTTATATGTCTCATATATCTATAGTTCTATTTGAAGAATTAGTTTAAATTAAATGGCAATAACAATATGGTGCTAAATTATATTTAATAATTTATATAAAATTGATCACGCGTTGAGTAGTCAGCGCATTGCTATTATATAGGAGAGAAGGAGTTTGGTCCACGACCACATGCAAACCGATCAAAATAAAATGTTTTTTACTAAAGTCAAGTTAAACCATAATTCTCTTAAACCTCGGAGAACACTTAGTCGTCGCTTCCAAACGTCACTGAAATTGTGGCAATGGGCTTAACGAGCCTCCAATCCACACTGGACAGGCATTAAGGACTTAGCATTCAAAAGCTCCCTCAGCCTGAAATAAGTTCGTGGGAATGTGTGACTCTGTACTGTAAAAGAAAAGGAAATGTATTTTATAGAAATATGGATTTAATAGATAAAAAAGAATCACAGTGCCCATTTTTCATGATAGATAATTCATTAAAAATATATTAATTTTAATGTCACTATTTCCATAATATTGGAGATTTTCGTTTTTTTTTCAATTAATTTTCCATAACAATGCTTGAGCTCTAAACTAGCTACATTCTTGGATAGTGATATATCTACATCAATATTCTATTGTGTGTGGTGGTTATTCGCTGAAATCCATAATCAGATAGCTCGCTTGGAATATGTGTTGACGTGCGGCATGCAACTCTCTGCTGACTCTCGAATTTGTCTTCCACTATTTGTGTTCCTTATGTTTCTTATCCGATGAATATTTATTCGAGAAAATTGATTTATCAAACACCTAAGCAAGTGTTCATTGTGTATTTATCTTAGTTAGATAAATTATATGTATGTAGTGGTGTATGTGTTTAGTGTATGATATTTATCAATCCTCTCAAATCAATATTCAATTTGTTGGATAGGAATTCGTAGTGGGAGCACAGATTCGAGGGTCAGCGGTGGGTTGCATGCTGCGTGTTAACACATGTTGCAGGCAAGCATCTGATATCTTTATCAGTTTTAAGATTTGAAAGTTTTAGATGTATCTGAATCTCCAGTTCAGCAATCGAGATATCCTACTTAGTTATATGTAAATAGTTTTTATATTGATTTATGTTTTCTAAAAATAAACTTTTTTATTGTTACACTCACAATCAAGTCCTATAAATATTATTGACTTCAATAGAGCAAATAACTTACAATAAAAGCATCACTATAATATGCAACTGACTGGTTTGTTTATATTGTTTTCATACATGTCTGTGTCTCCTCTATTAAAATTAAAATCTATTTTTGGACAAGATGCACAATAATATAAACAATGCTACTCATGGCATGTCCTAACACTATTAAATGTTTAGTACATCATAGTACATTGAATGACTAAAAAAATAACTATATGAAAACAATTACAAAATATCACCTGGTTAATTATTTACATTTGTTTTAGTTTACATAAAATTATTTGTCATAAAGGAACTAAATCTGTGCACACTGTTATTAAAAAGTATTCATATTGTATTCACTCAAATTGATTTTACTTTATTGCCACTTAAAGTGATAGAGATAAACAGTCTGATGTGTTCTATAATCATTGATTTATTGACTATCATTTTAAGTACATTTTAAATATAATTGTATATATTTAATATGTTTCTATTTAAAATCAAGAAAACATTTGAATATATTTTAAGATTCTGTATGCTGAAAAATAATTTCACTTCGATTTACTTATAAACATCCTAAATTTGATATTAACAAATGTTGTATTACAATATTTAATCCATTTATAGCTTATAAAATATAATTAATGACCTCACAAATATCTGCAAGTTTTTTTTATTGTTGTTTGTTTGAAGATGTCACATTTGTGTTTGAGTTTGTCACCACTTAATAATGGTGTTGCATTAATATGTATTTTAATATTTATTTGTGCAGTAAGGAGATTTTTTTATTGCATAATATGCTTAAAAAATAAATTGAGAGTATATTCAAATAAATAATATAAAATGTTAGTGTCTAAATTTTAATTTATAAGATATATATATTTACATGCATGGATTCATATAATAAATGTATAAAATAATATATTTTACTATTTATATATTGATATATTGGTCGATAAATTTATGCCAAGAACTTTAGATGTAAATCATTGGTGAAGGATTTTTAAATAATTGTATGTTGGAACTATTCACTATACTTACAATAAACTATATTCCTTTGATTAGAGAAGTCAGATTTATGAATATATAACATTTATATAGTTTAATATTAATGAAATTCTTTGCTATTTTTTAATAGCAAAAATTATTACATATAATAGGTTCACCAATTTATTTTCAGTATAGAAGAAATTATGAAACAAATTTTTATTTATAGACAATTTTAAAAATGAAATTAATGTACACATGACCAAATTTAAATTATAATAAAATATTAAATAAAAGTGGAGCTGAGAAATAAATAATCAGTGATAAAAATACTAATAAATGAACCTACCTGCTGTTTTGACTTAAAATATAAGGCAAATGTTTTGCACTCCACTATTATGAATTAATAATATTCCACTAATATCAATTAATAATTAGACCAAACGTAATAAATACGAATGTTGTTTCTAGGAAGAACATAATGTTTTATATGTAAATTTTGTTACTAAAATATTTATAAACATGAACGTGAGCTTATACTTTACCCAAGTCATTTATTTTGTATACTACCAACTTGTAAGTTACGCCTTATGTTCCCTTATCTTTATTATTAGCAGTTGCTGTTACATTGTTGTTATAGTCTATTATTAGTGGGTTATTCTTACTTTTATGCACCTTATAGTTTAAAAAGTGATGTGATCACTGATGTTAGTTTTTATGACACGTTTTTTTTTGCAATGCAAACACTACATAAAATATTGAAATAAACATTTATTTAAAGGCGTTTGTAAAGTACCAAACTTTATCACTCTGTGATATTAAAGAGATAGTTTTATGAATCTCCATGTTATGTACATTCCACTATTATTTTAGTATAGTTAGATATTAATATTAATAGAAATATATGAACTATTTTTCTGCAAAATATTGAAAATCAATAAACAAGTTTATTATTACATTTGTTTCATTTTCCTTATTTTGTTACTTGTTACACGAATTATATAGCAATGGAAACACCATTAAAATGTTAAACTAAATTGTACTTAATAACTTCTCTTTACCATAAAAATGATTGTAAGTTTGAGAAGAGTTGACACCCAAAACTTATTTTTACCATTTTTTTTATTAGTTTTTCATTCCTTTTTTACCCATTTCATAGCGACCAGCATGTACATTATTTTTTTTTGTAAGTTTTCAAATATGTAAATAAGTTTAGTATTTGTTTTATTAGTATTTGCTCAACATCTGTAAAATTGTAATAAAAATTATAGAAAGGGCGATCTCTTTAATAAAATGTTAAGATAAAGTACATTTAGAAATAAAGGGAAGAATCCTAGCGGCGGGCTTCAATAAAAGTAAAAAACTGTCCAAGAGCATGTCTGACTATGCTCATTATAGGGTTCCGAAGCCATTAGTACAAAGAAATGCACTACAGATGATAAAAGTACGTTGTTACACTTTTTACATGTTTCCAGCACAGAATAGTAATAAGCACTTTAGTCGCTTATAATTAGAAAAATGTGTAGGTATGTCGACTGACTATTACTATTAAACTACTGTAAACTAAAGTGAGTCAGCAAAAGACAGTCATCATGGCACTTACATCTTTTTGTCGAGAAGCGCAGTTTTTCGGCAACAACTTGAAAATAGTTTATCCGATCATGTTCAAAATATTTTTCTTTGAAAGTATTTATTTCTACCCTTTTTATTTATTTTTTATTTTCTATACATACGGTTTAGAAAATAGAAAATATAGCGTCTGTTATATTTGTAGAATGTCTTCCTACAAATATTTACTTTTGTTAGTTAACTGCCAAATTCAGTTGTGGCTTATACAAAACACTTATACTTTAAAATTCATTAATATACATTTTGTACATATGGGCGGACAAACGGACGGACATAATGAAACTATAGGCTTTTACCATTTTGGCTCGGTAACCTATAAAACACCATCAACACCATTTTGGAATGTGGTCAAAATTTACTTGGTCAATAATTTAAGAAAACTATGAAGAGTTGACCCGCTTCAAATACCGATAAATCAACTTGCCGGTGACGTTCGCCCATATGCACCACCGTCTAAAACCAGCCAAGGTAGGAGTCGAATTCCCCCATCCTACATTCAAAGTGTCGTCATACTAACTAAAGAAACGAAGCTAATTTTTCATTGCAAGTCATGAGGGCAAAAGGAAATAATCTGTGTAATTTGGAACGTTCTAACGAAATATAGGTTACTATTTACAGGTATTTTTATCCGACTGCCGACGACGGGTATTGTTTTTCGCGCGTATCTTGTATGTTTGTAAATTTCTTTATTGCCACGTATCTTCCAAACGGCTGGATGGATTTCGACAATTAAGATATCGTTGGATTCGTCTCAAAAACCCAAGTGTCTTTAGATAGGTATTTAAAAAAGCAAAAATGGTGGATTTTGGCGCCAAATTGTAAATAGTTCAAAATTTTGTTATAAGCAAACCTATCGAGTAGGGTATCAAAATAAAAGGAGGTTACAAAAATATACATACGTCATGTATTTAAATTTAATCAAGAATAATTACAACTATTTTAATTCAATGATTCGAATAAATTTGTAATCAGTGCATTCAAATGGCCATATTTTAGCATTAAATCGGTTAAGTGTGTCTTGGATATCGTACTACGCATTTTTTTACCCGATCTAGTCAATGATTTAACTTCCGCTTATTTTGAGCTGGACGGTGATAATCCATACATTGCAAGGCATAACTTTAAACCGGGCGGTTGTTGATTTAAGCACTAATCTTTTTGAAAGGTCAGGCGTACGTGGCTTGAACTGAATCAGAATTAATCTCATTAGGTCTAGCGATTAATTCACTGGATCCTAAAAAGTTATCACATCAACCGCACGCCCAAAACTCTTGAGGAATGGAACCGCTTACGTCAATTATAATTTTCATTTGTGTTTTGTTTAACACGCTATCAATAGTACTTATCAGTCATCTCTACATTTTGCCCCATTTACAAAAGTCATAAAAGTACACGTTTTCGTTCATAGGAATTGTGCCGGACGGAACATTATTAATTTTTTTACGATTTACAATTTGCGAACGGGTGGCGCCTGTTACCAAATATAAGATAAATTATTTAACTTAGGCTTTCAGCTCATAATGTAGTCCGTTACATCAAAATAGAGTTTATTAGGTTTTAACAGTTTGTTTTCTCAATCTTGTTTCCGTCTTTTTAGTGCGTTGCTTATCTGTTTATTTTTTGCAGTCGGGTTTTTTATTATTAAAATTATTTATTTTTTTAGGAAAATTGTTCTATACTTTCTAGCTGATGAACGCAGTTCACAACAACATGCTGTGTGCGCGCATGTAGCTAGATCCTTCCCTAGAAATTGCGCACTCTGCTATATCGAGTATTCTTACACATAGTTCATATACCGTAGTCGCTTGACTTTAATGTTTATACAGGTGCTTCCAGCAGGCTTTTCATCACTCTCAAGAGAAAAATCTCGTCATGAGACTTAATCTTTTTTTTCATTCATTACGTGCAAAAAGATTCTATAGAAATATTTTACAACATTATTATATTACAAATTTAACATAAAAACACAACTTCTCTAGGTCGTCCTACTAGGCACGCTAAATGTTCTTTTATTGTTTTTTTTTTCCTTCTTGCGACAAGGAGAAGGTACAAAACGCATAGCGCACACCCGTGCGCCCGTGCGCGCGCCTAGTGTGGGGCTAAAACCCACTAGAAAAAGTACCCCTGATGAAATAATCGGTCGGCAGGGCTGTTAGCTGGAATGCTGTGACAGCTTCACCGAAAGCGGCCGGACGACACTAGGGTGTCGACGACGCGTGACTATCCCTATGAACGATTCCTTCAGAGGATCATCTGGGTATAGGTTAAGTCACTGGGCACCGGCATGGGCCGGGTCCATTTACCCTTCCGGTCGCGGGAGCAGCCCAGTAAAGAGGGGGTTAGTCTAATTAGACCATGCTGACCTAGGTATCCCTAAGCTCAGTCAGTCATGAGTGTCGTTAACTTCGATGAGCTTTTTTACCTTCGCTGTAAGAGCATTAGGTGGATCGATAAGTACATTCCGTGGCCTACAGATAAGATGGTAGGGCCGGGCTACGTATGAGGCTACCGAGCGGAGAAACGCATTAAGATGCGATTCCGCAATATCGAAGAACCGTTTAGAAACGTCCTTCATATATTTAGCGATGGTACGCAGTTCTCGATCCCCTGTGAAGAACTGAATTCCGGACGCACTAGTGGGCGTCCGTAGAAACTCTGCGGAATTCATTCTGTATAATTTGCACAGAATTAAGTGCCTTTAGAGCGGCGTGAGCGAAGACGGAGACGCTTAAGTTATCGTCGTCCTTATGCACATTTTGTAAATAGTGCGCTTATTGCATAGTGATAATTTGCTTTCCCTACCAAGCATGGCGCCGAGGCGCCCTCGGTAGAAAATTGTAATTTTACTAATTGTAGTACAATTGAAGTAAAATTCTACAATTTTGCGCTTAATATGATCTTTGAAGTAAAGATTTCTATCGAGCGTGACTCCTAGATATTTATAACTGGATTGCCACGGAATTTTCGCGTTCAACATTCGAAGGCGGGGAGTGTCTAAGTCGACAATTTTCGACTTCTACGCTTACCGTATTTAAATTGAACTGTAGCTGACTTATCCGGGTTAATTTCGATCCTCCAGGTGCGGAACCATCGACCCAGCTCATTAATGACCCTCTGGAGGTGGAGGTGAGTTGATTTTTTTTACCTAGCGCGGAAGTGCGCGGTATAGTCTGCGAATAACGCGAGCTAGACGCTTGAAGACGGATGCGATATATCGTTCGTGTTTGCGGAGTACAGGAGAGAGGTGAGAGGGTGAAGCTTTGAGGAATCCTGCTCTGATTAGTCGTCTAGTCGGGTGTGTGGAGTCGTGTCTAAAAACAAAATACCTAGTGCTGATGTAGCTACGAATAATGTTTATGCGACGATCTGGTATTTCAAGTACATGAAGTTTATAAATAAGACCCGCGTGCTGTATCCTATCGAAGACCTTAGCTACATCAAAGAATACAGCTACGGTTTCTCACTTAGTTTTAAAGCCCTCCGTGATGTATTCGACTGGACGGAGGGCTAGCTGGGGACAAGAGTGGACGGGACGAAACCGAACTGTTTATCTATGATAAGGCCTTTCACGAGGGGATAATCGCTTAAGCGAGTCTTGAGAATTTTCTCGAAGAGTTTATCTAGACCGCTCAGGAGGCTGATCGGTCTGTAACTGGCAGAGAGGTGGGGTTTCATTGGCTTATGAATGTCTATTACCTCCGCCGCTTTCCAGATGGAAGGGAAACAGCAATTTTTAAGGCACGCGTTAAATATAGCGACCAATAAGCCCAAAAGGCGAAGGAAAACCATTTAATAACTTTGTTACTGATACTATCAAGGTCCAGTGCCTTTCTGGTTTTGAGAGATTTAATAAGCTCGTGGACTTCGCTGATAGAGACAGGTGGCAGATCACTTTTAAAGTTCGAGGGAGGCTTTGTGCCGGACCTCTTCCTCGATGCGGTGTATGTGTGAAATATCATGCGGTAGGGAAGCATAGAAGTATTGGGATACTATATTATCCGCAAGGCACTCCGCTATCTCTGCGTCGTCTCTGGCAATAGAAGTATTGAATCTTTTCAGAGGTGGTACCGAAATATACCCCTTTGATTTACCGCCTTGATAATCTTCCAAAATGCTTGGAGCGTGGGCGTAATTTCCTCCATTAGAGTGCTCCAGTTCTCAATTCGGACCGCCTTCTTTCAGAGTGGGAGGGCTCGCGCTTTGGACCTATATTCTGTAGTGGGATATGCGCTCGTGCGGCGCAAAGTTGCGTTTTTAGCTCTTATCAATTCGAAAACATCGGCAGGCAGCTTCCGGTAGTTCGTGGACGCCGGTGCTGTCCGCACGTTGTTATCGACCACTGTCCTCACGTGGTAGATGAGAGCACCTATTGCTGAGTCGATTTCGTCAGTTGTAATGATGTCATCGGGAATGCTATTTAGGAAGGCAGTGTCAATTTTCTGAAGCGCGGCCGACACTCTGTTTCGGTTTGTGATTTTATGGTAGGATTCGGGCTCCTAACGGTGGGAAGATCCACTATCAATAAAACAGGAAAGTGGTCTGAATCGAGGCAGTGAAATGTCTCGATACAGCTCACGTTGGGCGCGACACCTTTAATTACGGCGATGTCGAACGTGGACATTTTAGTCTTTTATTGTACAAAAGTTATTTCACTACTAATTCTTGAGAACGAATTAATTATTTGTCGCTTTTTAATACAAGATGGCGTTACTTGTTCCACATAAAATCATGGCTGCTTTTAAATAACATGTTACAAATTGTATCCGTATGAGTCGGTGATTAAATTGATATGAAAAATGAAAATTGTTGATATCTAAAAACTTGCAAACAGGCAATGGAAACGATTTTTTTTCCTAACATCAGTTAAAAAGTACTACAGACGTATACGATTATGGAAATTTGAGCATTTGACTTTAATTAATTTTTAATTATTTAAATTTTAATTACATATACTTCACGTCCGGACGTTAATTAAAAATTACTGAATATATCGATATGGGATTTTGACTTTTCAATGTCGAATTATTTGTTAATGGTTTATGGCTATAAATTTTTTGAAATAATTCCGTACATTATTCACTATTTTTCTTTTCACCTTCATAATCCATGACATTTTACAAGAAATGGTTCATAAGTTAGAGAGAGGACAAAACATTACTTACCGACTTTGAAAATGAACAAACTGCGAAATTGCAGCCGACATACTAAACCAGTGCACCCTCAATGCCTTTTCAAACTGAATATCCAACGAGACTTCACACAATGAAGTACGCGGAAAAGGAGTACTTCAATCTTAGATAGGTATAGAATGCTGTATACTCCAATATTTATTCGGTTCGCGCAATAATTTTGTCTGTATAATTTCGAAGAGTCGGTTCTGTTTTATCGCCTTTGGTTCCTTAACCAAAGACATTAAAACGGAATTAACTCTTCGAATCCTTATTGTCAAAGTGTTTAGTGTACCATCTAGAAGCTTAAACACTAGTTTTAAAATAATTATTTAAAATAAAGTCTGTTATAACCTAATTATTACATAAAAAATGGGTTATGACAGACAGACAGTCAGACAGACAAAATGTATTATAGGGTTCTCTTACTTATTAATTTTGAGATGGGTATGAAACTATACAAACAGAAAAATAGTTCAATCTTTTGTAGTCGCAAACAACTTCGATAGTGGATGAAACCTGCCTTAGTAAATTTAAAAAAAATAATATATAAAGTGTTTTTGATCGTATATTACCGTAATTTGTTTGGCGACGTCTTTGTAGTTTCTTTCAATTATTTGGAGACCTTTTGAAATGTCAAGTTTTACTGTTCACATCATATCTATGGACGTAAAAAAAAGGTAAGACAGAGTATTGCTAAGCAACACCAAATAATAAATATTCAGTGTTTATAGTGAGCCGAATTCAGCTCATTATAAACGTACGAGCACTAAATAGTCTACCTATTGTCATCACGCTGCCTATGGCCGTCCCCCAACCGCTCAAATCTACGTAGTAGGCCACTATGCAATATTTCCACTGTCGCTTAGAAACGTTCCATCCACCATTTTTAAATCCATTGTCATATCTATAGTTTTCCAAAATATTGTGTTCACAGAAAAAAATATATAGAATTACTTTATAAAGAAAATTATACACGCATAGTATAATATATTTAGTGTTTGCTGTAAGCGAATATTTTTGAGGTCTCATAGCAATTACTATAATATCAATTTACATTTGGATTAGATTAATAAAACTAACAAACACAAATAAGCTGATCGGTATAAATTATCACAAAACCATGAACTAGTGTGAAAAGACTAGTTAAGAAATAACCGGGCAAGAGTATGTCGGATTTTTCTAGTGTAGGGTACTGTAGCCGTCACTACAAATAAATGCACTACAGATGACAAAAACTACGTTGTTATATTTTTTTCATGTTTCCCGCACAGAGTAAGTACAAACATTTTAGTCACCTGTAACTAGAAAAATAATATATTCACCTAAATACATGATTATTTATTATTACGTACCTACGTTAAGATAAAATTAAAGCACTTACTACAGTCTCAAATAGTAAAAAAAAACATGATGTGAAAAAAGCACCAGCAAAGGAGCGTATCTTCATGGCACTTACGTCCTTTTGTTGAAAACTGCAGTTTTTAGGCAATTACTAAAAACGGTATATCCGACCATGTTCAAAATAGTTTTCATTGAAAGTATTTATTAAGGGTTGCCTTTGTATTTTTTTTTCATATTTTTTGAATTAAAGCCATAAAATATCAAAGGGGAGGGTTGTGGGGAGATTGTGTGCCTCTTTAGAAACGACTATTATAACGTTGATGTTTACTAAAACAACCTTTTGCAGCTTCTATTTCATGTATGGAGTTTCCCTAAAGAAATATTTATTTTTGTTATTTAACTGCCAAACTAACTAGCGATTTATACAAGACATCTATACCCTAAATTTTATAAATATACATTTCGTAGTTTTTGAATATAATTTCTGTAACATACGAACGAACGGACTAATATGACGAAATTATAAAGGTTTTGTTTTAATATTTTGCCTAGAGAACCTTAAAAAGACATATTTCAGACTAATAACGTAGGTATTTAATAAAATGTCTCATATCTAAAAGGCATTCTTAGTCGTAGGAAGAAAGCATTCCTTTACATTTCATTCCCGCATAATTTCCGCCCACTCAACGGCCGACGACGCCCACGAGCTTCAGTAAGCGTCATGAGCATAGATGATACCTATAGTTAGGTTACAAGTTTCGTGTTCTATTTTTGGATGTGTATTAAGATTCAAATTATTGACTATATAAATGTCTACATTGTATATTACTGCAATGGGCGTGGATAGCAGTAACAGTCATAGTGTATTTTGCATTCAATAACTAAATACTTTAGTAATTTTAGGTAGGTACTATAATTGTGTTAAGCGTACATTATAATACAAATGACATTTTTTCTTCTATACTCAATAAAAACTATTCAACTGCTGAATAAAATTCGAAAATACTTTGACACGAAAATAAAAAAGATTAAACCATTAAACTCTGTAGGTAAATAATTAATCGTAGAAAATATTATTTTCTACTAATTCTACTTTCGACAGTGACTATGGACGGAAATAAAAAAAGATGTAAATTTAATACTATTATCTCTTAAATTTTTTCGAATTAAAAATTCTACGAAACAAATATGTAATTGAAAATGCCACCTTTTACATCTACATTTATTCTAATATATAGCGTATATTCATACTACCCAATATGTAGTAAAGTAACAGTATTTTTCTATTGTATGTTGTATACTACCTACTAGCTCGTCCCCTAAGGCGACAAAAGAAACACACAATGAAAACGTATTTGTAGATTTCCAAATAGGTATAATACAAAGATGATCTGAATTTGGAACGTAAGATCTGTATGAGCAATTTATGATCTAAATATTTTCTTGCCAATGTTACGTAGACGAAAGTTAAAAAAGATAGTATTTTGAAATATCATTTATATTGATATTTCTTTTTTATATTTGGGTTTTTACCAATTTTTACTTGTATTTTGACACCATATTTTAATAATCTATGATTATTAGTGTTGCAAGTATAAGAATAATACACAAAATCGAGATATTTCCTTCGTATGAACGAATACATATATTTTTTTTAAAATCATAACATAAATCTTTTTTAGTAAGAGCAAACAACTAAGGAAAATATTTATTTGAGAAAAACAAAACTTATATACAACTAACAAACGTCTACTCATATAAGTAGTTCTCAAATAAAAAGTTATTTTTTACTCGCCTTTTACTAACATTCAGATGCTTTTATATTAATAATAATTTAACCTTAAATTGACACAAAACAGTTTTTCGTTGTATTTTTTTTTAACTATTTGTTCATTATGTTATTAAAATGTTCTTTTTTTTACAAATTATTTATTAAGATTAACGATGTGCATAGATGTTACTAAATGATATAAAGTTCATAAAAAATTTGCTAGACTGTAATTTTATATGTTTAGCATCGAAAAAGAACCATAATATTTACATAAGAGATATACTAAGTGACTAACTGTTCCAAAAATTGCAAACAGATTTTAAGAAATAAGTGAAACATTTTACTTTCTTATCCAAATTTGATAATACCAATACAAATATAAATATTAACAAACTTCTTGTTTGATAGTTTGTAATGCGATAAGTAATCTTAAAATTTTCTTGGATTTTGAAATATCGTCTTCGATTTAAAATGTTACTGATGATGATGAAAAATAAATGTTAATAACTTTTCATCGTTGATCTGTAGTTCGTATCCTAAATATGAAGAAATGGCATATGGAATGTGCGAAATGATATATTACTTATAAAGGTTCTTGACACAGGTGTTCGAAAATCCTTAGAAAAATGACGAAATGGTCAAATACACCAATTCGGCAACAACGGTAAATTGGAACCTTAAAGCTATACCATTGTGGGCAAAAAGGTATTCACCCTGGCAATCTTATAAGTTGTAATGTCATAGTGCCCTGTCAAAGTGTGGAATATAAATGTACACGAAGTCCTCAGTACATGTGTGCCCTTGAATGAAAAACGTATTTTGTGTCAAACGATCGGTGTACGTCCTTCATAGTGAACAGCTGATATTAAAAATACTTCTTCGGTATATTATTCAATGAATAAATAATTTATTCAATCCCGTTCATAATTTTTCCTAAGATGTGTAGCTTTATTATAATTCTTTTGGTCACTACTTTTGGCCTTTCACTAGTTAGTGATCAAGCGTTGAAGTTTTACGAAGAGAAGGTAAGTTGTTATTCTTAATCATGAACGTGTTAATAAAAAAAAAACCGAATAAAAACCACAGACTTGTTTATCTTTTGTGAAGTTTTGCCTGAGACATAAATTATACATGATTATAATTTCGACACAATTCTACTTCCTATTTGATTTAAACCTTTATTATGTATACATTGTGTATTTTAAAATATTTAGAATTCTATGGATTGTTTTTATTTGCAAGAAAGGGATTATATAATGGAAATAAACTATTTTTCGTAATAATTTCATTTTATTTTGAAGAATGAGTGATAATTTATATTTTGAAAATTTTAGAGCTCTCACGAAGCAAAAGATCTAAGTAGTGATGAAATTAAAGAACTAGCAGCATTGGGGGACATGGACCACTTTAAAACTGTCCTAAATGAAATTTTAATTCCAAGAATTGTTGGAACACCGAATCATGAAAAAGTCGGTAATTATATAATTAAACAAATGAGGGATCTTGGCTGGACTGTGGAAGAGAATGCATTTGTAGATAACACTCCTGTTTTTGGACCATTGACTTTTAAAAATATTATAGCCAAGTTAAATCCTGATGCCGAACGCTATTTAGTATTAGCTTGTCATTACGATAGTAAATACACAAGGGAACACGTATTTGTAGGTAAGTGGATAAGTTACACATAAGTTAAGAGAAAACATTAATGATCTTGTTTATTTTCATATATAAAAATAAACAAGATCATTAATGTTTTCCTTCATTTTTAAAATTAAGCAATTTTGTTTATTTGCTTGTATAAAACTCGGTTACAACAATGTTTTTATTTTTTATATTTATCAAAATCTATCTTTTGACATAACCATAGCTGTATTTCGTTATTTGCTTATGCATTCGTTTGAATATTATTTTAAGTTTTTATTTTAAATATATGCTTCAATTATATGGTTTTCTTGTATTGTTTTAATATTCACTTTTTATTTATAAGTATTCTGCATCATTTAAAATATAAATCTTGAGGCTTATTCCTGTAAAATTTTATGATGAAATTAATATCATATGAGTTTTTAATTTTTTTTTCATTTTTACAGTCCTTAAAAATTTAATTTAATCTATATTATGAGTAAAAAGATATACTAATCATCTCTAGCATATATTAAAGAAAACAGTTTCTCTTTAAGTATGTTTCCATGTATATTATTTAAATATATTGTAACAGTGGATGATAACATGTGTTTCAAAGGTGCAACCGACTCTGCAGTACCTTGTGCCATGATGATAAACTTAGCTAAGGTGTTGTCTGCCAAGCTCGAGAGCCATAAAACATCAAATCTGAGTTTGATGCTTATATTCTTTGACGGAGAAGAAGCCTTCAGACATTGGGGACCCACAGATTCAATATATGGTGCAAGACACTTAGCCCAGAAATGGCATGGTACTGAATACAAGGATGGTGCCAACTTCTTGCAGAGGATGGTGAGTACTGACAACCAAAAATAATATTTCTATTTTTTGTGGATGGAGATGTAGAACCGCATAATAATATTCCAAAATTATTGGATTCATGTTCATTTAAAATACTAGGCATTTTTTAAGTTTGCCAAAAATACTTAACTTCTCTGAAAAAATGTTATGTATATGTTGTATAATTTTAAAGAATACTGTATCATATATTCTAAAATAATGTCTACCCATAAATCGTCCAATTCGGTTAGTTATTTATAGCTCAAATGTGATCTTGGAAGTCTTTGTCAGTTGAGTACAACCTCAACCTCAAAAGCATTGTCATGGCGAATGGAGATATTACTTCTAGATGTTCTCATTTTCTTCCCACAAGACAGATGTACAAGCAAATCATCATATACTGTTCTACATTTAATGTTCTCTGGCCATCTATCCCAACATAATAGCCTATTTTACCAAAAAAGAGCATGTGATTATTTTCCACCTAATTCTTTGACCACACTTTGCTTGCATTGGATGTTTATGTGAAGAGAACATTCATTGCATTGACTGTCACCTTATTTCAGGATTATAACAGTAAATCCATATTTCATCACCATAAATGAAAGCTCTCTGGAATTCATCAAATATTTTTTTGAAGGTTCTACACAATATCACTTTTGATCTTCAGTCGAAGAACGGGGAATGAATTGAGAAAAGTGTTTTTCATCATAAGTTATCATAAAAAACCTTTTGTATTTTATTAATTCCAGTATCAAGACTTGTCTGTGTTTTATGACTTTACTATATGTAATTTTTCTGTTAGTGTTTGATCGGTTTAAATATTAAACTTGTTGACTTTTGTCGAAGACGAAAATCATCACAAAGATTCGGTAGTACGACTCTTGAATGCATACTGATTATACACCATTGAGTGAGGCCGATGTCAAGAAATGATGATTGCAGTCTGACATTGCGTTGGGTTAATAGTGAAAATTGTAGGAAATCATAACAGGAAAATTTTTATACAACGACTCTAATTTGCAGGTTACAAAACATTTTTAAGTTCCCACCATTAAAAAAAACGTAAATATGAAAACAATAGACTACCATTGTACTTATGGACCATCATATTTTTGACATATGTATATTTTATAATAATCTAATCTGTCAATATTAGATTATTAGATATACCTAAAAGGTTTCAGTGTGCCCTTGGTATACAAGCATTTATCTGTCAGACATAAAATCAGGAAATAAGCCACATTATAAAGCATTTTAGTTCCTTCATATTACATGTAGAATTAGCTCTCCATGTTGACCTTTAGTAAGCTTGTGTGAAATGTCTCATATGATTTATAAGACAGGTATACTCGACAGCCGATAGTGATTTGCAATGCAATTAATTGCAGACTCCTATTGGTTTTTAGCGACGGATTGCGGTTTCTCAGGTGATAAATAAATAATTACTTGTTGCTCTTAATTAGGGAAGGCAGTGTTATAGCCTCACCCGATGGCTCATGAGATGGCTATTTCAAAGAGTATCCAGGATGTGGTGTAACTATGTAATAATGGGGATTTTAGAAGTGTAAACCCCAGAGTGACAGAGTTGCAAACTAGCTGTGCTATCGAAACTGTCGGTGTATGCAGTACTGTTATAACTTGCCGTGAGCAAACTAAAGCATCCAGACACAGGCTTCTTTGACCCGAAATCGAGGAAATAGGTGAAGTGAAAGGTTTAACACAACCGGCTTATGAACTCAAATCTCTTCTTGATTATAAATTATACTTCGATAAATGTAGCCTGAGGCTCGTGCAGGTGACACAAATCATATTTAAATGTGTTAATGAATTGGAAAAATGGTTCGACAATGCTGATACGCAAAAGGCAGTTCGAATTATTACGCGATATTACGTATCGGCGCAAATGTTTGATCGCCATTATCATTGCTCTCGGAGGGAACTATATTCTTGTAAATACCTAACCGAGTTTTCAGGGTATCATCTATCAGGAAAATACTGGATTTAAATTGCTTCTTTACCCTATCTAAACTCATCTGACCTTTCCTTTGATAAGAAGTGTATATAAATTGTGGTATATCTCTAGAATTGGGATTTCATCAAGCTGTTTCACAAAGGCGAGATATCGTTAAACATAGCATACGATGATTTTCAAAAATGTACAAATACTTCCCAATTTATCGTGGTTTTCTATATTTAAATTTAAAAATGGCCTTCTTAACACCAATGCCTTAATGGCATAAATCAACAGGAAAAATAAATCTTTTTTTTCGGAATCACATAATTTATTTTTTACCTAAAGTTATAAAAATTAATTTTGTCTCGCATTGTATATTAGATAATTTCACACAATTATATATATAATAACGTACATTTACTCTAGCTTCGATTGGCAATCGAACCTCGGTGTCCGTGATGCAGCCGAGCCTTCCTCGCGCAACGAATGACGTGGGGGCCTTACCATACTAAAAATAACCGTACAGTACAAAAACAAATGTACAAAAAATCACAGCCCGACAAATGAATATTTCACGGAGTACCCATTCGTATTCCCAGCGCGTGCGCCGAAGGCCGTCGAAACGCTTGCCCGTCGGGAGTTAATTGTTGTCCATCTTGGTAATGTATGCTCACGTGTCGTAGGCGTTAGCAAAAATGGGCAGGCTGCGAGTTAAACGAATTCGTGACTTTGCACAGTCGACTAACATGTGAACTTGGTTTATTTTTGTTTCTGACACTGAGTTTATGTCCATCACTATTTCTCTGAAGAAAATTATTGTTTTTTAACTTGTTTCTATGAAAATTGACAATTTTTTGTAAAATTGGGCATTTGGTGTGTACAGTCTCGAGTTTTCATATCTTGGCATTTTAAGCTCCTAGAAAAGTATTTAGACCATTTTACGAGCGATGTCTTTATGGATGTGTGTGTGTGTGTGCACGTGCGTGTGTCTATGTAAATCTCTCATAACTTTTCAACGAATTAACCGATCGCAACGCAATTCGCGACATTCAAAGGTGGTCCACTCAACTTAAACTTCCTGTAACGTTGAACTGATTTCCCCTTTTAGATTTTAAGAAATTTCAAATGTAACTTTTTCGTATAAATATATTGTTTAAATAACTTTTAGACTATTCTACCAATAGAACCAAAATCTAATCAGCTCCTTTCCCCAAATATTTGCATCGACTGCCTCATACTACATAAAAACGGGTAATCCGTACGATATCTTGTACATACCTCGGAGAAAAAAAAATGTATAAAGTGTTTTTTTTACAATGTTTTTTACATTTTTTTTTATAACTCCTCTACCAATAAATTTCAAAAGTTTCTTTTGGTCTAGTCGTTTCCTTAAGAAACTGCGTTAATCGTTGTTCAATTCATCAGAATAGGTTATTCGTTCAATAGATATTATAAGAGAAAAATTTTTCATAAAGTGCTTTTATATAATATTTTTTTTAAATTATTTCACTGATAAATTCCAAAATGTAACCAGCTATTCTCCTTAAAAATAAAACAACGCCGATGTTGCAAAACGCTTCAGACAGCGGGTGCGTTGGTGAGATATCGTTAACAAAACTTTGGAAGAAAAGAGCTTTTTACAAAATAACATATGAAATTCTTGATGGATCGATATTTGGTACTCGATCATCTTTTTCTAATTAGAAAGCTGCGTCGAATGCTGTAAATCAGATCCAAATCGAACGACCGGTTCAAAAATTTGAAGAATAAAAAAAAAGGCTTTTCGTATGCGTAGAGTTTTGAACTCGAAAAGCTCTAAAACTCGTAGTCGGTATTTATAATTCAAAGAGCTCAAAGACATCGATAAATATCGCTAAGAAAGTTTTAGGGGCGGCCTGCGGGTCAACCAACGCTCTTTCAAAATTTTGAGCTCGAAAAACTCAAACACCCATAGACAATATTAATAACTCGAGGAGCTCAAAGACATATCGATAAATATCACAGCGGGAAATATTAGGGGTGGCCTATAGAGTCGACCGTTTTTCAGATATTTTTCCTACATATCACAAATTTTCAGAAATAAATTGAGATGCCAGTTTTGTCGTTGCGATTCGAAATGGGAAACGGACGATGTTCTAAGATTTCGACGCTTTAAATATTTTAAGACAGTACTTCGTCAAATGTAAGCGTTTTTGTATATCGCAACTTTATGGTCAATTGTTTGTAGCTGGCTTTTGTTTTTTTTCCTTTTTTGTCAAATTTTGTGATAGATATACGTTTTATGACTCACTGATCCGAATTCTGTCATTTCTAAAATATACATCTTTTTGTCTGTACGTATTTTTATAACTCAGGAACGGTTTGACCGATCTTGTTGAAGATTTGTATACGGTAAGAACATATAATTGCTCATATATCATTTCCAAATAGTCTGTTTGTCCGTGAAAACGAAACAGCTGAAAAGGTTTTAATAAATTTTTGAATAGAAGTAGATTTGTCCTGGAATAATAACAAGCTATGAGATAGTAAACGAATCTGGAGGAGCGGTCGCTTCTCGGCGCCAAGTTCACGTTTACCTTCTCTCTCTTTCGTCTCTCAGTCTCAAAAGTGTCGGTCGGACACTTTTTAAGTGCTTGCCTGCGACTTGCCGTAACATATTGGCAACAACACACCGTTGACTCTCGAATCTGTTCATCCACTACGGATCCTCATCCAACGAATTAAATATTGGTTCGAGAGGATTGTCAGACATCGAACACCTCTAAACAAATGTTAATATTTTTATTTTAGGTTAGGTTAGGTTAGGTTAGAGAAACACAAGGAACATACCCTCCCCACTTTATTTATTGACACACTATAGTATCTATTACCTATCCCGAATCCAGTTTCTGGCTAAAGGTTGAACGAATACCGACTGGCTCTACACTCCCGTCACTCCTAATCCAAGCTAGAACCTACACTCCCCCCGATATTTACGCTCCCTTCGGTGTATCGGGACTTGTCCCTTTTAGTCATTGCGACTGGCTGAAGGTTGAGCGATGATGATGATGATCTTAGTCCGCTAAATAATCATATCGTTATTTCTACGTACGTATCATGCCAACTAGGCACATCCTCAGGAACATGCAGACAATTACGTACACCAGGGTGTCAGGAGTATTAAAATTGCCAACGGACGTGAATGCCGACTGTTTTAAAAGCCATATAAATATTATGTTTTTTTAGTATTTATGAAATCTTGTCCGATATCTTGCCATAATATATTATACTCGCTACGTACTTAGTTTGATGTTGTTTTTGTATTGGATAGATACTGTTATTTATGATACTTTTTTTGTTTTTTTTATTGATAAGTCCATCAATGCATTTTTTACTGCATCCATTTGCTAATGCTATGTTATAAATAGTGTTTAACTCTAGGGTGTAATTTTGACCATTAAGAGGTATACGTCTTAATAGTCTAATTATTCCCAAAGTTGGTTATTTACTATAGTAATCTTAACTAACTTTGGGATATAATAATGGCTCATAGATTGAATGCTGCCAATTTATGTTGCCATTGATGACAAGAATAAAATGGTGTAGTATTTGTAGTCTGGTGGGTCTTTTATATGTTTTGAATTCATACTTATTATTATTACTTATAATTTTAAGATTTAAAAAGTTTATTGAACTAATTCTTTCTTCCAGTTTAAATTGAATTTTTTGGGTGTATATTATTTATATAATTTTGAAACAATTCTAGTTCTGATGAAATACCTAACCAGCATATTGATATATTATCTACATATCTAAAATAATATAGTATGTTATCTTTATTTACTACGTACTTATTTTCAAGCTCATCCATAAAAACCTCTGCCATTAGTAGCCTTAAGGGTGAACCCGAGGCTAAACCTTCCTTTTGAAGGTAAAATTGGTTGTTGAATCGGAAATAATTTTGATTCCGTTAATTTAATGATGTTCTTTGTTTCTTCCGCAAGTAATTTTTGTTTTTCTAATTTATGTTTTATAATTATTTATTAGGCATTCTCTAAGTGGAACGTTTGTAAATAAACTTTTAACATTAAATGAAATTAATTTTGCATAAATTGGAAGAATGACATCTTTAATTTGGTTCACCAGATCTAAACTATTCGTTAAACTGTTTTTCAGGTTGAATTTATTTTTTTATTTTATTACAGTATTTATGTGTTTTCCTAAATTGTATGTCGGTGCTTGCACGTATGATACTACCGAACAAACGGGTTCACCCTCTTTGTGTGCTTTTGTCAAACCATACAATCGGGGGCCTGTGAGTTCATGGGTAATAAGTTTATTTTCTGTGCTTCGTGCTTCTTTAGGGAATAACAATTTGAAAGATTTAAGATTTTATTTTACCTCGTCAATATATGTATTGGTTAGACCATAAATCAATTTTTTGGAATTCTTCTTTATTTATTACAGTATTAATTTTATTATTGTAATTCTTCTTTATTTATTACAGTATTGATTTTATTATTGTAATCCGACTTTTTCATAATTATATAAATTTTCTTGTCTTTGTCAGCTCTGCTAATATTTTTTTTTTACTTTTTACTTAAACACTTTTTCCTGTGTAGTTCCCATCCACCAATGGCGCGATAAGGAACTTCCTTCCAATAAAATCACATTGTAAATATATTGCAATAATTAATTAAATAAAAAAATGTATAAAATATAAAGTGGATTATGTCGAAGAAAATAATAAGTAAAATTATTTACGCCATTAAAACGATGCAATTGAAAAATATAGTAATAACTGCCTCAAAATATGAATTTACAAAATCGATAATCAAGACCTGCTAATTATGAATATTTTCCTTCAACAACGTATAGTTTTTTTTTTGTCAATCCAATAAAGAAAATCGCGCATTCGATCATCCGTGCCATTTTCATTTCTTATGGACAGCTTATCACTAGCCAGTTTCCTGTATCTGATGCAATACATTTTCCACATATTAAGCGTGCTTTTCCCTCTGCCGACGACGTGTAAATAAATAACACTATGACACATGTCAATGAAGAACATGCAAATACTTCTTTTTGTATTCTATCTCACACCAACCACATAGACGGAGACGTAGTGGGAGAGAGATGGAACGCGAGAAACGTTTCTTTTTAAATCTTTTCTTTATTGTCCGTGGTCCATACTTACTCTGTAGTTGTTTGTTTATGGCGCGATTATTGACCGTGTCAGAAGGAGATGCCGGTCCAGTTTCGCCGTTTTATCGCCAGAGGTCAACGGCGTGCGGTTTTAACCCGATGCCGCGTGGGATTACCGCAGCCCCTTCGGCTGTGAATGTAGCCCGGACCGGTACCTACCGATTAAATTACTAACAGGAAAACCATTACCCATTATCATAAATCAATTTCTTATTTTTTTATTATGTTTTCTTTTTGGGATTAGTTAAAACTTCTTACTGCGGTTTCATGGAATTTCCGTCGATTAGCTCAAGTTGAAATTGATTTATTTATTGTTATTTTGTTTACAATCCGACAAACTTTTTGGCGTCTGTAAACATGAGTGCAAAGCGCGTCGCAGTGATTGTAATAGTTGGGCGTTTCTGGGGCGAAGGAGGCAGCGGCGTGCTCGTCCGCGGGCTGGTGGCGTCCCGAGATGCGACACCTACTCTATAAATTATGTTATGATCATGTTCCAGGCTGGCTAAAATTTAGAATTTCGCTCCCCTACTCCGCAGTAGGCGGTGCAACAGATGGCTATGGCGTCCGCTAGGTGGCGCGTGGCGGTAACTTGGCGCATTGTTAAGACAGTATAGATAATGCCGTACATTATGAATTCGGATGTAGTAAGCGGGATCATAAAATTAAAATTCTTGACATTCTTTTTATTGGATACATTAAAAAAATGGTGTTTCTAAAATTTACTTGTTCTGTATTGTTGTGACGTAAAAATTACAGAGTGCAGCTTTGCTCCCGCGCGCCCTCGGCCGACTTAATTTTGAAGTTACAACGATGCAGATTCGATCGTTTTAAGTTAACATAATTGACCCAATATTTTGCAACTGACTACGCTTACGAGCTCTCGCACGCAACTAACTTCACAACGTCAAAAGTGTCCATCACATTATATCACAGAAATGGCACATTTATAAACACATTAATTTCCTACCGCGTTTGTGTTTTATTAAAAACATTTATTTTCCTTTCATTTTTACCCTGGTGTTTGAAAGCGTCGATTGTTGTTATGGATTATTTGTTAATTATCAGAAAAATTAAATTGTAGCATTTTTATAAAAAATATAGCAAAAATACCTAAAAACACGCTTTGATGATAAAGCGAACTCGAAAGTGATAAGTAATTCTTAACAAAATATTAGTATTATTGTGAAAAGAATGTATTTTCACAATAATTCTAATATTAAAAAAATTTTTTTTTCGCAATAATACTAATATTTTTGTTCATTATTTTATTCTTATATTAAGAATTATTTTTCACTTTTTTATTCGTTTTATCGTTAAAACGTGTTTTTTTTAGTTTTTTTAAACTACATTTTATTTTCTAAATTTTTAGTCTCAAATCCAGGCTCTAGGGATTTTAGAATATCTTACGTGTGGCAATGAATTTAAGTTTATATCATTCACGTCTACGTACCCTTTTCATTTGATCTAACGCACGACTATTGGATTACATCATATTGGTTTGGGTGAATTCAAAACTGAGTGAATTGCTCGACATAAATTAACGTTGCGTTGTACAACTTATAGTTGTGTTATAAACAAGTTTTTTAAGATTTTGTAATTTTACAAAATTTCAGAAATTCAAAATTTTATTAAAAATTTTCAAATTAAACTATTTTTTGTGTAAATTCAAAATGTAGATTATTTGTCAAAATTATTAAATTTCATTTATTTTTCAAAAATTTTTTCAAAATTTCATTTTTCACAATACGGAATTATTGTATTGTCACCGGTCCTTGATAAACCTACAAAGTTTAAATGAAATCTGACCGTTTAAAGTGGATCAAAATCGAGTCCAAAGCAGTCGGTTACAAACAAACATACCCATCCACATAACATACGATGAAGTTAATAAAAGTGTGTTAAAAAGGATTGGCGTGACAAATGTATGGAGCCCTTGTATATTTAGCACCTTGTACACTTGTAATTTAAAAATGTCATTATTAAACGAAAGTGGTTTGACTATTATTTTAACGTATTTTATTTTAGTTATTTTTTTGTATAAAAAACATTAAACGCACGCATTATAGGTGATATTCAATCTAAGAAATAGAAATTGGCCAAGAGCATGTCGGACCATGCTCTTTATAGGGTTCCGAAGCCATTAATACAAAGAAATGCACTACAGATGAAAAAACTATGTTGTTACACTTTTTCCATGTTTCCCGCACTGAATAGTTATAAGCATTTTAGTCGTCTATAACTATAAAAATAATTTATTTACCGAAATACTTGATCATGTATTAAATTTTAAATGCATTAAAACCAAATTAAAGCATTCAATTACAGTCTCAAAATGTGAAAATACGATGTGAAAAAAAAGCACCAGCAAAAGAGCGTATCTTCACGGCACTTACGTCCCTTTGTTGAGAAGTGCAGTTTTTCGGCAATCACCCAAAAACAATACATCCGATTACGTTCAAAATAATTTTCATTGAAAGTATTTATTAAGCGTTACCTTTGTTATTTTTATTTATATTTTTTGAATATATGGTTTAGAAAATAAAGGGAGGGGGGGATACAATTTCTGCTACTTTCAGAGCGATTATTTCCGAAATTATTCACATAATCAGAAAAATTGCTTAGAGATCTTAGTGCTTTTCAAAGGACTGTCGAAGTAGTGCCACACATTGATGTTTCCAGAAAAAACTTTATTCAGTTTCTGTTACATGTATGGAGTATCCTCCTAGAAATAATTATCTTTGTTACTTAACTGCCAGCCCAAATAGCGGCATACACTAGACGCCTACACTATAAATTTCATGAATATGCGTTTTGTAATTTTTAAATAAAATGCCTGTGGCATATGGACGGACAGACGGACGGAAATGACGAAACTATAAGGGTTCCGTTTTTTCCATTTTGGCTCGGAACCCTAAAAATAGCGTCAACGATATTATCACGTTACCTTTTCCTCTTGTCATCATCTGTTAATCGTGGTTATTTCCGTTGTTTATATATACTATAGAGATAAAATGTATGAATAATAACTATTTCATTTGATTTACGCTTGACATTTAGTTAAACAATACTTTGCATTGAGTTTCGGAACGAACTTCTAGTGATGTTCAGTACAACGCACGAAGCGTTGCCGCTCTGAATTGGCCGCGAATGATGTACTGCGCAGGTATTACGCTCCCCGACCCTTCCTTCCACTCCCCCCCTAATTACTATTTTACGCCATAGCGACGCTTTCATGACGAACTTCACAGCGGCAAAGTTTCGTACATTGTACTGTACTCGTCACCCGTTTTTGTCCTATGAATAAAATATTGTTTATAAATGCTATAAAAATTCTAATTTTGCTAGTTTTCTGTTATTACTTAGGCTTTCTTTGAGCTTTCAAAATAATGTGCAAAGTGTAGGAGGGACTTGAAACATCTCCTTTACTTTACAATTTTGAAAATAATATTGTTACAGAATATTTTTTGTAATGTGAAAACAAATTTATTTATTCTTTATATGCTCAAGTCTGAGTCATTTATGTGATTTACTATCATATGTATTGTCCGTTGAAAAGTAGAAACTTATTCAGAAAGTTTCTTCTATGAAATATTATTTTAGAAATTTTATGTGTGTATATCGATAGGACAAGAATCAAGTTTTCTCAAGAGCTGTATTGGCTTAAATTTCCTCAAGAACCAATCGTAAAAACCTACATACATGTAGGTTTTTACGATTTACGAATACGAGACAGATATATATGTATATATATATGTGTGTGTGTGTGTGTGTGTGTGTTTGTGTGTATGTGTATGTATATATATATATATATCTGTCTTTTAATCCGTCTATTATGTTTTACGTTTTATTCTTAAAATCAGTTTTTGATTTTAAATTCATTTACGTATGAGTCTACCACGATATCGACGTTACTTCGCGGATAATGTTTTCAAATAACGTCATTGTACGTGCGAGAGGGGACCTCGCGAGTAACGATAGGGTTGCTAGATCTATCGAAAAGGACCAAAGATCGATGACACTACAATCACCGCACTTCTCCGTCACTATCGCGCCAAAGATATTGCGCCGTCTATCTCTCACCCGAGACAATAAATCCATAGATTCGTACAATTCTTTCCTGTTACATGTCTCTCTAGCTCGGTTCAAGGCGGCCTTTGGAAAGGAGGATATGACGGGTCGGGCACGACAGGCGGGCGCGCGCGCCGCCCGGCGCCGGTACGCGATCGTTTCCAAACCGCTGACCTAGAAAGCTGAAAGCGCAAACACGCCTTCGCACATTTCACGGTCATGAATGGATACATTTTGAATATTCCAGAGACTGTTATATGTGCGTGTGTGTGTGTTTGTGTTTGTGTGTACACATATATGTCGAGAAAGTTCGAGCAGGATTTGTGTGACGAGAGGCGGCGATCACCTATTTGTCGATGGTTCGCATGCTCGTTTACCCTCGTTTTTTTCCTTTTATAGCATTTTATGCAACAGAGAGCGGGAGGTCATCGCCTTTACACAGTCGCTACCTCATCCGAGTCGCCATTGCGTTATCGGCTTCTTGGGTTATAAGAATGGGGTAATTGACGGAGGAGCGACTGGGCTGATGGAAGGGGGATCGGGGCGATAGAGGGGGAATGGGCATAGGAAATTTTATTCACTGCACGAAATGCAACAGCGGAAGCTGCTACGTCACGTCTGTACTCTAGATTGATTGTATATATATATATATATATATATATATATATATATATGAAGTGTACTAGGTGACCCGGCAGACGTCGTTCTGCATTTTCACGTAGGTGACTTGTCTGTATAGTTAATACTCGCAGCTGCGCCAGTATGGATGTAGAATTATTTTTTTTGTCTTTTATATCGATCGATGTCAATTAATTTTCGATTCTGATCTCAGTCACATTTTTGATTCTAATCTCGACTCCATACTCGTTTTCGGCCTATGTCCCATTCTCAATTTCGGTCTCGGCCCTGTTTTCCATTCTGATCCTTTGGTCCTTCTGGTCCCGTTCTCATTTCTACTTTCTGTTCCGTTTTCAATTCCGATTCCGCTACCAAGCACAGTTCCAATTTGAACGAAGCCGGAGGTTAGTGTATCGTTCTATGAGTAAATTATTTTTTTTAATCGGTCCAGTAGTTCGGTTCAATAATACAAATACATGGTCGAAGTCGGTAACAAATTCTAATAGGTATAATACATGACACATTCCGAGCACACTTTAAGTTTCGATCCTGCCTCTACACTCGATTTCGACCCCAGTTCCGTTTTCAATTTCGGTCTCGGACCGGCTTTTCATTCTGATTCTGGTCCCTTTCGTAATTTTTCTCCTAGTTCAAGCGTTTAAATCCGATTCCGCTACCAGTCCCATCTCCGATTTGAACAAACTGGGGCAAATACTAGTATCAAAATAAAATATTACTCGGGGATAGAGTAGCTTACTGTGAATTATAAAATTATCGAAATCGTTTAAGGAATCTAATCTCATGGATGAAGTCGGGGGTAAATGTTAGCAGCCTAATTTTCTCAAGAGTAGTGCAAATATCTGTCAGTAAAAGAATTCGATTCATCAGTTCGGTTTAGCAGGACAAATACACGGACAAACGCTAGTTTTTTTTTTTTTTAGAAACATTCTCCGTCATGCGTACAATATTTCACTAAAGTTTCACCATAATCAGATCAATAAATTAGGCTCGAATAGAGAACAAATACACTTACATTGATTTATATATATAATCCTTGTGACCATAAAACGATTTCTTACGTTTTTACATTTTTTTTATCGACCGAGGACGCCGCGTCCGTCATGATTGCGATCCCGCTTCTCATCCATCCTTGATTTTGCCTCGATTTAATACCGATTCCGGTTTTACTCTCAATCTCAATTCCGGTTCCACTTTTGATTCAATTCCAATAAATCATTCCATTTTTAAGGGTTTTTTTTAAACACAGGAACCCTAAAAATTATTGCCATGAAAACTACCCTAAATGTAGTCCAGTAAGCTCTTCTACCTTCCCGTGACAGTCGCATCGTGATCTGTTCAGCCATTCCGAAGATACCTCGAACAAACAGACAGATAGACAGATACAAAGGGCTATTCCCTTCATACAAACCTTGTCCTGATAATAACGGATACAACAAAAAAAGAATTATGCAATATTGTACAGTCGTTCAGAAGTTATGCGCGTACATACATTTCGAGGATTTATATAGATATTTATATAGACATGGTTGAAATTTCAAACGAACTGATTCAATTATGCGGTATTTGCAAACATGTTTTGAGATATTTTATAAATTAGAAAGATAAAAATATGAGAAAGCATTCGCCCACATATATTACTATGACAGCCGACGCGGCAAGCGGCGTCTATTGACGCTGATGTGAAGTCATACAATAGCTTCTCTAGTGCCATCTCCATGTATTTCCATAGGTTTGCCGATTTGAACAGTGGTTATTATGTTATTGTTCCATTCATCCACATGACTGACCCTGAACTTGCCGATCCTGGGGTAAGCTCTAATGTAAATTTGGCTCAAAGAAATAAGTGCACTATTTCAAGGAAAAATATCTTTCCCGCAGACATGTTCGTACATTTTGAAAGATTGCAAAGGTACATGATAAGATATCGATGTGAAATGTACACGAGATAGTCGACCACGTAGTCTACCTGTATAACGTATAGATAGGTTATGAATCTGAAAATGCTACAGGAAACATCATAATCTGTTTTAATATTTATTTTAAAGTTGTTTATTTATAATGATGATAAGTAATAAACACAAATATTTACGTGAACAGTTTTGTGTAATAAGTTGTCAGGAAGATTAAATAATTTATATTGCCATCGAACATTAAAATTAAATCGGGCAATCTTAATAAATTACCCAAAATAATATGACCCTATAAAAATATTATGATAATCGCTGAACCCTTAGTGTATAAGTAGCATTTCGTGAATGGCTTTCTTATTGCAATGAAGTACCTTACGGTAGGATTTGATGGGTAAAAATCGTAACATAAAGAAAAAGCGTTACGCACCTTCCGTGCGACTATCTCTGTTTTTCTCTCGAAAGTATTATTTAGTATTTTTTATATAATTTTATATAATTCACTAATTTCGTACCTGATTTTTATTCAATAATTATTTTTGGAAAATATTAAATAAAATCCTTTCATTTTATTCCTTACTTTGAATTATTTATATTGAAAAATCTTCGTTCCTGACGAAGTCGAAAGGATGCGACACCCGACTACACATTTATTTTTTTAATTACTTGTTGAACAATATTTCTAAACATATAAATCCCAGTTCATTTTCATTACTATAATTGTAGCTTTCAACATGAATATATCCAATATTAGAAGACGGCTGCTAAAGTAATCTGATATGTGTGTTTACTGACGGTATATTGCCTTCTTTTGTAGGCTTTGATGGATAAATGATACATTTTAATACGAAATTTGTACGGTAGCCGTTCTCGTTTGATATTTTAATGAAGGAAATTAATGATAACAATTTCGGTGGAAACATAAGCTATTCGAAGGAAATAACAATCGGATATTTGAAGTTTTTCTTGAAAGAAGTTTGATGAAATCGAATAGATATGTGTCGGGATATTCAGAAATCTAAAAGACCAGCACACGAATCGTTCAAAGAAAAATTTGCGTATAGTTTTCCTTAAATTGGGGACTAATTTTACATTTTTATATTACTGACAGTGGCGCTCGCTTGATCGTTAGAGTGCTGTCTTCAGACTAAAAAGTCTCAGTTCAATCTCGACGACGGGCGAATTGGCTGGTGTGTTTTTAACTCGGTTCAAATTAAAAATAACTCGCTCAGTGCCTAAGAAGGGTCCGTCGACGGCCTCCGACCCGGGCCGGCGCGGAGGCCGTCGGGAGTTCTGAAGAGGCTGGGACAGGTGAACATCTGAGGGTGCAAAGTCGGGGCTGTGTGTGGTGCATGGTGAACACTTCCCGACCAAACTCTCTCAATATTTGCCGAGTGGCTAGACATGTGTGTGATTTGACGTTATCATGGTAAAAAACTACATTATTTTGTTGATCGATTCCGGCCGTTTATTTCTCTACTTCTTGCTTGAGTCTCTTAAGATGTTGGCAATAGAGATCTGAATTTATGATTAAAAATTGCCCGGCGGTAAAAGCTTATGATGAATCATGCCCATCCAATCCCACCATACATATAGTATCAACTTATAGCGAGTCAATCCGGGTTTCGATATAGTCTGTGGAGCTTGCTTGCCTTTTGACCATGATCTTTCTCGCATGTTCTTGTCTTAGGTAATCCATTTTTCATCACCAGTGATCAAACTTTTAAAAACAGTTCGGTTTCATTACGTTTCAATAGAAAATCGCAGAGTATATCGCATGAGTACACGATTCATTAGATTTCTTTCAGTGAGCTCGTATGGGAACTTAGTACCGAGCTTTTCTGTGTATCCGGCTTTTTTCAAATGGGTCAAAACTGTTTTATGGTCAATCCCCAGCTCTTCAGCTATGTCGTAAAATCTAATACACCGGTTGTGCTCTACTTTTTTCAAAATGCCATCGACTTTATCCGTATAACAGATCAACCTGAGCGAGGTTCATCTTTGATATCAAAATTGTCGTACTGAAAACGCTTGAATCAATTTTTTGTTACTCTCACCGACACTGCATTTGGTCTAAAAACGTCACAAATTTTTTTCGCGATTTGCTTCGCATTTTTCAAAATGTATTGAATATCTACATTAGTTTCACTCATTTTGGTGGACAAAAAAAAAACAATAGAAAAATGGCGGGACATCGTTTTACTTTTTAATTTTTTAATGTCTTCTATTTAATGGCATGAAAATTAGTCGCATATAAACAGCACAACCAAAGAGATTTAATTTCAAATTTTTGCTTTTATAATACGAAAGAACTTTTGCCTCGGCCTAATATATTAAATTCCTTTTCAATATTGTGTTATGTTGGGTTTACCCTGGGATATTTTCAAATTACAATTTACCATTCATCATGTGTTGATGATAACATTAAGATAATTATGCCTGCAGGGTACTTTAACTTAGATGTTCCATCATTGCGTGAGGACTGACTTAAATGTGTTTATTTGGTAATTGAAACCGTGTTGAAAATTAAGAGCGATTAATATGATTATCATGAAGTAGGTTTAAAAGTTACTACTATCAATCTTATATATATATATATGTTAGTTGGTAGACAAGTAATAGCATGTATAGAGTACGAAGACTCTGTGTACTTCTACTCTGTACATACACTTAGTTTACATAAACATTATTTGGTAAATATATTTTATTATATATATTTTTTTAGTTTACCTACTTAGATCTTACCATAATTTACGTTTGTTTGGAAATTACGTGTGAATTTTACGTGTCAATATCATTAGGAACTTGTTATAGGTAAACAAATTTTAATGACTGAATAAGATCTCACAAAAAAGAGCTATAATTATGTCATTTATCATTAATGTTTTTTGGATGGGGCTTTTAGAATTTTTTACCCATTGCAAAGATTGAGATATCCTTTATCGATTTTAAATAAATTTTTTATCGACAATTTACTACTTTATTTAACCAATTTAAAAAAAATTATGTAAATGGCTATCTTGGAGACGGTCCCAAAGATTTTAGTTTAGTTTTGGCTTTTCAAGTTTATTTAAATAGGTGTCTTATCTGGAAAAACGTAAAAATATTAAAAAAAATTTTAATCGTGCCTTTGTTTAGTGGCAATACGTAGAGTTTTGGGGTAAATATGTTTCTGTTTATGGACCTCAACAACAGATGGCAGCACTTAAATAAAATACATATATTTTGCATATTACGCAGTGCATGTATATATGAGTTTAGATATTTATCGTTGGGAACGAAAATGAGTACGTTCTTCCGTGGAAAATTACCTTATTCCCACGGCAAACTCGAAAGACTTCGAGCAAAGGTCCGTTGGTAAGAACGATCACAATAGTCAAGTCGCCGGTGACATCAATATATTCTGGTGACTTCATGGTGTGGGGTGGGGGCGGTGGCGCTGATCGGACACGGTCAAGGTTATAGTTTGACAACTACCTGTTTCCTCTTTTGCATTGTTAAAACAAAATTAAAAGGAAAATCACCGGGCCAGCATGAGTGCCTTCGCGGGTTGAGGGTTTCATACTACATATTTTTTTAATGTTTTTTCTTTCATAAAATTTTTTTATGACTGATTTTTTAAAATTTCAATTTTCAAAGCCGGAAATGAAAACAAATGCTCCCATATATCGGTCTGCATAATGGTCGATATTCCAACTCCAAATGTCAATTTGCAATCGCAGTTTTTTATGTAGTATTTATTTTATTTATTTATTTTGTTGAACGAATTTGATAATATCTAAATATGTGACAAAATGGCCGTATCTTTGCATTTCATTGATTTAGGGCCCTGAAGTCTTTTGTACCTGCAAGTCAAGGCACCGCAGACTGGTTTTTTATTGATTTTTACTCGATATGATGTCCCGAGAAAAATATCTTGAAAGTCGGGTTGACGCACACTAGAGACTGGCAAACAGATGGACGGACAACAAACTGATTCTGTGAAGGTTCCGTTTTACCTTTTGACTTACGGAACTCTATAAAGATATACATCGATAATCCAAGCATATCGCCGATGGCACATCGAACAGGTATTTTTTCTCTGTTCGAAGTTAATATCATTATAACGTGTTCTTACACAAGTAGTGATCACCGGCGTTTTTTCCTACACTGCGGTTAAATTAATGTGTGAACGTATTAATTAGCATACCATTCATTATATCATTCATGTTTTTATCATTTATTATGCGCTATTCTTAACTATTTATCATCAACACTTACTGTGGGAATTTTCGATGAGCGTTAAGGAAATGTTGATGCATGAAAATGTTCGTTAATAATATTGCGCATATTTTTAGTTAGAGCAGCTTTAGCAATGGTGATGATAAATCGACTGTATTTACCCCGCATGAAAAAAGGTAAAAGTGGTTAGAAGGAGGAGACTATTACCGTAGATTTGATGTTTGTTAGCGAGATAATTCTATATTAGGTAAACAGTAAAAATCGTATTACGATCTTTGTGTTATGTGCTTGCTATATTTATATTTTGTGTTTCTTTCGGATCGTCCATACCAATTTGAGAGTTATTACTCAATACTATTTGAAATGGTGCGATGATTGAGCGACGTACAAGGTTCTCAAGTTGAAAATATGTACCTTTTTGGTGCTTATTATCATCATTTTGGTCAACCTGGTACGAGTCCGTATCGCTTTTTGAGATTTATTTTCTTCTTCTAAAGATAGTGACGATTATTATCGTTTCTGAAAAGTGCCTTTGGTCAGTCGCAAATGGAATTCAATTTTTTAATTACCTCTTTTTTGAATTCGTCTGACGATAAAAATTTGCTAATATAACAAATTGTTTATTTTCAAATTCGAACCATAGCGTACATTCTATTCTTTAAAGAGCAATTTTTTTTTTATCCAAATCCGTCGAATAGTTTCGACGCCAGCTCACTGTAATCTGAGCAATATTAAAAATTAAAAATCTTTTATTGAATCAGTGCCCGCGAAATACCTCATTTTTAATGGTCACTTGCTCTATGACATCATTGAATGCAGTTGAAAATGGATCAGACACGTGCTTTGTATAGTCACCGGATGGATATTTACAATGACATAATAATAATCTTTTTAACTGTAAAAATGCATTCGCACGAAGATCTCGCGACGTTACATATTTCTCGTCGACGAATTTTCAACCGTGACTCGACGAACCAAACGTAAGGCGTCCATCGAACCCGCTTCGGCGGGCATAGACAAATGGTTTTCTATTGTTGTGAACGCTCGTAGAATAGAACGATGAATGTGTGGGAATGACGTTAGCCGACGAAATGTCACGCGACTTCGAGTTTCGTACTTTCAAGATCCGGTCCCCGCTTTGTACACTTTTTTTATAAAATCGAAGAAAAATCAGAAAAATATTTAAATGCATTTCGTGTAGTTATTTTTTCTTTCTTGTTCGAAGCAATATTTTATTTATGGGAAAATGGGTGTCGACGAATATGCTACTACGAGTTCGTTTCGTAACTTAAAGCGAAATAATGGTTAATTAAATGTCAATCGCATTTGTAATAAATTTGAATATAGGAATGCAGAGAATTGCCATGATCAAGAGATGATGACAAACGCGAAAGACGAAATGATAATATGTCGTTTCGTAATGACTTATGATGATATTTTTTTAGATTAATTATTGTCTATAATGATGTGTTCAGTGCTTTTATACAAAATAAGTGAAAATCCACCAAAATGATAGTCAAACCGCTTTTGTTTAATAATGACGCTTTTAAATAACAAGTGTATAAGGTGCAGACTAAGGCTCCACACATTCGTGAAACGTCTTTTGCTCGATAAATGTCGGTGACGATAATACTATAGTAACGTAAACTATTACAGTCGTTTGCCACTCGTCCCGATCTATGTTGTCGAATATGTGTTATGCGGTCCAGGGCCGGACGGCGCCGGAAGGGCCCGCGTGACAATATGATTTGAAGGGCTCTCCGAAATCCTGGTATAAAGGGTAGATGGGATACATAATTTTTAATTTAAAAATTACGTCTAATGTCGGAACGCGGATCGAAATCAGTTCATTCGTTCAAAAGTTATCGCCATTCAGAAATTCCCCAAAAAGTGTTTTTTCATAAGAACCTCCTGATTTTTTGACAGATAGATTTTTCATAAAGTCTTCACAAAGTTCTTATACCGAAAAACCTGCGTCGGATGCCGCAAAGCAGATCAAAATCGGTTGTATGCTTCAAAAGATATTCGTATAAGATTTTCAAAAAAGTGCGTTTTTAAAATATTTTGTATATTTTATTCATTGATGGAGCAATATTTTTGAAAAAACTTTCTTGTACGAAGAAACGGCATTGAATGCCACAATTCAGTTATAATTATTCGGTGAATATTGTTATTCACAATCATAATAAAGTACAATAATTATGTTTTGAGCTTAATAATGTACAAACAATTAAATTGTTGAGCGCGATAATTACGATCAGACATATTTTTAGCGCTTTGAACTCGAAGATAGTGAAAAGTTTCAGGTCAACTTTTTTCATAAATTTGCCTGTTTCATTTCTGTCTAAGTACTGATGAACCATTTTACATGTAGGTCGGAACCCTGAGGGTAGGTGTGTTCGGGGCTCGCTCGGGCCGGGCTGGTAATGCCACCTCGACTAGTCCGACGAGTCCGACACTCGTATAATCTTATCAACAAACTGCTGAGCGCTACATTTTTGTCTAGTTCAACAATTAAATAACACAATTGTCACATTGGATTTTTCAGTATATAAAACCATGAGTTTCATTAAATAGGCTTGTTTACGGCGCAGTCGCGTTTCGTATCTTCGATACTAAATATCGTTCTGTAGTGATGACGTCAGCGGGGGTCACGTAGCGAGTCCAAGTATTATCTATGGCGCGTGTTAGACTGTTTTCATGGAAAATCCATCTATTCGCTTATCGCAGAACTGCCAAGAGAAAAATGAAGATACGCACAAAAATATTTTTAATAAAAACACGCACTATGTAAATGAATGTTTGTGTGCGGCGGGATCCAAAATTTTTCATCATTTTAAAGCTATAGCTACTATTATTACAAATTTAGTGAGGATTTGACGGCAAAGTAAAACAATTCTCGTTACATTTTCTTTATTACGTGATGTTTCCACTTTTCTAAATAACTATTATTTTACGCCGAACTCTAGAACACACACTTTGCAATATCGTATGTCGTACCCAATTATGGCCGTAGCTATCATATGTGAGGATTGTATGAAGTTCTTTTTTTCCGTTTTCGTTTTAATTTGTACATAGTTTTTTTTATTGATTGTTAAGCTCGCTAAATTAATACAATATTATTGCAAAATTGTTTGCTATTCTTTACGCGCGAAGTGTTTGGTGGGGGAAATATACATTCGACCACAGCACTCGCTGTAGGGATGGTTATACAAAAAAATTATCGATATTTTTTTCGATGTAATATATGTTCGATATATAATGTTCTATCGATACTTTGCGATATATCGTAGAAATATATCGATATCCTCGATATATGGTAAATAATGTATTTTTCGTATTTAATTAGTTTATAATATTAAATATTTGATAGGGATCAGGTTGATATAAGTAAAAACAGCTAGGGCAAAGAAACAAATCAACTTTATTTATTTATAATTCTCAATATTTTTTCTCTACACCTTGCATAAACAAAATTTTATCTATTCTTTTGGCTTGCAGTCTGCTTCTCTGCCGAGTTAGAATCAGTTCGGTTTTTGAAAAAAGTCTTTCGGATGGAACAGAGCTAGCCACCATAGTTAAATATTTAAATGCTACATTGTATAACTTTGGGAGCTGTACTTTTTAATCTACCCACACTTCTAATGGGTTTTCGTTAAATGTACTTACTGGAGCTCAAAAATTTAGCTGCTCACAGCGAAAATAATTCCAATCACACAGAGACCAGTGATACTCCTTAATCCTTGACACTGTACTATTTTAATTAATCCAGTTTGGGCTTTGAAAAAAAAAACAATTATCTTAATATTGCGTTTGTTATGGGACCATTAATAAATCCGAAGGCCAGACATTGGAACAAGTAGAAATATTTTTGCCAGCGTCGGTTTTTACTCATGTCCAGTTGATTACATGTTGTTGTTGTTCAAAGTTTTAAAAGATCTCGTTATGTGATCTTGAAAAATGATGTACTATAATTTATATACATTTATATAGTAGTAATAATGACGCAAAATCCTCTATTTTTTTTGTTTCAAAAAACAGTCATAAACTATATTTTGCCGAGAAATGGATCTAGTTCCCAAAATGTCCGCGTCGTCTATACATATTCCTACCATAGAGTGCGTGAGACTTTTTTTCTAAGATCGTAAAATACGAATAAGTTACAACGCGCAGCAAACAAAAGGAAAAATGCAACTCGGTAAGTAACGGACATCCTGTATAATATGTAATATGTATTTATGATATTTAGAGAACAAGCAAGGCAAACACTTGAACGCCAAGCTTATCCGTTATTAATAAATTCAATATGTACCTATCTACCCGGAATCGAGCAGTGACGCGCCCGCAGCTTCGGCAAGACGCCATCGCACGTTTACTCGGAAAACGATAGGTCGTTTTGGCGGGAAATCCAACGTTGTTGTTGAATTAAATAGCCATTGCGATTGACGGGAAAAACGAGCGATGCTGTTGATTTCTTCGTGGAATCTTAATTGATATTGACATTTGTCGGACCGTGCGTTCGTACCTCGCGCGAGCGTATCGCGTTTGTCGTTACGGCGGCGAGCAAAAAGAGATTTGATTGATAGAGAGGGCATGCGGTGAGCTCAGAAAGGATGTACGATGTAAATTAATGATCATAATTTTTAGTACCTACCTCCATTTAGCGTTCAATTCGTGTTGATTGGAATTAGAGAGGATTTTTTTTCCAATCGACAAAAACTTTCTGACGAGTCACATCGTGATACGGGTCTTTTCTGTCATTAGCCTGTATTTGTATGATCAAGTGTTTTTGTTTAAACGGAAACGGTTTTCCTTGCTCCACGTCATTTTGTTAACGTGCCAAGACGCATATATAAATATATTTATTATTTATTAGTTTTTGCCCGCAGCTCCGCCCGTGTGGACGTGTAATGAATTCCTACATCTTCTATGTCGACTGCTGAAGTTATGTTCACCACGATCTACATTCCGGTCTTGCTCTCGTTGTATTTGTACTTGAATTATCAATTCTGTGCGAACGGGACCGCGCGTCCAGCTGCCGCTATCTGTGATCAGTCATGAAAAATATACATTATAAAAAACATTACAGCAAAACGGGACAGAAACTATTCCATATTTTACTCCGAGGTATAAACTTTTACCGTAACGCATTTCATCAAATTCTGTTCAGTAGTTTTTGCGGAGTTTTCGAACATATTCACATACGTTCCTAATACATTCCAGAGTGTTTTTCCTCAAACGTCTCTAATGTACACATTTCTCTTTCTCTCTACTGTTTTGTTATAGGCATAGACAACGGAAGAAAAGGGCACAGAAGTACCGAACGCTATAATAATTTTAAGGCAGGACGATTCTTGCACGTACGGGCTCGGCCCCGAGAAACCCCATTGCTGGGCACGTGTTGCGCCTAACTGCCGCACTCAGAGATTTTACTTCAATTCCAGTCCTCCTTTAGCGATCACTTAGTAAAGGTTTAACGGACCGTCACTCCCGGAGTCGTAATTGTCCCTCGATGGCAGTTAACTCTAAGACGGCGTGAATGAGGTGAATAAATTTACACCGGCTGCGAGGTGGCTGTGACCTACCCTAATGTAGAATTGTCGATTTTGATAATTGAAATGACTTCAGAATAATACTTATTATTGTAATATATTAATTAAAATTAGGGAAATGAGGTAATATCATAAAATAAGTCGGTTCTAGTTGTAGAAGTAATAACATTTCGACAAACAAAACGAACACGCTCCATACATATTGGCTTTTCATGTGATATTTTGGAGTTTACACACCTAAAAACAAGGAAATTTAATAATTATACGCTTAAAATGACCAAAACTCAAAATAGTTACACCGACTATGAGGTCGAGTACCCGGTCTATGTTTTAAATTATGTGTAATTAGCGATCGAAATGTCTCTTAATTCTGTTGAAGAGTTTCATAATTTTATTGAATATACAAAGCGAGTAACGCCGCGTACGGGAGCTCTATTACCGGAAACAGACAGATAAAAAAATGCACAATTTCTATCAAAACGTTCTACTAGAAAATAAATATGTACAGTAGCTGTATTCTCGGAGCAGTATAGATAAAAATTTCATACACTTGTTTATTTTTAAAAAATTTAATACACTCACAAATGCTGGTAACTTCCCTCGTAATTAAATTTTACGTCTCAGTATTTCTTCATAATTACTTAAAAGGCTCTTAAGAGACATAAATAGCTATGTGTTTGTTTATTTCTCGTCTTTATCAGGGAAGTTGATCTTCAAAATGATGTCCCCAATCATTGATTTCGATGAAGTGTTGTGTTGGAGAGATATCGCATGTCTATCGACAAAAAACTTCGAGAACATGTAAAGATACAGTTACCTACGCTGACCAATTGCACGCGAGGGCGCTGGTGTTCAATTTAACAGTTTACCGGAACGCGAGATCGATATACTTTTTGCAGCTTTTGTCTCTGATCAGAGATAATAATCGCACTTCATACCCGAACCGATTCAAATTATATTCCCATACATTAAATAGGATTCCCAGAATAACTACTCGCACAGACTACTGCCACAAAAATGAGTACTATTTCAACGTTCTGCTTATCGGTACTAAAACCGGAACGAGGGTCAGGACTGGCAAACGGATCGTGAAAATTACCGTTTTCGACCGACCGATTTTGTTTTCTTTTCGAAAAGAAAACAGAGTTTGGAGTGGGATCGATCGAAATAGACGTGGGAATTTGTTTCGTGCTCACGTGACGGAAACGGGACAAGACGACCGCTGGCAAAAGTTGACACCTAATTTATATGACACGTAGAAGCAATTCCAAAACGATGCGGTCTCCCTCTGCAAACCGTAGCACATAGCACATTCGTGTAACTAAATTCATTGAACTCATAGCACGCTCGCGGTCGACGTCGCTGTGGTAGCCTATTTAAATATATATCACGGTTTATCTAAAGTATGAGAAAAATGGTATTATGGTTTCTTACAGAATGATATATTATTGCTCCTAATTCTTTAATATTCGAATTTAGCTTTATAAGGGCACACAATATATAATTATTCTTTTATCAATAATAATAATAATTATTATTATAGAAAATCTTTATTATTTAATGAATGATACTGAAATTTATATGTCATCTTATAATAAATTGGAGCGGTTCCAGTAAATTTATTGTGATTCAATGGGAACACGTAGAAATAAATTAAAATATTTTATGTTATAAGATTCTTATAATATGTACGTAGTTAAAAAAGATTTCAGATAAGTGAACTAATTACACTGGTCCACGACAATACACTCCCGTTTTTTTTAGTGTTTACTTTTTTTGAGTTGATCCATCTACACGCGCGTTGAACCAAGTCGCCTTAAAATTCAGGAGACGCTTGGTTTTGGCCTACGCCGTCTGCGCCTAGCGCTGTGCGCAAGTAGAGGAGATATGTGTTAGATACTACTCAAAAAGTAACAATATTGTTTTTTTCTACACAACGAATTTTGGAAATTGTATGTGTCCATTTAAAAACGTTTCTTCTTTATCAGGACATGTTAGTTCTACTGGACCTGCTCGGCGCCCCGGACCCCGTCTTCTACAGCTACATGTCTGCGACTGAGCGGTGGTACGTGCGATTGGCGGATGCCGAGCAGCAGCTGGCTTCGTTAAATCAGCTGAAGGGCTACAGCAGAGACAAAGCCGAGCAGAAGTACTTCAGATTGGCGAGTTCGAATGCCTACATAGAAGATGATCACATACCGTTCATGAGGAGAAGTAAGCAGTGTTCTGTCTAACCATAAGTATAAAATTTGCTTATTAGTTTATTTCATTAATATCGGGTAGGCGGACAGGTCCTAATGGAACAACAGTTCTATAAAACACTCTCTCTAAAAAGCACGTCAGGTTCGAATAGCTGTAATCTGCAATAGAAGGATCTAGGATAGTCTGAACTCTTCGACTGGTCGTAAAATTGTATTGGAAGTAATATGTACTAGTATTTTAAATGGTAATCGATGGCAAAATAACGGTCTTCGAAAATGCCCGATGCAGTAGTATATTATGTACAGAAATCGCTAGCCACGCTATACATAGTGACCGAAGGCTGACGTACCTCAATTTAAAAACCTTTATGACCTTATGCACGTAATCATATTCTAATCAAAGACAATATATATATATTTGGGATTTGAAAATTAAATACAATATTAAAAAATAAAATGTAATATTTTTTAAATTAAAATCATTAACATTAGTCTCGTTTTAACATCTATCGGCACTTTATAGCGACCATTATATACATTTTTATATTGTTTATTTATCAATTAAATCGTCCGACGCGCGTAAAATATGTTTCGCATGTCGGGTGACGAAATAACGCGAACTCAGAACATTTTACCCATATGCGAATAGTGGCCATAGAAATATTCACACCAACGTATGACACTACCCAGACGTGGACGTGCTGCACGTCATCCCGACGCCGTTCCCGCGCGTGTGGCACACCGCCGCCGACGACCACTCCGCGCTGGACTACAACACCATCGAGAACCTGAACAAGATCATGAGGGTGTTCGTCGCGGAGTACCTGCACTTGTAGAGTTCGGCCGCCGCCGGTGCCCGCGCTCGCGACTCTACTTTTTTGGCAGTTACTTATCTTTTACAACTTACGAATGTTAGTCTATGGCAAGCTGTCGTCTCACAGAGACGGCCCGCGGTGTGGCGCGTGTAAATATGTCTTCACTTATCGTTATGTGTATGGTGAAAGCAGTCGTCCACAAATAGATAGTATATTTATTACATCATGTATTTTTATAAGACAATCAGATGTTACGTTTGTTTTTTAGCCTCGTAGAAATAAACTCATCAAAGATGAGGTGGACTATTGAGGCATTGTGCATTTGTATAAAAGATTAGTTTTTTTTTAGACTTTCTGCCAGCTAGGGAACCTCTATATTTACGTACAATATAAAATTTCATTTGACTCCTTGAATATCCAATGCTTTTTGTCACCGCGTGAGGTGCACAGAAAATTACACGAGAACGAGTCATTTATTTAATATTACGTTTAGAATATGCATTGTGATAATGTGCCAGACTTACATTTTGATATAAGAGAAAAAATATGTTACATGGATGAATGTGTACAGTACAACGCACGAAACTCTGTCGCTGTGAGGTTAAGTCACAAAAGTTAGTTGTAATGACTTTACGCCACAGGAACGCGGGGGGAAGAAGGGAGGGCCGGGGGCTTTGTACCTGCGCATTACATCATTCGCAGGTAATTCGGAGCGCCATTTTCGTGCGTTGTGCAGCATCTACATTAGTTTTTTTTTTGTTATCCAGGATTTTTTTTTCAATGTGATGTCATTAATAGATTAATCATGAATTACGTATAATATATTTCAAAACGATGTAACATTTAACGAAAAATGGACATAAAGTGAATCGTGGTAAGTGTGACGTATAAAAAGGAAAATTAATCTAATATCCGCTATTTTTAATTTGACTGCAACGACATTGCAATGAAATATCCTAGACAGTAGTCCCTATTTCAGTAGCAACCATTTCAAATAAATTACTATACACATTGTGCAATACCCTTTATGTAAATTTAAATAGGAAATTTTCAAGTTTTTCACAGCAAATCGTAACGGCACACTTCTAACTTTGGAAAATATTGGGGGAAGTACACTATATACAGAGTGTAGGAAAATGGTGATGTAGAACCGTACTGATTCAGACAAAAGGTGTTAATATTTTCTAATTATAATATTCTTTTTTTTTATTTATGAAACACTAATATTTAATCTTCAAAAAGGCAATGAGTACACTGCCATCTCATGCTGACTTCGCTTCATCTCACGAGCAGTGTCGTATCCGTGTCGTATCGTAATTTTACATGTTTAGTAAAATTTCCTTATTTCGACACCTTTCGCTTGAAAGGTCGAAGCAAATTTTTTTTATCGACGCGTGCAGGTCGTTGTATTTGATCAGTATATTATGTCAATTTGACAAAAAAAAAATAAAAGTGTGTCTAACCTAAATAGACAGGGAACATAACGTGATTTAAATATTCATTCATGTTTATTAAAAGTATGTTATATATTTTAATATCGAAACAATTACTTTTATATATGTTGTGAAATACTTTTGCGAAGCTCTCAATTTATGTTGGAGATTGTGTCTTTTCAGCCCGTTGTATGTCATTGTGTCATTATTAGGCATATATTTAAACGTTTTTAAACATTCCATGCTGCTGTGATACATATTTTCTTTATTGTAATACAAATTGTAGAGTTTGTAATTTTCTGTACTGAAATTTGTTTGAAACCATCCAAGCCTATTATTTACTCGCTTTCACAGCCCGGTATTCCATACTGCATTAGAATTATGTAAATATGGATATTGTTAACGTATTTAAAAATGACTACAACAATACATGAAAATGCATGAATAAAAATGTTATTGCTGCCAAAAAAAAACTTGTTTTTCGTTTTGCTTCCGATGCAAGTACCGGGGACAAATCCTGGCCATAGACGAGTCCTTAACGAAAACCACCAGTTACGTGCTTTGAAAAGCGCGTTAGAGCCTTCGGCCGTCGTCGCTGTCACCTCACATATTCGTGCTTCTCTGTGGTTACCGCGTCGTCTGCAGGACCATCACAGCCGCCAACTCGCACCGAGCCACCGACGGTAGTAGACGGAGGCTAGGTAGTAGACGGATAAACCACCGACGGAGGTAGAAATCGAAGACTGTATACCTGAAACAGGGAGTTACAATGGCAGAATACGTACAGTGAGGTGGACGCCAACTCGACACAAAAGAACTACAAAAATAAGAAAATTTAGCAAATTTTGTGAAATTTCGCATAATAATGAGCTTGGATATGTATAAAATGTATATAGTTTTCTATAGATGTAGTGAAATTGCAGACAAAAATTTTTACTTTAAAGATTAAGAAGTGTATTAAGATCAAATCGATATTGTTGCAAATAAGTTACGAAATATTCACAGAACTCCGTCGAAACGACTTCAGTAGTAGCCGATTCAAATGCCCTCACTAGTGCAATGGAAGAAATGCATTCATGCTGGAAGTATACAAGAAAGGCTTGTTTCTTTAATCCAAATAGCTTTTTATAGATGCAACAATGCAGTCAATATATCAAATTATGCACAATGCAGGTGCGAAAAGTTTTTTGCAGGGACTAAATTCGATATTTCCTGCATGTGTCTGACAGAAATACTGTATCTTCAAAGGTCATTTAGTTCCAGACTGATTTAAAATTATATTCCAGCGTAATTAATTTCGTCATTTATATATTTCATTAAAAGGTTTGTAATACTTGTACATGAGTCAAAAAATGAATATGTAATAAGTAAAATTGATTTTTTTGATCGAGGCTTAAAAGCTATATAAGTTTAATCACAAGATCAATTTGATTAATAATCATGTAATATAAAAATACATACTTCCAGTTACTCTATAGTCGTTGACTAATTATGTAGACATAATAAAATATTGTTGTTTATGTATCCTGTGTAATGGTATTTAAAAAGGAATCAGAGTTCCTATAAAAATGAAAAATAAAGTCATGCGTAAATACAAGTTATTGTACGATATATAAGTATTTGTTAGATTTTATCAATAAACACGGATGCAATGTTTAAATTTCTATTATTTCTATGATATTCTTGTAAGTGCTGACCCAAATTATTAGTCCTTATTTTTTTAGAATACGATTGTATTTTTGTATTTGATAAGTTATGCCGATCCAAAAAAAAATTATACTTTACACAGATTGTCGCAAAGGGATATCAGGGATGTAAAGGTATATTGTCACGAATGGCCTGCAGGGTCAATTTCTTTCACATTTTTTTTTTATAGCTCACGAACTCAAAGACACTTCAATAAATGTCACAGTGGGAAGTTTTAGGGATGGCCTGCAAGGTCAACCGCTTTTCAGATTTTTTTTCTGTCAGAAACCTTTATTTTGTGCGTGAAACATATTACCAAAGTTTCTAGCAATCGAATTAGTGGTTTAGGCACACAAAGATGAACAAGATATTTTTTTTATATAATGTACCTAAAACCCTTTCTTCACAACTAAATTGTGAAAGTTTTATCTTATATAAATAACAATATACTAAATTTTAATGACGCACTCTGTTCCATGTAAAAAATTCATACAAAATCATCACCCTTTTATCCTCCTTAAAAATTGAATATAAAGAAAATACTTCATTAGTACGTTATATTAAATAAAATTAAAGTTTCTTAGTTTAATTAATTAGTAATTCAATCTTACGATTGATTACATCTTGTGATTTCAGCCTACGTCATTTGCATTTTAATAATGAGTAATTTAACGAAAAAAAATCTTCACTATTTATCTTTTAAAATGAATAACATTTTATAAATGTTTTAGACGCTTAAGACAAGAGTAAAAATGTTAATGACGTCTTGATGCTACGGATGATGAACAAGTTTAAAATGCAATGAGAAAAAACCGCATTGTCGTCGGATTTACACCCATGAAAGTAATAAAATTTTCCCTCTAGTTATTTATTGTTATTATTAATGAAATTCCAATAAATCATGTTTATTTTAGTGCCGAAATGGTAGAGAATACTTTCCAAGAAAACAGAAAATACATGTTTCATACTACAGTTGCGACCTCTAGCTGTTTTTATTACATATTGTACAAAGTTTTGTAACAATAGCACTGTCTTAATGGTAAAAGTTAACAATTTATAGTGATGTCTAGTTAGTAACTAGCTAATTCTGATCTTTTTATATAATGCTAGCATATGCCCACGGCTCCCTCGTATATATAAAGAATCTTGATCTAGATATTGATAATTATTGAACCTTGATCCACATCTAATCCTGATCCTATTGCCAACGCCCATTCCGATACCTCTCCTTTTCGTCGCGCTCTCTCTTCTGAATTATTTTTCGCTTTGTCGCCCCTTCCTTGCAAAGCTTAGTGATCCATATACAAAACGGAATCGATCATGTATCTCTTCTTAACTATTCATAATCTCCTTTTTTAGAACAACTTTGCCAAAGTAACTATAACAAAAATATATCATTAAAAACAAATAATATAAAATAAAATAGACATAACCCTACTAAGTGCTCAGCCAGACTGCAAGCGCGAGTGCGGTCATCCGGTGGCGGCGCCACATGAACTGGAATTTTACCCCGCGCTCGGGCTCCTTGATCTATTTTTAAAAGAATTTATTTAGTCACCTACAAATGACACTCGATGTTGTTAGTGACGTAAAGGTCGCCGATGGTGTTAGTAAATTAGTTTCTGATTTTCCACTCACCTCAAAATAAACAAGACAAATTATGGCGTAAATTTTTCGGACTTGCGGTAAATATTGCGGACTCGCAGGTTGTTGACTGTCAGAGTAAGTTTCATTATAAAGTATTAAAGCCGCAACAATGTTACCTCTGCAAACTCCCCGACAAAAATCATGTTTGTATATACGATAACAATGAAAGGCACTAAATGTTAATCAGACACAATCTTAACATAGCACTCAAATCTAAACGTGACACTTATATTATAATTGTAACTTGTCACTAATACTATACTAACATTACAAAAAATGTCTCTATCGTAAAAAATTAAAAAAAAAACAGCGATTAAGCAAAATACCTATAGCTTTAGTGCAAGTTCGCGACCAACGACGGCTGTGCTTAGCCCATGACTGACTAGCCGCGCGTCACCCTTGGCAACATAAAGTGAGGGTGTATACATTTTCGTAAACATGTACTACATCTGAAATTTCAATATGCAGTAAGTATCCAGTAGGAAGTTTTTGTCCAACAGCTAGTGAAGAGAACGATTTCACTACGTACTACTTCTACCTGTTTGTAACAGATATTTTTTCTAGAAATGTTCTACGCATAAATTGGACATTAGGCATAACGATAAGCCAGACAAGTCAATTTCATACAAATTTATTTCTTCGAACTATGATTTGCATACTATTTTCATTCTATGATACCTAGTAATAAATCCTTACACTAGATAAAGAATACGAGTTCAACTCTTTAGGAGTGGATTCTATTCGTTATCTATTCTTCACATTTTTTTCAAATATGACCCAAATTTGTTTTTGGTAAAAAAATATGTATGGTTCCAGAGTTTAGAGGGAAATTACTAAATATATTGGCCATTGTTGAATTCTCATCTGCCATTATAGATTAGCCTTGCCTTATTCAAATAGTGACGTCTGTTATATTGCAAAATGTATCTATTTCAGTTAAATAATGCCAGCTGTTAGATTGTAGAATTTGTATTAGTACTTAATTTAAATAGTGCCATCTGTTGCATTCCAATATGTTCCTCACTATTTTATTTAAATAATGCCATTTGTGATATAGTAAAATGTAACTCGGTATTTTATTTAAATAGTGGCATCTGCTACATCCGAAAATGTTCCTCACTATTTTATTTAAATAGTGCCATCTGTTAGATCGTAGAATTTATATTAGTATTTTACTTAGTGCCATCTATTACGTCTCAAAATACTCCTATTTTATTTAAATAACACCATCGTCATATAACAAAATGTAACTCAGTATTTTATTTAAAAGTGCCATCTGTTAGATAATAGAATTTATATCAGTATTTTATTTAAAAGTGCCATGTGTTAGATAATAGAATTTATATCAGTATTTTATTTAAAAGTGCCATCTCTTAGATAATAGAATTTATATCCGTGTTTGATTTAGTACCATCTGTTACATCCCAAAATGTTTCTCACTAGTATATTTAAATAGTACCATCTGTTAGATCGCACAGTGTATCTGAATGTTTTATTTAAATAGTGCCATCTGTTACATTGTAAAATGCATTTCAGTGTTTTACTTAAATAGTTCCATCTATTAGATCGCACAGTGTATCTGAGTGTTTTATTTAAATAGTGCCGTCAGTTACATTGTAAAATGCATCTCAGTGTTTTACTTAAATAGTGCCATCTGTTAGATCGCACAGTGTATCTGAGTGTTTTATTTAAATAGTGCCGTCAGTTACATTGTAAAATGCATCTCAGTGTTTTACTTAAATAGTGCCATCTGTTAGATCGCACAGTGTATCTGAGTGTTTTATTTAAATAGTGCCGTCAGTTACATTGTAAAATGCATCTCAGTGTTTTACTTAAATAGTGCCATCTGTTAGATCGCACAGTGTATCTGAGTGTTTTATTTAAATAGTGCCGTCAGTTACATTGTAAAATGCATCTCAGTGTTTTACTTAAATAATGCCATCTGTTAGATCGCACAGTGTATCTGAGTGTTTTATTTAAATAGTGCCATCAGTTACATTGTAAAATGCATCTCAGTGTTTTATTTAAATAGTGCCATCTGTTAGAATCGCTTTGAGTGTATCTGAGTGTTTTATTTAAATAGTGCCGTCGGTTACATTGTAAAATGCATCTCAGTGTTTTACTTAAATAGTGCCATCTGTTAGATCGCACAGTGTATCTGAGTGTTTTATTTAAATAGTGCCGTCAGTTACATTGTAAAATGCATCTCAGTGTTTTACTTAAATAGTGCCATCTGTTAGATCGCACGAATGTATCTGAGTGTTTTATTTAAATAGTGCCGTCAGTTACATTGTAAAATGCATCTCAGTGTTTTATTTAAATAGTGCCATCTGTTAGATCGCACGAGTGTATCTGAGTGTTTTATTTAAATAGTGCCGTCAGTTACATTGTAAAATGCATCTCAGTGTTTACTTAAATAATGCCATCTGTTAGATCGCACAGTGTATCTGAGTGTTTTATTTAAATAGTGCCGTCAGTTACATTGTAAAATGCATCTCAGTGTTTTACTTAAATAGTGCCATCTGTTAGATCGCACAGTGTATCTGGTGTTTATTTAAATAGTGCCGTCAGTTACATTGTAAAATGCATCTCAGTGTTTTGCTTAAATAGTGCCATCTGTTAGATCGCACAGTGTATCTGAGTGTTTTATTTAAATAGTGCCGTCAGTTACATTGTAAAATGCATCTCAGTGTTTTACTTAAATAGTGCCATCTGTTAGATCGCACAGTGTATCTGAGTGTTTTATTTAAATAGTGCCGTCAGTTACATTGTAAAATGCATCTCAGTGTTTTACTTAAATAGTGCCATCTGTTAGATCGCACAGTGTATCTGAGTGTTTTATTTAAATAGTGCCCTCTATTACATTGTAAAATGTATCTCAGTCTTTTACTTAAATAGTGCCATTTGTTACATTGTAAAATGTATCTGTGTTTAACTTAAATAGTGCCATCTGTTAGATCTTAGAAATTTTGTTATTAATGTACATTTTATGATATACTGACACCGATTTTTATCAATTTTAGTTATTTTCACAAAACATTAAAAAAATTATCATGTGTTCTTCCGTTGACTTCAATCTACATACTTGATTTTATTGAAATTGGTAAAACTGAAAGGGTGTTCAATTATATACTCCGAACACTAAAATAGTATCATATCCTTCCTTTACTTCCAACTGTTCATACAAAATTTTATGAAATCACTAAAATCATAAAGGTTCTTATTTACTCTCAAGGACCCCTAAAATGTATTGCATATCCTTCCATTGGTTTCCAGCTACTTTTAGTTTTGTATTGAATTTGAAATTAAATTCATATATTGAAATCAGTCAAAATATAAAGATTCTGAGTGACTCTCAGGGAACCCTAAAACCCATCACTGTTTTTTATTGTAGATAGCACTCTCCCACGTTTGAGCCCGTGTGGACATATAATGAATCCTTACATCCTTTATATGAGCTGTTGACTTGTCCATCACGATACCGATTCCGCTTTTCGTCCTGGATTTCGATCCTGATTTCATCTTTCACTTTCACCACCTTACATCAATTTCGATAGTTATTACATTTTTAAATAAATATTTTTCAATTTTCATGCAGGGATTCTAAATTTTCAGAATTAAAAGTACCTACTTAAATATAACCTAATATGCTCCTGACCTTTACCTTCCAGTAAAAATTTTACTGTGATCAGTTCGGTTGTTCCGAAAACACCCAGGACAAACAAATAGGTACACAGAAAGACAAAATATTTTAATAGGGTTGTTTGGATACTTGATACGTATAAATAAATAACTTTATATCTTAATAAAGTTTTCAGTTGTTTTGAAATCACCGACGGACAATTTTATTTATATATGCAAATTTAAATATAATATCCTTTCTACAATAGGAATCTGATAATTACTATTGCTAAGATGTTTTCACTAAACTCGACGATATTGTGGCATTTATTTTAGTTGTTCTTCTTATTATTTTGTTGATTTCCGCAACACAAAATTCCCTTTCATTTTTTTAACAATGATAGCACTGATACAATTATGTCAACTTAAAACTCCATGGACGTGTGGTGGCCAAAAGGTGGAACTATATATAGTGTGCGTAGGTATTAAGGCAAAGAAAATTTGGTGTTTACGAAGTTGATCGCGTGACTATATAAAGTCCCTTAATTAATTAGGAAGCAGTTTTTTATATAAAAAAAAACACTGTGTTGATGAAAAAGTTTAATATAAAAGAGCATATTCCATGGAATCATCTTACATCTATGTAGTTTATGATTTCATTACAAACGGAAATAATTTATAAACTTCAAAACGAATATAATTTAATTAAAAACAAAACCAATCTTTGTGAAGTTTCTTAAAACTAAGCGCTTATTAGAAGCAGACGAAAATAATACTTACTTAATAAGTAGAAAATAATAAGCAATACCTATCATTAAAAATAGATACGAGCCCATGTAACTTTTACGCGCGAACGAAGTAAACTTTTGTTATGGCGTTAGGTAAGTTAACTAAAAAATCAAGTCTAAAAAAATTTAGACTGGATCGGGATCGTGATTGAAAAACAGATTGATATAGTATTCGTTTTATGTACACACGGGCGAAGCCGCGAGCAGTTAGTAATTAACATATTAGGGATTGACGTACAAGGTTGTCGTTTTTGAATGACAACTACTTTTGAGTACAGCAGAAGAGAATGTCTTGTCATTTTCGTCCGAGAAAGATTTTTTACTGTAGGGTCGCGCTTCAAAGAGTTATTACTTCAATGAACGTTCTTACCTTAAACATTAAAATGATTCCGATCGCAAAGTTATATAGTACTCACGGTCTTGTCAGTTATGCAGTTCCACAGACTGCTATTTGTAAGTCTAATCATCTATCACTGGGAGACGAAATTAGAGAAATGCTTTAAA